>JBCFYV010011135.1:7536699-8101319 GCA_039000515.1 Timema cristinae
GGAATATTCAACAATCTAATTGCCCTATATTTCTTACATTAGTTTTACTCCCCTTTCCTTAGTACAAAGGAACAATGACAGCACTCATCCAGTTATTAGTAAAATTGGAAATCCCAGCACACACCTAGAACACCTCACACAATCCAGTAAGTATTACCATTCACTCACACTAAGCTATTCACTTGTTGTCCCATCTACACCACAGCTTTTCCATTATTTTAAAAACATTCATCGCTTGTATTACCTCAGTTTTGTTAATTTATTCACTCATCATAATATATTCCCTATTTTATGATACTTTCTCTATATTGTTTTCACCATATAATTTCTCAAAATAATCCATTCATCGCTCAAATATTATGTTTTCATTCCATATCATCTCACCACGTTCACTCTGCACTGTAAAAACAGTTTCCACGACCTGGGTTCATGAACAGAATGTATGTAAACATGAGCATTGTATGTGATGTACTGAAATAAAATAAAATAAGTGCCATTCTAATACAGGCATTGTTAATAAATCTTATTGGATACATATTAATTATAAGTAGTGCTCCCACATTTGCTTGACAGGCTAGTAGAAAACATTTATCAAACGTATCTCACTACATCAAAGTGGCCTTCTTGCCTCAACCGACAAATAAACTAAATGAGCTTGTTTTAAGGTCAGGAACCCACTGATTTGGATACACATATGCTGGTAATAAACAATTTTGTGTTACCTTCTTAACAATGCCTACTGGATATCACTTTATTTAAGTCATTAAAATTGGTATTATTTACAAATAAAATATACAGTTCTGTGTTTAATTACAAGGATTAATAGACTATTAAAAAATTACTCACACTACACCCAGCCAGGTATCGAACCAGGCCTTGCCTGGAAAACCAGACAAATTAATCTTTATTATAGGCCAAGGTGGCCATTTAGAGCTATTATACCTCTGAGAGTCCCAATATTAAAGGCTTGATGGGTTGAACACTTTTACATACATTAGTCTCATATTTTAATGTCCCAGTCTTAATTTATTTTAATCCTCAAGCTAAAATTATAATCCACCATTTACTAGGCACATTTATGATTTACACCACACTTGATACATAGGAACGAGTTTAAATTAAAAAATAATCGTTTACAGTTGTTACTGCTGTACTGTGGATATTATTCAAGAAGATGATTAATTACCTTATAATTATGATGGCTAAACTTAACTATTTATATTATGATTTATTTCACCAATACGATTCAATTTATCTCTTTTATGAAGTGGCCTGTTTCATCAGTACGTAATATCTCAAAATAAATTTACAATCTTAATTTACATGAAGGTATATACAAAATGGCTATAGCACATTAATACTTTTACGGTATGTTATAAAAGTAATGGCGATTTTAAAAAAATGAGTAGCTGCTGAAAACCAAATTATAAAAACAGGAGTTTGAGATGGAAAAACATAGAGCAGTTCAAGTACTTGGGAAGTCTGCTGACAAGGGATACCTACTGAACAGAGGAGATTAGGTTGAGAAAATGTTATGGCCAAGGAAACTTTCAACAAGAAGAGGTACTGCTGACAAGAAAGTTGAGTTTGAAACTGAGGAAAAAACTGATGAAATGCTACATTTGGAGCATCATACTATATCGAACAAAAATTGGATTCTTAGGGAGATAGAAAATAAATACCTGGGTGGCCTTGAAATGTGGTTCTGGAGAAACTTGAGAAGATCAGGTGGAAAAACAGGGTGAGAAATGAACCAAGTTCTAAGAATAATGGTGTGAAGAGAGCATTTAGGCTGTGATTCTTTTATACAAAACAAACTAGATTATACACATCTTAGGAAGAACTATCTTCTGCATGATGTCATAGAAGAAAAGGTTGAGGGAAAGATGAGCCTAGGAAGGAGGATTAAATTAATATTGGTTGACTTTAATGAAAGAAGAAAATTCTGGGAGCTGATGGAGGCAGATCACAAGGCGTATTGGCAGTCTAAGTTCACTGACTAAAGAATGGACCTGTCTTAAGACCGAAAACCAAAGAAAAAATAATAATCACTGGTTTTTGTAAATTGATATGTTTTATTAAGCTGCCTCTCATTTGATATATTATTGTGTTTTTTTAAATATTCTTTTTATTTTCAGAGTTTTCATTTTTATATTTCTTAATTTTTTTTTTGTATTTTCTAAATAGTTTCTCATTTAAAAAAATCATTGGTTTGTTTGTCTTTCATTTCCTGGTCACATTACTTTCTTAAATATATAGCCTTGTTTTTTTTTTCTTGAATCCACTTACCTAAGTTTGATATTGTTGTTACAACCAAAGTATATTTTGGAGTACAAGACTGTCAGATTCGTTTGTTTCAGTTCCCCCCAACATCCTGGACGACGATAGCACTCAGTCATCCGTGGCTGTCCGTGAGAACCAGAACATAACCTTGACATGCAAGGCTGACGGTTTCCCACAACCTAAACTGATGTGGAGGAGAGGAGGATGGACAAGGCATCAGTATCGAGAGACGCAAGAAAGGTGAGTCCAGTAAGTGACACACCCAAACAATTCAGTTCTCTTTGCACTGCACCGCACCCAGGGCTGGCGATACAGGCTTTACACCCTCTGCAAATGTTGACTGGTTGAACTTATCTTTCCTCATCTTAAGGGTGTTATATGGGCAGGGAGTTTCATGCGTTTGGAAATCCCACATTTTTGAAAAAATTGTTTTATATTTTTAAATATGGTTTTCACCAAAATGTAGGTGAAAGCTATCAACAGGTCCTTATCTAGCTATAAAATTAAATGTTAAGTATAAATCTTTAAAAAATTCAACTACGCTTTACACCAATGTTTGTACTTCTGAGATTAAATAAAATGATATAGAACTATAATTATCCATCCTCTATCAAATAAAATCATGATTTGATAGGGTCACAACATAACAATCTGAAGCAAATGTGGGATCATTTTTTAATGTTTAATATAAGCTACCGGACACTTAAAAAAATTTGAACTTAAAGTTTAAACTCTTTAACTGGTCAAAGATTACTCCTAAATTTGTTGTCAGCCATTTTAAGAAATATCAAACCACTTCGTAAATAATTCATAATTTCGAAACAGCTGTAATGCTCTCACTACTCCCCCATGTAACACCCTGCAGGCAGGAGTGAAGGGAGAGATGAGCTAGGGCTCTATCTGAGCAGTTTTGTATATCAAAAATACCTGCATTAGTGGCCGCATGATCTAAGGCATCACTCTTGCTATAAATTAGAATGCCGATGACGGGGAGATCGGGTTTCAAATCCCGTTAAGGTGTAATGGATGTGGTATATCTCCCTATACGCAAATATGGGTATACTTATTCTAAATTTAACTTTCCTCATCCCAACTAACTAGCATAATTAGTAAGTATGTGTATAGCCTCATTAGGTAGTAATAAACGTAGATACAAAGATAAGTTTATTTTTGTCAAAAGATAAAAGTAAAAATATCAAGGATATTCACAAAGTTAAATCTTATTAACATGTTGACATTAATATTTGTTAAATGTTTGTCATGTGCATAGCAGCATTAGGTGAGAAACTTTTTAAATGAAGATAAACAATGTCATTTAATTCCAGGAAATCCTTCATAGATATTATTAAACTTTTTTTAAGATGACCATGTAAAGAAAATTAAACTAAACTTTGCTACTATAGCAATAATTTATTTATTTAGACAAAGAAATGTTTTTCTATAAAAATTGCAAAATCATTTTATTTTCTTATATTTCCTTCCACTTCACCTTTTTGTAACATTAATATCAAATAATTTTCCCTTCTAAAATAAATTAAAAAAATTCTCCAGTAGTAACATAAAGTTTAATTTTCTCCGCGTAGTGATATAAACAGTTTTTGAATATCTATCAAGGGTTTCTTGGAATTTAATGACGGCTTTTCCTCTTCATTTAAAAAGTATGCCACTACAATAATTAAGGATGTTCAACAACAATTGTTGTTAAAACACATTTGAAGACATTTAAACTTTATGTTCATAGTTGAGAAATATTATATTTATTTGTACCAAAGAAATATAATTCTATAAAAACTGCAAAAAAAAACAACCTTTTTTCCTTTTCTCAACACACCCACCTAAAAGAAACAGTTATATCTTAGTGAAACCCCCCAGCAAAGTACCACGGGGATGGGGTACAGACATGCCACAAGAAGTAGTTCAAACTGAAGTACCAAAGAAATGGCAGGTGAGAAGGATGGTGATAGAAAATAGGAGACTTCAATAGTTCTGGGAAATCTCATGGCTATAGTACCTAGGAGAGGTCAATGTAGCCAAACTTTCCATTCCAACCGTTATGGACTCTAATGGATATTTACAAATGTCGATTCTGTTTCTACCTCAGCACAATCAATTGAAGACTAGGTTTATTTTGAGCTCAATATTCGCCCTTCTTGATAAATCTGCCCATGCACGTGTTACATCTATGGTGGCGCCAGTCCTGACTGAACCAAGATCTTCAAGAGCGGGATCAAACTTTCACTTAAATAATTGCAATAGATAACTTAAATATGAACGCATGGTAAAACAAAATACTTGGTTGGTTATACATCCTGGTAGAGTCACCATCTTTTTTATAATGAGTGAATAAGCTGTAGCCCACCCCACATTTTGGTCTAGGGTAGTGATTCAGGACCTTTAGGAAGTCAAGGGACAATTTTAGTAAGAAGAAAAGTTTGCGGAACGCTCATGTTCAGGTGTTAATTTTCAATTTTAAAAATATTATATTTAAAGATATGTTAGCTTAGCTATTTAATACATCATGCCATTGTACTGTCAGCAGCAAAAAGCCAACTACCGAGTCGTTGGTGGATGCATTATCAGATAGCTCATTATCTTACTTGTTTTTAAAACCGCATCTTACTACCCGCTCAGGTTGTACGCCTATGTACTAATCACGCTAATTAATTAGGAATGGGTAAGTTTGAATTTAGAGGAAGTGAAACTTCATTTGCGTGGATGGAGAGTGGAAAACCATTAAGGAAACCCCCAAGCAAGATATGAACTTCGATCTAGCCATCCTCGGCAGTTTAGATCAACACGAAACTAGCGCTTTAGCCAACTACGCCACCGAGGCGGGTGTGATCTTAATTGCAAACACATTTTAGCAGACAATCTCCGCAAATCCATCATAAACTTTGACTTAAGATATGAGTGAAGAATGGCCCTGGGAAGGGGAGGATTCCTGAAGAGCTCAGTGGTTAAAGCATTGGCGTACTAAGCTTAAGGCACCGGGTTCGATTCCCCTGTAAAGGTGTAATTTTTCAATTTTAAGAATATGATATTCCATTTATTTAGAAGTCAACGCAAGTAACAGTCTTCAGTTAAAATCATAGTAACTTAGATCACTCATAGCGTTTGTCATACGGCTGCCTTCACCTGCTGAACACAGTTGACCAGTTCACGGAACACTGGTTGAGAACCGCTGGTCTAGAGCGTAACTCTTGTGTTAGACTACCCTGATGATGATGATGATGATGATGATGATGATGATGATGATGATGTGGAGACCAGGGTTCGAACCGTGACCTTCCTTTCATTCACATTCTAGTTTATTGCAAGTCTATTTTTGTGTGAGAAAATTAGAGAGTGGTATTGTGTTATTCCCCAAACACCTCGGAAGCCGTACAACAGGAGTAACCAGCGAACAACCCAAACGGGTAGTAAGCCGCATTGCTAAAAGAAAAAAAGTATTATCGCTTGGATAGAGGATTAAACATTTATACCAAAGGTACATGGAGGTCTAGGGGTAAGTTTTCATACTTCTGTGCTGAAGGTCCGGGGTTCAATCCCCGGTCCCGGCACAGATTTATCAGAATACCAAACCCTTCCTTCACCTCTGACAAGAGGTGGTGAATGTGGGGAATGTCAGGCCTCCACCGTGGTTCGGATTCCATGTTAAGCTGTAGGTCCTTCATTTTATCTCACAATCACCCTACAATTACACATTATTGTAGAGCATATAACTAGAACGGGTAGCAAAACGCGGTGCTAATAATAATATTATAATAATAATAACAACTTATACTGAACGGATATATATTCATCTGGAACAGCTGTCAGATGGTTGTATTTGATTTAATCAATATTCACTTTACTGACAACTTAATAATTATGTTTATGACTCTTTTGTTGTAGGAAATAAAAATATAGATTTTGGACACTTTCATCTTGAATGAGAAATTGAGGAATTCAATCTTTCAGTCCAAAAGGCTAAGTGAATTAATTGGTTGTTTATTTACACCGTGAGATTTCACTTTTCATTCAGGACTTGAGTTAAATAATTACACCAGATTATCAAAAAGTAAATGATAAAATGTATCGTACAGACTTTCTCGACCCTTTGCCTAGAAATGGAGACATTTACTTAAAGTTCATAACATAATGGTAAACAAATTATTATTAATTGTTGCGGAACCTTATAAAAAAAACTGTCTACCAAAGACCAGAAATGAAATAATATACATTGTGACAGAAACATTGAGAAAGATGAACACACAGTACATCAAAGAGCAATCAATGACTGATTTAAAAATAAAGTATTTGCTTATAGAGTGAAAAACTATTGTTTTAATAAAAATGTATTTCAAATATATATTTTATTTTTAATGGATCTATCTACAACTTTGAAATTATGAGTTTTAGTATCCCAGCGGATTGTGTAGATATTATCAAAATTGTAGATGTCCACTTTTGTAAATTAACCAACCTCTAAGACACTTTACCGGAAAAATGAGAGGCAACATTTTGTTTGTACCTAGGTATGAATTTTAATAAAAATAGTTGGATTCAATGTCAAGAAAAATTTAATTTAATTTTTTTCACTCATTAATAAACCATCGTTAATTTTGGGTTTAGATACTTAATTCTATATCCCCTCTTTGGGGAACCTTTAGCTGACCCCAGATACCAAATTTTAGCCAAACAGTAAAATATTTTGACCTCTAGGTCAAGATACAGATATACAAACAGACAGACAGACGGACAACATCATAAAAAACACTCTTTTTTCAGGGGGTCATGATTTGGATTTTACCTCTTAGAGGGTCCAATAGTAGTTAAAAACGTATCTGTATTTGCATGATGTAATAGTTAAAAACCATTTATAATAAAACACGTCAATACACCTGACTAGAATTTGAACCTCAGTCTCCATATCACTGGCAAACCAGAGTTGATTGGTGGGACGTTTAGGTCATATGACCCAAAATTCGGGTATGGATAGTTAATATATCTACGTACAGTTCAAGAATAATCAGGTTAAATTCTCAGTATTTTGAAACATTGGTAATGGGAGTTAATTTATTCTCCTCTCTATTAATATAGGGTAGTAAGTGTAACTTTTATACTAGAAATATAGGAACGCATTGCTAAGATATTTACTATATATTTTCACCACATCTTTCTACCAGTCCAGGATAAACGCATTTAACCAAGCTATTGAGATAAGGATGACCTGACAGACCTAATGAAATGGACCAATGGGAAGGCAAAGACGCAGATGGATGGATAAAATTAGAATTGACCTGAAAGAGATAGAGTGTAATGAGGTGGACTTGTTAGAACAAGATCAAGATAGGGATAGAGTGTAATGAGGTGGACTGAATAGAACTAGCTTAATGCAGGGATATAATGTAATGAGGTGGACTGTATCGAACAAGATTAAGATAGGGATAGGTTGCTAAGAGGTGGACTGGATAGAACTAGCTTAAGAATGTGTGTAATGCCAGGCCTCCACCGTGGTTCGGATCCCACGTTAAACTGTAGGTCCTCCATTTCATCTCACAACCACCCTACCATTACACATTAGCGTAAGCGCGTATAACGCGAACGGGTAACAAGACGAGGTATTAATAATAATAATAATAATAATAATAGTAATAATAATAATAATAATAATAATAATAATAATAATAATAATAATAATAATAACATAGGTATTTCATTAGTGTAATTTGCGATTTTTATTGTATTTGCATTTTACGAATATTACCAATATATTAATTGTTATTTTTCATGATGTGCCGTAAGTAATGTTTTAGTAATAAAAAAATTGTACAGTTATTGATCCAATAAAATGTCTACTAAATCATGTTTTAGTGTAAAAATATATGCGTAATAATAGAATTATATTTACTATTAAATAGTAAATAAAATGTTATTATGTAATATTTATGATAGATTTAATTATTAATCATTAATTTTGTAATTTAATGTATATTCACAGTTCTGACATGGTATAGATTCGAGGAAACTTTAGGCTATCACTTCATTATATATTTATTATTAGCACCGCGACTTAATTTTTTCTATTGTTTACTTTTATGCCATTTAAATGCACTAATAGTGTATAAGATATAGTAAGGTAAAATCTAGAGACATTGTAACCCCATTTGCATGGAGATAGAATGGAAAATATTTAAAAAGAACTCTTTGTTGACACACATCCGGGCAGGATTTGATGCCTTACCTCCCCATCACTGACAATCCAGACCATACCCCAATTTGATTACGAATGAACATATCTGAGAGCTAGAAATCTTCCAATTCGTGTATGCTTTGGACAGGATGAATGTCAATGAAAGACATACAAGTTGACAAATGCATTGCCTACCTTCTCTTTGTGACAATCTTAGGTACTCTCCCTTAATAACTCTCGTAAAGGATATGTACAATTTTGTACTCTACCCCATCAAAAATTCAGAGGTGATTTCTACCTGAGATAAAGGTTTCAGACGATTATAGCTTTACTTATCCTCACTCAATGGATGGGTGAAGGGAAGGGGGGCAGGCTCTAAGGTTCTGATAGATCTGGCAACACTGTGGGCTGACTGAGCCGCCGAAGACAAAGTATTATTCAATTGGTTTCTTCTGGTAAATAAAGGGCTGGCGTTTATGCGACTCTTCACTTCCAACGACCATTGACCAGGCCCTTAATAGGAGTTGAAATGTGAAATCAGGTATAGCCTATTTCTTTTCTCTTTCGTAGTTCTTTTGTTACCTTGCTTACAGAATTGTGTACTGTAATCGCTTCTTGATTTTTAACTCTGTTCTTTCCAGTTTCCACAATAATGACTTGTCAATCAACTTTGGAATTCAGCTTTTAGTTGTACACCACCATCCTGTATTGAAATCCAATTGCTTACCTCTTCCGTAAATTTTACTCAATAAGTGATCTATGGCTACATTTTTATCTTAGTTTGGCTGTTGCCATGATGGCTTCAAAGACAAGAGTTGTGCTTGATCTTAATATCAGAGTAAAAGTGATTCATGCGAATGAACAAGATAAATTGTCTGTTAAGTAGAATAAAGAAAAAGTACTTTTTTATTTTCAATGCAATGGTTTCATATGTCCAATAATAGTGTGAATATATAAATGAATATGATATTTTATTTTATCTTACTTACATGCATGTATCTAGTTTAGTTTTTTCTATACAAACCTTCATTAAACGGAAACCTGGTTTTATCTGAAAATATCCTGGACCTTTGTAATTCCATTTATGGTAGGTTTCACTTTATAAGGGATCTTGGTGGTTTTTTTTATAAAAATTATACTTTGATTTATGTACACACATATTTTCTAATGAGGTACTTGCTAAGAGTCCCTAGATATATCTCTTGTAAACTGTCAGCCCTTTAAGAGGGGAACATTGGTGCATAATATGTCTGAATACCTAAAGCTGCTGTTTTCTTTTGTTATGGTGTTGCACCGCTACCTCCTCCATTCTACTGCAGTCCTGATACAACACACTCAGCTCAACAATAACAAAAGTTCCCACCCGAACTACTTTCTTTACCCGTGGTTGTTGCTGTTACCTGGGAAAACTTCATTGTGTAAGAGAGAAAGGTTTTTAAATGTTCGAAAGGAACAAGCCAATAAAGGATAGCAGTTTTTGAACTTCGGAAGAGAATATAGCTGAAGGGTACAGAAGAAAAACGGTGAAAGTCATATAACACACAATTTTTAAGGACAACCTATTTTATATCTTAAACCACATACGGACCCAAGTAAATCATTTATATATGGACCCAAGTAAATCATTTATATATATATATATATATATATATATATTATATATATATATATAAGCTCTCTTAATATCACTGCACACTTAGGCTATTTTTACATATATATTAATTAATCCTATAAAATTAATATAGGCCTACAAACAACACTTAACAAACAATAATGATCAATACGTATTCTAAATTGTATTTTTGGTTGATAGCAACATTCTAGTTTTAATTTCAAAAAACACTTACCTCCTAAAAATGTAATACATGCACATACACTTTCACAAAGAAACCCAGCATTATAAATGTATATTTATACATATTATTCCGAATCAAATAAATGGGCACTAAAATGCAAATTTTTATTTGTTTATTAAACATCTGCCCCCTAGTGTTTTACTTTCAGGATACTGTGAGGGCCACACGTTCAATGAGTGTTGGGCCATACTGGCCCTGCAGATGCCATCAATAGCTTAATTTGGGACTTTTAACCTCTTCCTCTACCCTTCAACTTCAAAAACTGTCACTAGGGCCGTATTAAGAACGAGCCTGAGTAAATACACGGTGGATGCTCAGTAGGCCTGTAGCGTGAGTAACGCGTTATTATGAGTAGACACTAAGTAGTGAGTAGCCGCACAGTGTGCTCGGGACTAGGCTATTGTGATACAGTATGACGTCATTTCCTGGAAAAATCTTGGCGCAACTTGTATTGGCAAGCAAATAAACGACTCTTACGTTGAGCATCCAATTAGTATCTATTAAGGCTCATTCTCGCTTACGGCCCTGGCTAGAGCATTATATATAATCACCAAACTATACAGGATATACGATACCATCTCAGCAGGGGAAAGGAGACACAACAGCATTGAGAAAAGTTGATATAAACATGTGTCAGTCCCATTTTACCTTGTTTCTGAGCTACATTGAAGTGATATCACTAAACTGTTTTCATAGCACACTCTTTATCTTGGCCTGTTTACTCTTACCAAGAGACTACAATAAAATTGAGGGTTCTCTTTCATGAGTCTTGTCTCTTCATTCTGCACCAAAGTTTTTGAGAAATATTCTGTATGGAAGAAGTGGTGAAGTTTTGGTTTTATTTACAAGAGATGGATGGGAGAAAGCTTAGGTCCAGAATATAAATTAATAAGGTTGAATTAATCAGATTTCAGGCAAAAAAAAATAGATCAGGGCTTGAAATAAATAACTCAAGCTAAGAATAATAGATTGTTCTGAGCTAGAACATGGATGAATCGTAGGTGTAACAAATACCACTCAGAGCCAGAAGATGGATTAATCAGAGCTAGATAAAAGATCTCTCAGAGCTAGAACATAGATAAATCAGAGATAGAACAAAGACCACTCAGAGCCAGAATATGGATAGATCAGAGCTAGAACATGGATTAATCGGAGCTAGAACAAACCCTCCTTAGAGCAAGAATATGGATAAATCATAGCTGGAACAAAGACCAGCCAGAGCTAGAAACTATATTAATCAGGACTAGTTACCTAACTATCTGCCATTGAGTATTTTGAATAATTAAGCCCATCAGAACGTTAGATTTCCATTCAAATTTTTCCTGAGGTAATCCCTAAGCTGACACGACACTTCCTTCAAATCAGTGATCACATTAACCTCGCATCGACTTCTCAGACAATCAAGAGTTCTTATATATTCAGAGTTCCCTGCTAAAAGTTGTGTTCATGCCCAGTGGGGGTGGATCGTGAATTGTTGATTGTGTTAGGGCTCTGAATACAACTCTTCCACCCCTCCCTAACAAATATATTTTGTAAATTGGATGAGCCAAATAGATATTTGGAGTGGTCCTCCTCACCGAATTTTAAAAATTACATTATTTTTATAGGTTTTATGGAGTAATTTCCCCAGAATTTTTTTTAAATTTGGATATTTGTAGAGAATATTTGTGGTGGTCTTCCTTCAAAAAATGTGTAAAACTGCATGCCTCTAGAAGTTATTTCAGTTTGATGCAAGTATTTCAGCTTCCCCTTCAAGAATATTAGATGGTGTGAAATACATTTAAATTATTATTATTAGCACCACGTCTTACTACCCATTCGGGTTATACGCACTTACGCTAATGTGTAATGGTAGGGTGATTGTGAGATGAAATGAAGGACATACAGTTTAACGTGGAATCCGAACCACGGTGGAGGCCTGACATTCCCCAAATTCACAAGATATCTTGTCAGAGGTGAAGGAAGGGTTTGGTAATCAGATAAATCTGAGCGGGACCGAGGATTGAACAAATATATTTAAAGAGGGGCTAATTTATTAAAAGAAACCCACGTTACACCACTTCCCGTTTTGTCTGTAACTAATTTTGAGTGTTACGTCCCCAAATTTTTGGAAACTATACTCTTTCGAAACAATTCTAGAGTAATCCTCCCTCCAAATGTTTTCAAATATTTGATACCCCTATATACTACTTGGAGTTGCTTGTCCCCTTTTAGATATTTTTTGAAATTTTTACATACTGATTCCTTACAAGATATCTTCAAAATATGATCTCACTCATTTTTTTTAAGTTATATTCTCTGAAAAATTTGGAAGGGGTCTCCCCACCCAATTATTTTCATAAATGTGAATGCATTAGAAGCTATTTGGATTACTTCTCCCACGAATTTTCTCAAAAATTATATCCGCTTTATAAGTTCTCTTCTCCAGAAAATAGTCAAATTTAAATGTATCTAAAAGTCATTTTGTTTTTGTTTCAAGTTCATAGTTCAACTTCGTATCCTATAAATTAGAAGTTTCCAAGGGACTGCACATATTTTCCAGTGGGGCATTGCCCCTTTTATCCCTCAGTTCTACCACCCCCTGTGCACGTTCTGTTTCGCCCATATGTTCCTTATCACCACTCCTACTTGATTATCCTTAATATGTTTGTAGATTCTTCCAGATTATTATTCACGAAGAAACTTTCTACCTGATACTTTTTGGCTTATTCCACTTAGGTACACATATCTTTCTAAGATCTTTGTTAAAAAACTCTCAATTTATTATCTGAGTAAAAAGTGAGAGAACACGCTTCACATCCGTAAAGAATAGTGAGTCTGGTTATAGTTTTGTATATTCTTAGTTTAATATTTCTAGACAAAATTCGATATGACAAAGGCTTAAAAAACTGAATAATAGCAAAAATGGTCTTCAGGAATTTGGTTTCTAGCTACCTCATGTATCCCATTTTTGTCTGTGAGTGCAGTTAGAAGAATTTAAACGTGTCAACTTCTTCAAAACACAAGTCAACAATCGCTACGAATTCATTCCATTGGAATACAAGGCTAGGGTTTGTTTAGTAAAAATATTAACTTTTTGAGCTTTTTCCTTGCTATTTTTAAACCAATTTACTACATTTCTTTGAATCATCCCTTCATTATCATATAAACTAGGACTAGAGTATCAAAACGTTAAACCTTCAAGGTTGTGGATCACTCGCCTCAGTAAACTTGCGGAATAATCCGTTGTATTTTGCCAAATACGTTGTGCCAGGGATTGAATCCTGGCCAGATGTTCCGAGGGTGTATTTCATACAAGATTGCTAGCTTTTCCACACCACGAGTAAGGATACATTTTAATATAAAATTCAACCTTTATCATCCCTAATTCATTAGTGTAATTAAAACACGTGAACCCCGACCAGTTAGTATAAAGGGGGAGGAGGTAAGAGAAAATACGTGTCTATATTAATATAGTTGTACTATATTTCCTCGTTAAGACGTAGCTTTCTGAACTATCGCCAACCACAACAAATTGAGAAAATATATTTTCAACATTTTTATAAAAGTTATCTCATTCTCACCCTGGACCTCCCTTGGCCATGTATTCTCTTCGAAATGGTCCATTTTCTAAACAAGAACCATCGATCTACACACACACACACACACACACACACACAACCATCCACGACTTAACTGAGTTCTTGCGCAGCTTGTTGTTAAAATTGCTTGGAAGTTTATTGTGAAGGACGTGAGACTCTATAGAGGCAGGAGCTGGCCACCACCTGCTAGCTTGGTTGGGGGAGAGTTTTTTACCATCACTATTTTTGAAGCACTTCGAAGAACACAAAAGGGTTATCTGTCCCAATTTATAGTTCACGTATTTGAGGTTTAAGAGTATTGGGGTGGGGTAGACAACGATTATTTTTACTTTTTACAATTTGTTCAATGGGTTGAGGATAGTCCTATATAAGGGTCTTATTTTCAACTCCATCCCCCCCCCCCCTTCTCACCCATCTTTGTTACCTAAGACTCCAAAAGTTTTATGTTCAAATGTCACGTGTTTTCAACTTCACAACAAATAAATATAGAGAGTTATAGCACCATTATTTATACTATTATTAATATGATTATGTTATTTAAAGAAGACGTATTAAAAAGAATACTTTATTCGCCATGCACGGGATCTTACTACTTATCAGAGATATCCTTTTAATTATATCCATAAGGCTAACATATTTAGAGTAAATGTATTGTTATTTGCATGTAGCCAGAGTTAAAAATGTCTTTAAAAAAACACCTTCCAAGATAACTGCCCAAGATTAGAACCCACATCTCCCGGTCACTAATAATTAAGACTTCGTTACCTTGACGTTTAGTCCGTGTCCCCACTGGCGTGAGTCACTCATAAAATATCCCTCGCCATTAGAGGTCGTCCATAAACCATGTAACGCTTTTAGGCCTCCCTTCTCCCATGTAGACATTAAGCCTAGTCCCCCTCCCCCAACCTGTGTTACGTAACTTTTCTCACCAAGAACGAAATCCATTTTTTCCTAGAGAAGTTTTGTTGGACTAAAGGAGGGGATTCAGATTTAAGACTTCTTAAAATCCATTTTAAATCCTGATTATAAATTATTTCAGAGAGTATTATTATTTGTACAGACATAAAAACGTTGAGCTCTAATTCTTCAGGCTCACGAGGAATAATCTCTATTATATTTATGCTATGGATGTCAAATTTGAGATTTGAGTAAGAGCCATACACACTACTATGTTCTGAGTAGGATGGCCCCTATCTGTTGTGGCACTACATAATGTTAAAGTGCCCACACATGATGCTTGACGCTGAAGGAAGACATATTTATTAATATTGTGCAATATTTGGATAGTCATATTATCATCAAATGGAGAGCTATTCAAACAATTCCAGGCATACAACTTTTCTAAATTATATTTTAGATTAATCTACAATTTTAATTTAGTTAACTCATCATTACCTCTACTCATGTTTAGGGCCATCATAAATCTTGGATCTGGGCTTCACTCTCAAAAAAACTCGATGACCAATGAAGCAGAGATTGGGTTTCTAATACCTGTCGGGTGTACTCATAGTGGCTTTTACTAAATGGTTTTATATTCTCTCTCCACGTTAATAAGCGTAGATTACCTCTAAAATTCTACCTTCCTCATTTCTACTCCATTAAACAAATATAATACAAAATAGTTAGAATAACTACAATTTGACTATACCACCCTTCAAAATGTATATTAAAAAGGTAGGATTTTAAAGGAAATCTACCAGCATTTGCATGGAGGGAGAGTAGGAAACCATTTAGAAAAAGTAACTCTCAAAAGCTCTGGCTGGTAATCGAATCCCATCTCCCCAACATCGGCCGTCTATTCTATTGAAAGAACGACAATTTAGACAATACAGCCACCGTAGCGGGTGTATAATAGTTGCATTTATATATGTATACAATAATTTATGAGAAGGGAAAAAGTATAGGCTTTAATTCACCTACCTTTAGAAAATAATTAATGATATTTGAAGCTTTACTTTTCAGAACATGCTGCTGATATAAAGAAATAACACTATTACTGGATTCCTCAAACTTTCCTTGAGATAAATTCTGTACTTTTGCTTCTTTCCATTTCACTACATCTTTTAGAGACTATTCCACTGTTTTTTTTATGGATATCGCTTTGTATTTGCAACCAATGAACAAGTATCCTCTTTTTGAAGAAATTATTTTTGTTTTTGTACAAACACAAGCAATTATTCACGGCCAATGTAAGAGATTGTGCAGTATGAATCTAAATTATACTCAAACTAAACAATACTTATAAATTAAGGCTGCTTCGACTGACAGCTGTTATCCAACTAAAAGCACATGAGGGGGTCATAGATTGTACCACTTTAAACAAGTGTGGTGAGTATACACATGTCACTCTCATGCGCATGAAAATATGTGTTTTCGAATGTGCTTGGCATTCGTAGTCTCGGGCAGACAATAACACGTAAACACATTCGAATATAATAAAATAAAGTGCTAAATTTGCATTTTCAAAGCCACAGATATTCGGAAGTTATTTATAAGTATGATAATGTTGCATGTATGAGTATGTTACATGAACAATAACATTATTTTTGAACATTACAATTTGGTTAAGATCTTTATTACATAACAATTTGATATACCCCACCTCCTCCCATGTAACACATGTAGACATTAGAGTTCCCCGTCCCCCCATGTAACAGCATGTAAACATTAGAGTTCCCCATCCCCCCATGTAACAGCATGTAGACATTAGAGTTCCCCGTCCCCCCATGTAACAGCATGTAACATTAGAGCTCCCCATCCCCCCATGTAACAGCATGTAAACATTAGAGCTCCCATCCCCCCATGTACAGCATGTAACATAGAGTCCCCTCCCCCATGTAACAGCATGTAACATTAGAGTTTCCCCGTCCCCCCATGTAACAGCATGTAGACATTAGAGCTCCCCTCCCCCCATGTAACAGCATGTAGACATTAGAGCTCCCCTCCCCCCATGTAACAGCATGTAAACATTAGAGCTTCCCCATCCCCCCATGTACAGCATGTGGACATTAGAGTTCCCCGTCCCCCCATGTAACAGCATGTAGACATTAGAGCTCCCCATCCCCCCATGTAACAGCATGTAGACATTAGAGCTCCCCGTCCCCCCATGTAACAGCATGTAGAATTAGAGCTCCCCATCCCCCCATGTAACAGCATGTAGGACATTAGAGTTCCCCGTCCCCCCATGTAACAGCATGTAAACATTAGAGCTCCCCATCCCCCCATGTAAGCAGCATGTGAATTAGAGTCCCCTCCCCCCATGTAACAGCATGTAGACATTAGAGTCCCCATCCCCCATGTAACAGCAAGTAACATTAGAGCTCCCCATCCCCCCATGTAACAGCATGTAACATTAGAGCTCCCCGTCCCCCCATGTAACAGCATGTAGACTTAGAGTCCCCGTCCCCCCATGTAACAGCATGTAGACATTAGAGTTCCCCTCCCCCCATGTAACAGCATGTAACATTAGAGCTCCCCATCCCCCCATGTAACAGCATGTGGACATTAGAGTTCCCCATCCCCCCATGTAACAGCATGTAGACATTAGAGCTCCCCATCCCCCCATGTAACAGCATGTAGACATTAGAGCTCCCCTCCCCCATGTAACAGCATGTAGACATTAGAGTTCCCCATCCCCCCATGTAACAGCATGTAGACATTAGAGCTCCCCTCCCCCCATGTAACAGCATGTGGACATTAGAGTTCCCCCTCCCCCCATGTAACAGCATGTAGACATTAGAGCTCCCCGTCCCCCCATGTAACAGCATGTAGAATTAGGCTCCCCATCCCCCCATGTAACAGCATGTAGACATTAGAGCTCCCCTCCCCCCATGTAACAGCATGTGGACATTAGAGCTTCCCCATCCCCCCATGTAACAGCATGTAGACATTAGAGCTCCCCGTCCCCCCATGTAACAGCATGTAGATATTAGAGCTCCCCCTCCCCCCATGTAACAGCATGTAGACATTAGAGCTCCCCCTCCCCCATGTAACAGCATGTGACATTAGAGCTCCCCCTCCCCCCATGTAACAGCATGTAGACATTAGAGCTCCCCGTCACCCCATGTAACAGCATGTAGACATTAGAGCTCCCTCCCCCCATGTAACAGCATGTATACATTAGAGCTCCCCCCCCTCCATGTAACAGCATGTAGGACATTAGAGCTCCCCTCCCCCCATGTAACAGCATGTCGACATTAGAGCTCCCCTCCCCCCCATGTAACAGCATGTAGACATTAGAGCTCCCCGTCCCCCCATGTAACAGCATGTAGACATTAGAGCTCCCCGTCCCCCCATGTAACAGTATGTAGACATTAGAGCTCCCCGTCCCCCCATGTAACAGCATGTAGAAATTAGAGCTCCCCATCCCCCCATGTAACAGCATGTAGACATTAGAGCTCCCCGTCCCCCCATGTAACAGCATGTAGACATTAGAGCTCCCCCTCCCCTCAAAAGCGTTACATGGTTTATAGACGACACCTAATATCGTTAGACCTACCTGAGATTTATTTATAACATGTTGGAGTAGCCTATAGTACTTTTTATATCTCTTTGAGAAAACTTTAAGTTAGATTATTTCACTTACTCAAGTCAATCTAAAAAAATAAAATTTATGTTTAACTATTTAACCCTTTTACACATTTTACTAAAGATTTTAATAATACATTTTATGTTATATTTCCCTTTATTTTTAATCACAAACATCATTTACTTGTTATTATTATTGTTATTATTTATTGTTGTTACTATTATTTATTATTATTATTATTATTATTATTATTATTATTATTATTATTACCCGTTCGGGTTATACGCACTTACGCTAATATGTAATGTTAAGGTGATTGTGAGATGAAATGGAGGACCTACAATTTAACGTGGGATCCGAACCATGGTGGAGGCCTTGCTTTTCCACACATTCACAAGTTGTGATTAATACACGTCTTGTCAGAGATGAAGGAAGGGTTTGGGAATCAGATAAATCTGTGCCGGGACCTACGATTGAACCCCGGACTCCCAACACAGGAGTATACTGTTTTAGTAACTCTATTAATCTTCTCATCTTATATTAATCTAACTTATATCGCTTAATAATACTTCTTCTCTATTTGAGTATTCTCTAACCCAAGATCTGTGACCTGTTTTCTTCTGGCTCGCCAATCTCAACGGGCTTATAGATAAATAATATAATAAATGGAACGGAGCATTGCCCAGACTTTCTAGCTCCTAAAACTAGTAAAAATGTAGACAGTTACTTAAAACTTCTAGGATATGTGAAACGATATAACAGACATTGATATAGAAATGTGATGGGGGGGAAAATGAACGTCTCGATTTCCTATGGATTTTACCCGAAATTAAACAAATACATATTATTTGCTGTGTACATTTTCAACTCCCCATTTCTAAAGCTCCTATTAGAAATATAGTTTCCTCTAATTCGGAGAATATTGATCTTGTAAATATTCTTTCAAATAAAAGTTTTTTGTATTTAGAAGTACTACAACTTTGATATAAAAAGTTATTTTGTATCTAACAAATTCTATGATATAGTAATAATTGGCTATTTCCACCTAAGTCAAGTAGCCTCAAATTCATTTTCATGGGAAATATCTTATACAGATTTAGGTAAGAAATTAATCAAAATTAATTATAATCTATGTGATCAATGATGATGACTATTACTCATATATAGATGAAAATTTTCCTCACTTCGATCATAGACTCTGCCCTAAAATATTAACGAAGATTTATCTTGAGCATGGGAGGACTCTTTGATAACTCAGTGGTAAGAAATTTGGCTTAATGTGCCAAAGGTCCCAGGTTATGATTACTGTGTTAAAATGTAATTTTTAAATTTAAGGAAAATTAATAAAAAATTGTAAAATCAAATTTTAAGAAAATATATTTCTTGCTTTTCGCCCTTAAGTAAGCTATGCTAAGTCACAGCCACACAAGAGGAATCGTATAAAACACTTTTTTGGGTTCAGTGTGTCATGAAACATCGATATACATAAAAATCTTGAATGAGATTTTTAGACAATCATAATACTTTCTCGACTCGAAAAATCTCGAGAATTTAAAAGAGCCTATCCTGGCCTGCATTATCAAAAACCCTACGTCACCAAAAGTTAATTTATCATCTCCCTAATTAGTAATTATACTGGTATATTTATATAGCGTGGCAGAGTATGGGTTGTATGTCAATTATCAGCTACTTTCAAATTACATAATGGGTTGAAACAAGGAGAAACACTTTCCCCATTACTCTTTAATCTATCCTTAGAGTATGATAATAGAGTTAAGCAAGAATGTATGGAATGGGTTACATTAAATGATAAAATGAAAAGAGTTTAACTTTGTTGGGTAATAGTAAGGAAGCTGTTGCAAAAAAAATCAGACATTTTATTAGAGTATTTAAGAAAAGGGGTTTAGAAGTGAACGCTGAAATGACTGTAGCATCGGATGTTTTATGATAACACGAAACAAACATAAATAGTTAAGACTTACCCCGTTTGCTTGTTGACTGGGGCTGCGTGGAAGAACGACACAAAACCACCTAACGCACCTTCACTGAACTGGGAAAATTGTATACTGTTTGTGAAGACTGGATGGCAAGTTCAAGCCAACGCCTTGGTTGAGTGGACTTGCGCAGTAAAGAGATCCCCTCCGAGAAGATTCCCGAACGCCCACGGGCTCTCCCGAAGCAAATCAACATGCGCTTTCTTGTGTTTCTTTGTATTCTCGAATGTTATTCCCCCCTTTTTTCCCATTTTCCCCTCTTCTGTGCTTTAGGGTATATATTCAGGTGCCTGTGGCTATGGACTTTACAATTGGGCCTGAGTCATATCAGGAATACGATAAGCTCCGCTTTCAGCAACGTAAAATGTAAGAACTAGATCCACTTTCGGCAAATTAAACTCTTTTTTTTTAATGTAAATCTTTTAAAAATTCTTTTTGGCTTAGTATTCAAAAAACTTTAAAATAAATTTGACAGTTAGGAATATACTTTACTTTTTTTTAGATCACTTCATTGCAAGGTTAGGGCGTCTTATCGCCAGTAGAGTCATAAATAATCGATTGTACCGATTAGGTATGTTTTAGCGATATCGTGTCTATTTACTGTAATATTTAATAAATGTTCACGGGAACTGTTTATATATTTAAATTTAAACTATCTTGTTGTCATTGGCTATGCCCCATTTCTAATGGACGAATATTGCATATTTGAAATTAGTTTATCTTGTTGTCATTTGCTATGTCCCATTTTAATGGGCGAATATTTAATATTTGAATTTAAAATATCTTGTTATCATTTGCTATATGCCATGTCTAATGGACGAATATTTTATATTTGAAATTAGTTTATCTTGTTGTCATTTGCTATGTCCCATTTTAATGGGCGAATATATAATATTTGAATTTAATCTATCTTGTTGTCATTTATATGTGCCATTTTTAATGCACGAATATTTAATATTTTAATTCCAATTATCATGTTGTCATTTACTATGCGCCATTTCTAATGGGCGACATCTTAAGTTAACATTTAAGTAATCTGATGAATATTTAACCTCAGACTCTTTAGCTTTGACTTCAATTCATAGTTGTTTATGAATTTCATCTACTTCTTTTATACTTCACAACAACAACAATGTAAACATTGAATGGAACTGTTAAACATCTAATTGAGCGATAGCTAATAAATATCTACTGTCCATGACTTATACTAATTTTTATTATATATACCCCACCATACCCAAGGTATTACGTCTAATATGTCTCTATTGTTTGTGAATGGTAGGCAGGTTGCAGTCTCTTACTTTTTTCAGAGGTAGAAGACCCCTTTTGATAGCTTAGCAACAGGTATGAGAGTTTCCAGCTTCAGTATTTGAATGTTTTGGGTATAACATCCAAAACCTTGAACTCCATAGCACTCACTTCTATTGTTGTCTTTTTTTTATATTACAATTTATATTATTAGAGAATCCTCCCCTTGGTTCATGACTAAGTATATGATCACACAAATAACATAAATGGAGTATGATAATTTAGAGACCACTATGAATAACAAATCATTTGACATAGTTAATGAGCTTAACTATGTATGAACAATATTAACTAGTAATAACTATATTAGATTGAAAAGTATGAAAATAATGCATTTTAAAAATGCATTATATTAATTTATCAGTAAATTGTTAGCATCTCGCATGCTTTCATGGAATTTAAAGTTAACAACACACAAACGATAATTTTACCAGTTTTCTATGGTTGTGAAACGTGATATTTTCCTTAACATAACGGAAACAGATTTAGGGTGTTGAAAACAAGGTACTTAGGAAGATATTTGGTCTAAAAAGGTTTGAGGGTACTGAGGAGTGAAGGAGTTTACATAATTATGAGTTACATAGCCTGTACATATCAAAAGACATTGTTAGGATAATATTTATTATTATTATTATTATTATAGCACCGCGTCTTACTACCCGTTCGGGTTATACGCACTTACGCGAATGTGTAATGGTTGGGTGATTGTGAGATGAAATGAAGGACCTACAGTTTAACGTGGAATCCGAACCACGGTGGCAGCCTGGCATTCCTCACATTCACAAGATGTCTTGTCAGAGGTGTAGGAAGGGTTTGGAAATAAGATAAATCTTTGCCGGGACCGGGATGACCCGCGCAGCAAGAGTCTGAATCTACCCCTAGACCACCAGGTCACCACTTGCTAGGATAATAAAATTCTATAGATTATAGTGGGCAGAAGATGCAGTGTGAATGTGAGACTCTAGAACCTCGATCAGAGTACTGACTGTCAAACCAAATGAGAGGAGACCATTGGGAAGACAGAGACATAAATGGGAGGATAACATTAGAATGGACCTGGAAGAGACAAGATTTAATGAAGTGGACTGGATAGAACTAGCTCAATATAGGGATAAGTGGTGTGATTTTTTAAGTGCGTCAATGAACCTTTGCGTTCAGAATGACAAATAGTATGTTAATATTGTGATAATACTAATTTATTTTACCTTTACACTGGTTCTAAGTCATCACTATCATCATAAACTGTTACAGCCTCTGACCTGGTTAGTTTAGTAAAATGACTCCATTTCCCTCCATTTTACTCTTTTATTTGCTTATATCTTTATTCTTTCACCCATATACATGGTTTATTGGTCTTCAAGATGGTATATTTCCTACATATTTTATCTACATCATTCGCCATGGGATATTTTCCTTTTATATCTTCATTACATATCTAGTTTATCTTATCCTTGTTTTTTATAATATCTCCTGTACTCCAATCCCACTCCTTAGCTAGGTCAGTAGCGTTTCTGCCTACTGATCTAAGACTCCAGGCTTGATTACTGGCATGGGAGAAACATTTATTATTGGTGAAATGTGGGTCTACCCTTTCACATTGATGAACTAATGGATGTGGAATAGATGTTGGGCCGGTCCTAGTCTTAAGTTAGATTATAAGGCATTTGAAGCTACGGCAGGTCTAGCAAGCTTGCAGTTGAAAATACATGGCTTGAATAAAAAACTGACCCAGACCAAAGGGGGGAAACGGTAATCGATGTTATTATTATGTACACCAATATTCTCATTAACTGAACATTTCTTATCGACCTTACTTCACCTATTCTCTCATGTACACAAACATCCTCGTTACATGGTCTT
Source organism: Timema cristinae (assembly GCA_039000515.1). NCBI lineage: Eukaryota > Metazoa > Arthropoda > Insecta > Phasmatodea > Timematidae > Timema > Timema cristinae. The sequence goes on from JBCFYV010011135.1 coordinate 7,560,285, forward strand.
ATATCACCTTACTCTAATACCTCATGTACCCCAACTATTATCTGGACAATTTCATTCTTAATCCTACTTTTTTGGGGTCAGCAATAATTATATTGAAACGTTCATTACTGGTTATAAGTAATTGATTTAATTTAGTTAAATAATCCTGACATATCTCTCGTTCACAAACTTAAAGTTACGTTAAATTAGGGTAGATAATAGTTGTTTAGTAGTCAACTGTTCGTGTGGAGTGTAAATAAAGATATAAGTAATTTAGTTTTCTCTCACTTTCTCTACTCTTAATATAATTAACTACAGAATACCCTTTTGTATCGCACATCCATTTTCTAGTTAAGATTAGTCATTCACTTCCTAAAACCAACAATTAAAAAAAAAAAAAACATTTTATTACCGTATCAGATTTTACGTATATGGTCTAACTATGCTAATGTGTTGAGTATGAGGACGGATTAATTTAGAGAAATTGTCTCCGTATTTGCACTAAGGGAGAGTAGACAATAATTTAGCAAAAAACACCATCTGTAGACGGACCATCTTTCCGAGCTTCAAACTCCAGTCTTTAGCAGTCCAGTCTATTGCTAGAGTGACGCCTTAGACCATGTGTTTCCCAAACTCTCTCCACTCGTGAGCTTCCTTCACAAACATAGCCTGATACATATTCATATTTTAATATAAAACACTCAAAATCTGCATAGATCACATAAGGGATTTTTAGCATATGTTTATATGTTGAAAATTTAATATTTTATCCTCTTCCTTGGGCATCTGTATCTTCTGAGAACCGAAATCAGCACACCGCTCACTATACTCATCCCTGAGATTTTCCTTGGAAAATCTATGCAAACAATATTTGCAATAGTATGATTCACCATCGTTTCTGGTCAGTGAGCTTAGCAATCTGCTCAAGTTCTTGATAAGACAATAATGTCCCCCATCAACATTTGAAAGAAACAGTAAATCCATGTGATTTTCATGACTAAACTTAGTTATCCTTAAAGGAATATTTCCCTTTGGTAGTCATACACATTAATATATACGTTATTTTGTTTTTAAAACTTAGTTATTTGTAGTATTTGCACAGGATATTCAATACCATCCATATTTAGTTTACCTTCGAGTGATATATACTTACTCGATTAGCGTGCTTGTCAGCTGGGTATAGAAATGCTAGCACAGACAAAGAAAACATTTACTGTCAGCATTTGTTATATTAATTCGGTATGTTTATTTCTCAACTCTTCTGGTAATGGAATATTTCTGGAAGCAGCCAAAGGAATATATTTAGCTAGTTTAAGCTCTAAGTATTTCACACGATCTTCAGACCAACCATTTCCTTTGTGGTGGAAAGAAGATGCTGCTTCAATCATGTGAGTGCATGCATCCTCAAACTGTGATTTTAATGAGTCAACACTTAAGAGTGACGATACATTTACTACGAAAGTAAGGGGTGATTGTTTCATCTCCCTCCCCTCCAACACGAGAGTACACTAAGCGTTTGGACAAGTGTTTCTTCCAACTTCCTTTTAATTTAGTTATTAAAGACTAAGAATAGCGAGTCTTTCAAGGGAGAGATCTTGATGATTTTGACTGTACCATTCAAAGATACTGAAAAATTACAGGGGTCGTAGTCTTCATCGACATCTTGATTCTAAATATTGTCCTGCTCTTTTGACTTTGAAACATCGGCAACATTCCCCAGTGATGTTGCTCCTGTTTCAGTACAGGTCTTTAGCCTGTGTTGTAATATATTATCCCGCCGCGAAAATATCTTACTGCAATTATCACACTCGAACGACTTCACCTCCCGACTATGTGAGGACTTGAAATCCAGAGCGAAATTTCTCCAACGAAAAACCTGAAGACTTTAATAATAATAAATGCATGACATAGTAATTATTCTTAACATGAGGTTTCCAGTATTTCGTGAATGTATGAAGTAAGGTTTTATAAATCAAGTTTAATATGTGTGTTAATGTTATCAATACTGGTTTAATGATGCTGGTGGCCCCCTATGTTTGCTGAATCTTACATGTTGGTCCCAGATCATGAAAAGCTGGTAAACACTGCTTCACTTTGACAAGAATAGAATTAATGTGTATTAATAGAGACCTTTGAAGAATGACGATTTTAATGGACACCCTTTAATTTTTATCACCAGAAAGACCAAATAGATCACACCAGACTCCTTTCTATGAAAATATGGAGTCATCTAAATTGAATTACAACCTGTCGTGCAAGAACTAAAGCAAAGCTTTACAAGTTAGAAATGACCGAAAGCTCACATTGTGACTGTGAAGCACCGGAATAAATGATAAAGCATATAGCTTATGAATGCCTCGTTAGGAAATTCCAACGGTTCAGGAGTGATCTCACTACAGACATACCAGAAGAAGTTGGCTGTCTATGTAGCCTATTCTCTTTGGACATTGAGCTGGGATAATATTTCTAGACTAATGGTGTTATATTAACATGGATTTATTTTATTTTACTGTACTGATTGTATACTATTGTATCTAATTCATCCTATATCTTATTATATTGTTATATGTTTTGTCATACTTTATCATTGTATACCCTATAAAGTCATGCCATACGTTAAAAATAAAATAAATAAATAAGTATTTAAAAGAGTCGATTTCAGTCACCTCTATGCAGCAAATAGGAGTTCCCTTAATCCAAAATCCTTTATTTGAGACACGAATCGGAGATTTTATGGCCTAACGTGCTACTCTGGAGTTGAAATAGATTACCTATGTTGGGGAAATTGAGGTTGGAATCTCATTTGTGTGTACTTATTGGTATTTTTTCTTAGATGACTTTTCACCCTCCCTTGACACGAACGTTGATACATTTCCTCTAAAACTCTATCAATCCAAGCCTTTAGAGTATTTAATGAATGTGTTAATGAGTGTGTGGTGAAAAAATAATGGAATGTAATTGAGTGTTCTTTGCTAACCACATTCGTAAAAGAGAATAGCAAGGGGAAGGAGAGTGTTAGAGAGGGACAGTAGGCATGAGGAAATAAAAATACACTAATTTGGTGTAGTTTTCTAGTTCCGCCATCAACTTTTCCCCCGCTAGAAAGCTTCCTCAACTCGTACATTTTTAATGAAGTTTTGAAAATGGTTGGAATATTTAAGTGGCCCCCTCAAAAGTTACCTAGCGTCGAAAGACTTTAAAATGAGCTTGAAGCCTCCCTTTACCAGCCACTTTTCATTTCTTTGTAGGTAATCCATGTTCCATTCAAATTAATCCTTGGCGTAGCCTTACCTTTTAACCTTATCGGCTAAACCTCTTCTACGGGAGAGTGGACATACGCGTGCTCCGAGATACTTATCACAGTAGAACAGAAAATGCATGTTTATTAGTCCTCTATTTAAACACGAATTGAATTTAAGAATCAAATAGCCGAAGCTATTATTTATTCTTTCAAGTGAGGAATTCTCCATCTTAATATCATATTCTCTTACCACTGAGCTATCCAGGAATCTGACCCGTGCCTAGGGTCATTCTTCACTAATATTTCAAGGCAGAGTCTATGATGGACGTGTGGAAATAGTCGGCTACAAATGTGTTTTATTAATTATTAAGATCACACATAATGCAGCCACCTTTGACTCGGTAGTTAGCTTAATGCTGCCACTTGTGCAATTATTATAATTGTGAAGAATGATCCCGGGCACGGGACGATTCCTGGATAATTCAGTGGTATATGCAATGGCGTACTAAGCCAAAGGGCCCGAGTTCAATTCCCGTTTCCAGGTGTCATTTTTCAATTTCAGAATACGTATTGAATTGTGTAAGAAACGAAAAACTTGTTCTTCAATAACTACTCAACACTTCTTTTTTAGGCCATTAAACTTCTTGAAAAGATATATAAAAAGTATCCTAACAGTTGGCTCTTATTAATATATATAAACAAATGTTATTACTGTTAATTATTATTTTTTATCAACAATAACATAACTTTGAGAGTTTTTCGGCACACATTTTGAGAACCAGTGGTCTAGACATCTCAAATTATTTAATACGTGGTTTTCTATTTTAAAATAGGGAACTCTTACTATTCCACCCTCTTCTGTGGGCCTAGGTTGTCATAATAGGTTACAGCTGAGTATGGGGAATTGACTGGATTCTCACTTGTGTGGCTTTATAATCGACGTCTGGCTTGGGTCTTTCTGGTTTTTATTGTAATACTATGCTCTATTACAAATCATGATGTTGATAAGAAATATTATATAAATATATTAATATTATAAATATTAAATAAATTATATTAAATATATAAAATATTAAATATATTATAATAATTATAAAATATATATAATATTATAATTATATATATTATAATATAATATATATATATATAATATATAATATATATATGGAAATTTAATAAATCTTCTTAGAAGCTCGTTACAGAACGAAGTATGCAAGGAATGCTTCACCAATGGCCTGACTGACCTCTAGGTAATCCCACACTGTTATGAACCCGGTACCCTGGGCTTGATGGTAGCTCTCCAATACAAGTACTTGTGATCTGTAGTCCTAGCCCGCGTAGCCCCCAAAACGGTCAGATTGACCCCTTAGACTCGATGGTGATTAGTCCTAGCTTTGATACATCACTATTTTTCATGGCTTCTAAACTTATCTATCATAAGGAATGCTGACACACTGTTTATGTTGTCAGTGCATAAGTTATATTTGCCTAGTAGTTAATCACAACACTTTGCAATACTCGTTTTGTCATTTATAATCGAGAACATAACAAAAGTTAAACACAAGCCTCAATTTAGGCCATGTCGATTACAGCTCAATAAAAATAAGACTGAATCCTATTAAATTTATTTATATTTAATGTAACATTGCAAATACATTTTTACAACACAACGCAAATTCGTGAAAAGATTAGATTAGCTCATTTTATATAAAATTTCCAGCAAAATATTGTAATTCTATGTTCAAAGTAAATGTTTATAAAGAAAATTTTAGTTTTTCTTAGATAGAGTAATCAATTTTTTTTAAAGATAATTAGAGAACATTATAAGATAATTGAGGAAATATCTAATGGTCTATCTGCTCTAGAAATAATGTTCCCACAATAAGTACCATAATCTTTATCCTCATGTAGGCAAATACTTAGATATTGATTTAACTGCAGGCGTGTTTTCACGGTTGGCCTGGTATCGATGCTAATGAAATTTTTATGACTGAGACGACACCAGAGCTCGGTTCGGTAACGCTTTCATGGACCAGACTAACAGTATGATTACGACCAAAGAGCCGAGAATTTACGCACCAATTTCAAAACGGCATCACTTCTTATAGTCAATGGAGTTGAAGTTTTTTTAAGCTAAACTGGACGGAAATTACTAGCTAAAAATACATGGCATTAAGTAGGTACTTAAAACCCGTTTAGTTATGTATACAAGAAAGGGAGAACTATAATATAATCTAGGTCTATTTAATATTGCATGTTTTCTTAAGGTTATTTTCAGGAATATATGTTTAGCTTGACATGTTGTGTAGATATTAGGACTAGTCAAAATATGAACCAATCCAACTAAGAATAAAATTAATTAGCTCATTTTTCACTGGTTTGCAGTAATTGTATTAGGATTACATACACTAACCTACCAGCTGTTAGACCTACTTAACACAAACCGCCATTATTGTTTACGAGAAACATCTCAATATCATTTTCGCGTTCCACCTAGTTCAGAACCACTTGGTATCGTAAACCTTCGATACCAAGACGTAACCGAGTCATTCGCGAAAACTCACCTATCAACAAGCGAGTTTTACTTCTAAAATTATACATGCTACAAGATATAAGTACGAGTATATTTATATAAAAGAGTAAGAAAGTATGTAAGGTTAACCATACCATTTTTTTTTTGTTCAAAACTTTCCCTTCGTTGCGCGGAGTAAAGTAACTCAGTAAACACAAGGTTCTGACCCCCCCCCCCTGACGACGTGAGCTTGTAACACAACGACTACTGTAATGAAACAGGTGATTAACCTTACGCTTAATAAAGGGAAGAAACAATTTCCTTCCCGACACTCTTTCAAGAGTCCGGAAAGGGAGGGGGATGGGGGTGTATAGTACCCTCCACCCGGGTTGAAGTTTTAAACACTTGCAAGGTTGTTAAAAGTATGTGGGGAAGTACCGACCTTCTCTTGTTGCCATAGTTCCCTGGAGATACGTACCTAGTCTACAAAACATGGCCGTGTTCCCGATATTACCTGGTAGCACTCGTAAAGAGCTGGCTCTCTGTTAGCATGTAACGTAGACAGCCTTCTCTCTCCCTCAGCCACAAAAAAACAACTAGATATTCTCTCTCTCTCTTTCGTGACCGAAGCAATGTGACCTAGGTGAAATGGAGCTTCCGTCTGTTTGTCCTGAATTGTTTAGCGCAGCACTGATCACCCACATAGCGGAACAAAACACCCATATGCTCCGTTTCAACCAATAATAGTTTATTTTAAAGGGTTACGTAACTACTGCTAGAATCAGAATCGGGGTTTAAGTATTTAAAAAAAACGGATATAACCAGCACGTGCCTTTAGGGATCCCACCCCGGTGGTTTCTTAAAGGGATTGACCGTCATAAATCTTCAAGGCCACTAATTAAATCCTAGATTAATATGTTAATATAATGTTTTCTAAAATGGGTTTAATTGTTTAATAAAGGCTAAATCTGCGTTCCCACGATATCTCACATGAAACGTCTTGTAAATAGGCTAATCCTATTATTTGATGATTATTTTTATATAAAACTATTGGAAAGTTTTAAATTGTATAAGAATACTTGACCATATATGTTGAAATATTCTAACAATAATTTACAGAGATACGTTGAACTATTATTAAATAATAAGATATGTCTGCACGTTGCAAGTATTAATCTTACCAATAACGTCTTCTTACTATTTAGCATAATCTAGGACACTCATTTTAAACTGACAGCTATAATCATAGTCAGGCATATAGTACCTGTATTTAAATTAAGCTGGGTTCATTTATAATACATTACATCAGATAGCGGGCAGGATGTTATAAGCTCTATTGGATAAAACTATTAAGTTATCCTACTACATAGAGATATTCATATTAGCTAAATGGTCGCGTTTATGCTCTTTATCTAAATAAGGCCCGTTCCACGCCGTGGAAACCATAACTATCTGCCCCCACCAGTGGATAATAGAACCATCAGGCCTCACAAAGTGGATAATAGAACCATCAGGCCTCACAAAGTGATAATAGAACCATCAGGCCTCACAAAGTGGATAATAGAACCATCAGGCCTCACAAAGTGGATAATAGAACCATCTGGCCTCACAAAGTGGATAATAGAACCATCTGGCCTCACAAAGTGGATAATAGAACCATCAGGCCTCACAAAGTGGATAATAGAAACCATCAGGCCTCACAAAGTGGATATAGAACCATCAGGCCTCACAAAGTGGATAATAGAACCATCTGGCCTCACAAAGTGGATAATAGAACCATCTGGCCTCACAGAGTGGATAATAGAACCATCAGGCCTCACAGAGTGGATAATAGAACCATCAGCCTCACAAAGTGGATAATAGAACCATCAGGCCTCACAAAGTGGATAATAGAACCATCAGGCCTCACAAAGTGGATAATAGAACCATCTGGCCTCACAAAGTGGATATAGAACCATCTGGCCTCACAGAGTGGATAATAGAACCATCAGGCCTCACAGAGTGGATAATAGAACCATCTGGCCTCACAAAGTGGATAATAGAACCATCAGGCCTCACAAAGTGGATAATAGAACCATCAGGCCTCACAAAGTGGATAATAGAACCATCAGGCCTCACAAAGTGGATAATAGAACCATCTGGCCTCACAAAGTGGATAATAGAACCATCTGGCCTCACAAAGTGGATAATAGAACCATCTGGCCTCACAAAGTGGATAATAGAACCATCAGGCCTCACAAAGTGGATAATAGAACCATCAGGCCTCACAAAGTGGATAATAGAACCATCAGGCCTCACAAAGTGGATAATAGAACCATCTGGCCTCACAAAGTGGATAATAGAACCATCTGGCCTCACAGAGTGGATAATAGAACCATCAGGCCTCACAGAGTGGATAATAGAACCATCTGGCCTCACAAAGTGGATAATAGAACCATCTGGCCTCACAAAGTGGATAATAGAACCATCTGGCCTCACAGAGTGGATAATAGAACCATCAGGCCTCACAGAGTGGATAATAGAACCATCTGGCCTCACAAAGTGGATAATAGAACCATCTGGCCTCACAAAGTGGATAATAGAACCATCTGGCCTCACAAAGTGGATAATAGAACCATCTGGCCTCACAAAGTGGATAACATAATCATCAGACCTCACACAGTGGATAATAGACCCATCAGGTCTCACACAGTGGATAATATTACAATCAACCTCCACACAGTTGATAACAGAACCATCAATCTCCACACAGTGGATGATAAAACAATAAGGCCCCATACAGTGGATTATATAATTATCTATTAGGCCCCACACAGTGGCTGATGGAACCTGTACAGTTCTCCTACAAAAGAAATCTAATCGTATGTCCTAACAGGACGAGTAGTTCCCTGGCTATCTAAGGGAACAGCATCAAAGAAGTGACAATGCGCCCGTAGCCCCTTTCAGCCACTTTACATGCTAATCAGACAGTGTTAGTTGGTCTATCGGCCACTTGGGGCAGGGCCTGTTTGTTTCCCGACAAAACTTTGATCATTCTGAAAGTGCGCGAAGAGATCAGAGGGGGTTTAACGGGTGAAGGGTGGAGGGGGGGGACTACCGAAGGGACGTTGAAAGCTTATGAACAGGGAAAATGGGTTGTTTTATGTCACCCTCCTGAATTGTGATGTTGGAACTTTGAAGTGTCGGAGGCAAAGTCACACAACATTGCTTCATTTGAGGGCGGTATGCTCGGAACATTTTCGCTAAATAAAACATATTCCATGACGTCAGGAGCTAATGCATGACTGGGAATAATAAACAAAGTATATAGATACTCTTAGGTCTAGCTGGTTTTCCTTTTTTCTGTTTTTACTCTCTTGAAAGCCATTTTGTTGCTAATTTAGGTACATGATATTGACAGGGTTTTTAAAAACTTAGAGCCGAAAAGTTAGGAATATTTTATTTATGTAATAAACACTAGGAATTTGGTAAAAAAAGTTTAAAAATATATTTTAATAAAGTAAGTCTCTATATAGGAGCTTAAATACAGGATAGCCCACGGAAAAGTATCCCGCCTCCTGTATCCAGCAGGTGCCTCACTCTGATTTGGAAGAGGTCAATCCCCTTACACCCATATTGTGACATGAATAATGATCAAGTGAACTGCTTGTCTAAAGCTTTATTGACTCATTCTTCATGTCACAATATGGGTGGGAGGGGATTGACCTCCTCCAATTCAGAGTGAGGTGCCGTCTGGATATAGAAGGCGGGATACTTTTCCGTGGGCTATCCTGTAGATCCGAGGGTTTCCACGTAAGGCAAATAATGCTCTAATAATTAGATGTATTTTTTCGACATATTATAAATATGTATGTTCATTACAGGGGATGATTAAAGCTAAACAGGTTCCACTACTTACTTAGACCTGTTTATTTACTCTATAACAGAAGGAAAATAGTTAATGGTCACACTTGCAAAAGTAGGCCATCTATCACCATCTTGAGATACCACCTCATTACACCCTATTTCTTTCAGTGCCATTCTGATGTCATCCTCCCATCTCCGTCCAAGTAGTGGAGGAGGTTATATATCGTGTACTCATCACAAGATACTATTAGGATAATCAAGTCTTGTAGATTACGGTGGGCAGACATGCAGTGCGAATAGGAGAACCTAGAACCATTTTAAGGGTAATGACTGGTAAAGCCAACGAGAAGAGACTATTGTCCCAATATCCAGTATCCAGTGTCCAGTATTTCCATACATATCTGGGACAAATATCTTCCTAATCACTGCTTCTGAATAAACAAAATTCATATGCCACTCTAAATTGTGCGTCATTTTACTAGTAGTTGAGAGTGACGCTTGATAGATAGCACCACAAGTCCAAGTATCGTCTTCATATGTACAGATACACGTATCTCTAAAGCTTGATTCACACTAACGCTGAAAATCTAAAGCAGAATCTAACAAATTGGCTCAGTAATTCATATTATAACCAAAATATATATGTAAAATCTTTATGAGAGATCAATGCTATCAACACTAAAGGTGTTTTAAGTAGCTAAGCATAAATATGTTAGCTACTTGAAAGGTGTTTTAAGTAGCTCAGCATAAATATGTTAGATAACTAGGGAGAAGAGTTTGCCTATTTGCCTTTTATTTTTCCTTGTGTGTAAAATATAGACAGTTGTGATATGTATGCAATTCATGTTATTCCGAGCACAATATATTAGTTATTCATGGTGTATATAATTGCCTACTTTGCGAATACGAGCCTTAACTCATCTATTTCAGTTGTGTATTTTCTTTTTTTTAAATCTTTAGTGGAATAGATTTTCTTCTGAAAAAATAAGGCATTGCAGGATACAAATTTAACTACTCGGAAATGGCGAATTTTGAATTTGATTTTATGACATCGTGTAAAGTAAAACGAAGCTTTTTGGATTTAAAAAAAACATTCTATCTGACAATAAATCCAATTTCACCCCTGAAAATATACAAAAGTATCTAGTGCTTAACAGCAAACATTCTGTCTGGCAACAGGCTTAAATTCACTATTGAAAATCTAGAAAAGTATCTAGTTATTAACAGTAATGTGAGTTGCCTGTAAAGCCACTTCTGTCACCGCATACTTTCCAAAGCGTAACTCACACCATAGATTGGACTGGTGATGATGGGGATATCGGGGTTGGAATCCCGGTCAGGTGTATTGATGTATATCTAAATTGTTTTAAACTCTCCTACCATGAAAATGTGGATACACTTCTTCTATGTTTCACTTTACTCATCCCTAACACATTGGCATAGTTATTATAAATGGGGGATAATCCAAACCGGTGTTAAAAATATTTCCAAAGGCTAATATTTTTGCGCTGCTTGCGTGCTTGCTATTTCCTTAAGTGCCAATTTGGGTGCCTAAGTCCCACATTTCTAACGTATATTCACCTGAATATATTTAACATTTTGTTGCCTAGCCATCCGCTCGCTATTGTTAGTAGGATATTATTTGTTTTTCAAGGGATTAGATTTTTAGCTGATGTTAAACAAATAGCATATCAATGATCAATCAATGATTTATTGTAAACATAAAGTTTTTTTAATCATATAAGTTAATTCAACAATTTATTTAATCACACTAACACAATGCTTAGTAAGTTATTTACATAAACCATTAATAAAATATTCAAAACCCATTTTAAACCTTTTTAAAACATGCCTCTTTCAACATCTGTATGTCACTAGTTACTTAGATATCCTTATTTTATAATTTTTTATGCATATTTAAATAACATTAAATTTGTTCGGTAAAAAGTAAATTTTAAACACTTATTTAATAGAGAACGAGATAATTTTACTAAAGTAAACGATATTTGTAAGCATATTCCCAAAGTTTGCACTTTTTATTTCCAATCTTTTTTTTTTGCAAAAAATACTACAAATGGGTTCAAACATGTTATATTATAGGGAAAGTTGTGACTGACACAATCAAGTAAGACAAACAGTAAATAAAATCAAGACTTATTTATAAAATTGTGAATAGTCACGAACACCCAAATTATTTGAATGAATATTCAAGACAATATAATAAACCATTACGTAACTATTAAAGAAGAATGATTATACACAGCTAGCAACACTAATCAAATAAAAAAACAAAAAATACAAAAAGGTGCAATTGAAATGGCTGTTGCCCACAAATACATATAATAATGTACATGCATTTGACATTTTATTCCAATTTGCAAAGTTTGTATATGAAATTAATCATAAAATTTAATTCTTCCAAGTTAGAAATAATAAATATAATATTTGATGATGGCCTCTCCTTAAGATTGAAACGAGAATCTAGGACTACCAATTATTAAAGAACAACAAATTTAATCTCTAGTGTACCTACGGTAAAATCATTCAGGCCAATTTTTGTCACAATGGTGGTCTAATTATTTTATTTTATAGTGAAACAAATCAACACAGATCGAAAACGACAAACACACTTTCTATTAAAGGAGCTATCTCAAAACATTTTCCAACAGAAGACACAGCTGTCTTCTTGTTTCTTGATTTGTAGGTGCAAATGAACTTAATGTCTAGGATGGTTTTATTAATTTGATTGGTTATTCAAAGCAGATTTTATGGATGACAGAGGAATCTAAGATTACTTATACAGGTGAAAAATGACCAATGTGGATTGAGATGATTTCTTGTGATTATTTTTGAGTTCATCAAGGACCACATTTCAATAATTCTTTGTTTTTAATCAACTTTAAATCGTCTAAGTAAAAGGACATGCCATATTTGTAGCTTATAAGCACATATCTGCAATGCTTAAATGGTAATAAATTGTGCTTAGGAAAATATTCTGTACTAAAAGGGATTAAATTACTGGGTAATGGAGTAAAATACATAATCATAAGTTACATACCCTGTAATCAATATAATACATTCTTAGGATAATAGAGTAACTTAGATACGGTGGGCAGGACATTTGTAGCTAATAAGAGATTATGAAACATTGTTGAGGGTATGGACTGGCAGACAAAATGGGAAGAGTCCATTGGGAAGACCTAGACGCAGATGGGAGGATAGCATTAGAATGGACTTGAGGGAAATAGGGTGTAATAAGGTGGACTGGATATAACTAGATCAAGATAGGGTTCGAGTATAATGTGGTGTACTGGATAGAACTAGCTCAAGATAGAGATAGGGCGTAATAGGATGGACTAGATAAAACTAGCTCAAGATAGGGTTAGAGTAACATGTGGTGGACTGGATAGAACTAGTTCAAGATAGGGTTAGAGTAACATGGGGTGGACTGGATAGAACTAGCTCAAGATAGGGTTAGAGTAACATGTGGTGGACTGGATAGAACTAGCTCGAGATAGGGTTAGAGTAACATGTGGTGTACTGGATAGAACTAGCTCGAGATAGGGTTAGAGTAACATGTGGTGGACTGGATAGAACTAGCTCGAGATAGGGTTAGAATAACATGTGGTGGACTGGATAGAACTAGCTCAAGATAGGGTTCGAGTACAACGTGGTGTACTGGATAGAACCAGCTCAGGATAGGGTTAGAGTAACATGTGGTGGACTGGATAAAACTAGCTCAAGATAGGGTTAGAGTAACATGTGGTGGACTGGATAGAACTAGCTCAAGATAGGGTTAGAGTAACATGTGGTGTACTGGATAGAACTAGCTCAAGATAGGGTTAGAGTATAATGTGGTGGACTGGATAGAACCAGCTCAAGATAGGGTTAGAGTAACATGTGGTGGACTGGATAGAACCAGCTCAAGATAGGGTTAGAGTAACATGTGGTGGACTGGATAAAACTAGCTCAAGATAGGGTTAGGGTGTATTGTGATGTACTGGATAGAACCATCTCAAGATAGAGATAGGGTGAAATAGGATGGACTGGATAAAACTAGCTCAAGATAGGGTTAGAGTAACATGTGGTGGACTGGATAGAACTAGATCAAGATAGGGTTAGAGTAACATGTGGTGGAATGGATTGAACTAGCTCAAGATAGGGTTAGAGTAACATGTGTTGGACTGGATAGAACTAGCTCAAGATAGGGTTAGAGTAACATGTGTTGGACTGGATAGAACTAGCTCAAGATAGGGTTAGAGTAACATGTGTTGGACTGGATAGAACTAGCTCAATATAGGGTTAGAGTAACATGTGGTGGACTGGATAGAACTATCTCAAGATAGGGTTAGAGTAACATGTGGTGGACTGGATAGAACTAGCTCAAGATAGGGTTACAGTAACATGTTGTGGACTGGATAGAACTAGCTCAAGATAGGGATAGAGTAACATGTGGTGGACTGGATAGAACCGGCTCAAGATAAGGTTAGAGTAACATGTGTTGGACTGGATAGAACTAGCTCAAGATAGGGTTAGAGTAACATGTGGTGGACTGGATAGAACTAGCTCAAGATAGGGTTAGAGTAACATGTGGTGGACTGGATAGAACTAGCTCAAGATAGGGTTAGAGTAACATGTGTTGGACTGGATAGAACTATCTCAAGATAGGGTTAGAGTAACATGTGGTGGACTGGATAGAACCAGCTCAAGATAGGGTTAGAGTAACATGTGGTGGACTCGATAGAGCCAGCTCAAGATAGGGTTAGAGTAACATATGGTGGACTGGATAGAACTAGCTCAAGATAGGGTTAGAGTAACATGTGGTGGACTGGATAGAACTAGCTCAAGATAGGGTTAGAGTAACATGTGGTGGACTGGATAGAACTAGCTCAAGATAAGGTTAGAGTAACATGTGGTGGACTGGATAGAACTAGCTCAAGATAGGGTTAGAGTAACATGTGGTGGACTGGATAGAACTAGCTCAAGATAGGGTTAGAGTAACATGTGGTGGACTGGATAGAACTAGCTCAAGATAGGGTTAGAGTAACATGTGTTGGACTGGATAGAACTAGCTCAAGATAGGGTTAGAGTAACATGTGGTGTACTGGATAGAACTAGCTCAAGATAGGGTTAGAGTAACATGTGGTGGACTGGATAGAACTAGCTCAAGATAGGGTTAGAGTAACATGTGGCGGACTAGATAGAACTAGCTCAAGATAGGGTTAGAGTAACATGTGGTGGACTGGATAGAACTAGCTCAAGATAGGGTTAGAGTAACATGTGTTGGACTGGATAGAACTATCTCAAGATAGGGTTAGAGTAACATGTGTTGGACTGGATAGAACTAGCTCAAGATAGGGTTAGAGTAACATGGGGTGGACTGGATAGAACCAGCTCAAGATAGGGTTAGAGTAACATGTGGTGGACTGGATAGAACTAGCTCAAGATAGGGTTAGAGTAACATGTGGTGGATTGAATATAACTTGTTCAAGATAGGGTTAGAGTAACATGTGGTGTACTGGATAGAACCAGCTCAAGATAGGGTTAGAGTAACATGTGTTGGACTGGATAGAACTAGCTCAAGATAGGGTTAGAGTAACATGGGGTGGACTGGATAGAACCAGCTCAAGATAGGGTTAGAGTATCATGTGGTGGACTGGATAGAACTAGCTCAAGATAGGGTTAGAGTAACATGTGGTGTACTGGATAGAACTAGCTCAAGATAGGGTTTGAGTAACATGTGGTAGACTGGATAGAACTAGCTCAAGATAGGGTTAGAGTAACATGTGGCGGACTAGATAGAACTTGTTCAAGATAGGGTTAGAGTAACATGTGGTGTACTGGATAGAACCAGCTCAAGATAGGGTTAGAGTAACATGTGTTGGACTGGATAGAACTAGCTCAAGATAGGGTTAGAGTAACATGGGGTGGACTGGATAGAACCAGCTCAAGATAGGGTTAGAGTATCATGTGGTGGACTAGATAGAACTAGCTCAAGATAGGGTTAGAGTAACATGTGGTGTACTGGATAGAACTAGCTCAAGATAGGGTTAGAGTAACATGTGGTGGACTGGATAGAACTAGCTCAAGATAGGGTTAGAGTAACATGTGGTGGACTGGATAGAACTAGCTCAAGATAGGGTTAGGGTGTAATGTGGTGGACTGGATAGAACTAGCTCAAGATAGGGTTCGAGTAACATGTGGTGGACTGGCTAAAACTAGCTCAAGATAGGGTTCGAGTAACATGTGGTGGACTGGATAGAACTTGTTCAAGATAGGGTTAGAGTAACATGTGGTGGACTGGATAGAACTAGCTCAAGATAGGGTTAGAGTAACATGTGGTGGACTGGATAGAACTAGCTCAAGATAGGGTTAGAGTAACATGTGGTGGACTGGATAGAACTAGCTCAAGATAGGGTTAGAGTAACATGTGGCGGACTAGATAGAACTTGTTCAAGATAGGGATCGGTGGCGTACTTTTGTAAGTGCGGTAATGAACTTTAGATTTCCTAATCCACAGTAAATTAAAGTAAAATTTAAATGAAGAACAACGCACAGTGATGATTTGAGCTTATGTTTTATCCACTTATAGTTCTTGTCTACCTGAGAGTGGCGAAGAGTTTCTAGTTATGACAGTGGTCGTAAGTGTGGAGAGTGTCTGTACATATATTTATCAAGGTCAAAGATAGACCTCATTTAATCCTTTGTATTTCAACTGACGCTCTCTGTATGGATGAAAATATTTCCAGTAAACAGTGCGTGCAGCCCTTTAAAAGATAGTAGCATCCAAAATAATTAATAAGTTCTTAATCGAAATAGAGAAAATTTGCATAAATGCATATATTTTTTTGTTCTTTGTGTCTTAATGATGAGCAGGATATCTGTATTCTTTCACTCTTGGAATAGGGAAAAATGAGGTGGGGTGAAGAGAAAATTCGGCCCGTATTATTGGAAGGAAAGTGTAAAACCATTTTTAAAAATAGATTACCCTGATCACACCCTACCAGGACTCGAACACCACTCTCTCCGTCAATAACAGCCCAGTGTATAGTCTTCTCAGACAGTTCTACCACCAATACCGGTATTAAATTTGTGCTTTGCACTTTTATATAAAAGCAAGTTTTACAGATTTTGCAGGTCTTCATCCCCTCCCCCCCATATCACTATATTTTCTATATTCCAGAACTACATATTGAATCATTTATCTCAATAAACGGTTTTATTTACTATATATTTATTACTACTCCACGTGTATATTTAGAGGGGGAAAATAAAGGTAAAGTGCTCGAATTAACGTATATTATACTGTCTAGAAGGTTGTGTGTTCCAATTCACCTGGGGTAGTAAACCCACGCCTGCGCAGTGCAGTGTGCCGATGGGGCTAAAAGTGAGTGAGCTCAGCCCGTGTTAGTGCCAGCTGAAAGTGTGGGGGATGGGGGGGGGGGGCATTGCTTAGCTGCGTCTCTTGTAACGGCCTGGCATATAACCGTTCCCACACCCCTCCTAAAACATAGCATTATGTTATGTTATAATGCTACGTTCTGCGCATGCGTAGATCAGTATCCTTCTACGTACAGCCACTACCACTCACTCGGCCTCCATATACCTTGATTAGCTCTGAAATATTTAGACGATGGCTTCGGATACAGTAACCTAACCCTCTACTGCTATAAACCTCTCCTCCCTTTCTACCCAAAATGGGCTTGAGCCCACTATACAATATGGGGGCCAAGTTTTTATACCATGTTTAATAGTGAGAGTAAGTAGAATTTATTCGGTGGTCTAAACAGTTATTCTTTATTAATGATTTATTAAAAGGTTTTCCCTGAACGAAACGTATCGTATAAAAGTAGTTAGAAACTGAAATAAGCTCTGGTAAAAATACATCTGCGTCAGTTGGCGTGAAGACGAAGTTTTATACCCGACTAGTATGGTTTTACAGCGACAGAGAGGTCAGGGTTCGAATTCTGACTCTGGGTGTACTGCATTTGATTTCTTATTAAATGATTTTCACACTCACGTAAATGTCAGTAGATCTATTATATATAGTCCCTATAATTACATGATTAGCGCTATACAAATGTTTGTGGACCAAATGGGTTTCAAACGGGGTGAAAAATTTATCAAGACTGAATAACCAGAATTTTAATTTAGCTTTCAAAATGTAGAGTAACACATCTAATTGCACATTTTACATTCTATACAGAATCAAATGATATCAAACTATTGTTACTTAATATCAAAACTATCCACAATACAAACAAACTTACATTTGGTAAAAATATTTCAATTTTTCTTTAAGTAACATATAAAAAAATATATTAAAGCTTATATTAAAACAGTTTCCCAAAATTATATCTTAGAAATATTTCTTTGCTTTTGAGAATGTGAAATATTTATTCATTAGATTTATAAATCAAATTTAATTTTAATAATATAAATAATAAAAATCGGTTAATCATCTATATAAAAATAACTATAAACCATTTAAAACCAGACTTTTAAAGGTCTTCAATAACTATAAAGACGATGTTTTAGAAGTAATTAATGAAGAAAAAATTAACATACTATTATTTAAATTATCCTTTATTTTCTCTTAAAACAAAGGGTATAGTTGATTAATAATATAATAAGAAATTTAATGGACGTACATACCCTAAAAATATAATTGTATTTCAAATATAGCCTTAAAATTTAAAAATGACATACTATGATGTATAATATAAATATGAAATTATAAAATATAGCCTAGGCTGAGTATCTTGTATATTTATATATAATGTGTATAATATATTATGTTATAAATATAGTATATATAATATATAATACATATAATATACATGTCAAATTTAAACTAATCTCTGGAAAATACGAAATAAACTCCTGGAAGGAAGACAGACAGACACGCAATTGATTTTATTTTGTGGATAATTGTTTGTACCGATGCTGAAGACTTACGTTAACATGTCGTGAATATTACCAGTTTATCCTAAATCAGCTTTGAAAAAGTAACAAAACTAAGGCGTAAAACCAAATTGTTATTAAGGTGCACTGCTACTTCTAATAAAAAAAAAAAAATTCTAAATAAATAATGTAATTATAAAAATATATGCAATTATTCTGAGAATAATTTGTTACCAGATGTAGAATATCACATGTAATAATACATTTTTGAAAACATTATAAGTTGTAATAAGGAAACAATATTTAATCGTAGTTATAATAATAGAATTCAATGTAAAGAATAGTTACAATGGGGGATAGAAAATATGTTTTAAATAGTACTGAGTCTAAGATCAATTGAGAATTAAGATATGAATACTGTCTTTAATATCTAAGAAGCTATCAATATTGACAAAATTAGTAAAAATCACAATATAACAAATTAATAATTAGAATTATAATATTAAAAGTGATGTAAAAGCAATGATTAGAATGTAAGATAGATGAATGATGTAATAGATATTAGTCCAAGATTTCAAGTTTAGCGTTAGATTACTGCCCTTTAACTATACTAAAAAGATCATAACATATTAAAAATGTGAGTCAATTCACATATAATATAAACATAAACATGCTAAAATACATGTAATAATAACACATGAGTAAATTAAAGTTAAATACACATTTTGATGAAAATGATGAGTTTCTATCCCACATTGTAACTATTCATTACATCTAATTTTATTATTATAATTTATGATATTATATTATTAATTTGTTGTATTGTGATTTTGAATAATAATATCAATATTAATGGCTTCTTAGATATTAAAGACAGTATTCATAGATTAATTCTCAATTGATCTTAGACTCAGTACCACTTAAAACATATTTTATATCCCACATTGTAAATATTCTTCCATTGAATTCTATTATTATAATTACGATGTAATAATAAATTGAATATCTAACAAGAGCTTATATAGATAGGTCTTTAAATCCATTTTAATCACTTATCAATACATTTTACTCAATCTCAATCTTTCTCAAACTATATTAAGATGTCAAAGAAATGTAATAAAGCATTGTGTCTTATACTGTTAATGTTTACAGTTCTTATGTTGACATTTAAATCGACCCAACAGGCCTGTTGTGCTGCGGGCGGTGACTCCTATCGACGCGGGATTAAAGAAAGAAGTGAAGATAATGGTCTTGTGGTTAGATATACAAGAAAAATACTTCACACCTTTATTGTATACTAGCAATCCTGCACCGCGTTGCCTGTGACCCACTCTTCAAAAATTTGTTAAAAATAACTTAATTAAAAAGCTAATTACAAATTTAAAAATCCGGCTTCGAGGTTCATTTGGAACCCCTTCCGTCCAATATATTGTAAGAGTGAACACTTTTTAATCAAAAATTTTTATTAGGGTATATTACATAATTATATAAAGAGAAAACAATATATTTCAATGCAAAAATTCACTTTTTTAACAAATAACAATATGTTTCTTATAAAGCTAATCTTTGTACATAATATAATATATAATATATATTCTTGATCTACATACAAAACATTAGAAAATTCCGTTAATAGCAAGTGTCACCTCTATTAATATCATATTGTTTAATTGTTTAAACAGAAATCCCATTTTTATTTATAAAATCATGATCATTTCATATAAAACTACTGCTTATGTATTTATATCACATAATTACATTTTTATCTGCACATAAAACTGTACCAGAAAAATATAGTTAGCATTTGCCTCCCCCCCCCCCCCCCCCAGGTAGTACCAAAAGGTTGGTTGACTCATGGACTATACATGAAATAAAATACATTAATATACAAAATATATAATTTATTTTGTGCATTTTCAACTCCCTTTACCAAAGATATATTTAAAAAGATAATATTTTGTCAAATAACTGGGAGAAAATACATTTCATTCAATATTAATTCAAATGAAAATTTGTTTATCTTTACGAATTTCACCACTAAACTATGATAAGTTATTTCGTATCTCAAAGAGTTGTGGAGATGATACCAATTATTGGAGCTATCCACTTTTGTAAAGTGCTCTCAACGTAATCTTAGTGGTAAAATGAAACTAGTATTTTTGTTTAGGATGTTATGTCCTTTACACAAAATGCAATCAAAATCGTTATAGCCAGTTTTGAGGATATACATTTGAACTCTTTTCATTCTTAAATAAACCACCCTTAATTTTAGGTCTTCAAGGATATTTCCAAAAAAATATATCTTGGGGACCTTATTAAAGCCTTAGATAACAAGTTTTTTACTGATCGGTAAAATTGTTTCGGCTACAGACAGACAAACGACATCGCGAAAACCATTTTTTCAGAACAAGGGGGTAATGAAACTTTAACCACCATCGAAATCTCAACGTTCACAATATTCCTCTGCAAGAATTTATAAACACTAAAAAGTGCAGATCGTAAGAAAATTGTTTCAACGCTCTTCAGTACCATTTAGTTTACGGATACATTACCTACGCTTAAAAGAATAGAGATGAAGAAGGTACTTTTGAGAAGGAACTCATCCAAATTTTCATGGAGGTAGGGTGAATAAACATAAAAATATCTTAGTGCACCTGACAATATTTGAGCCCCTATATTCCCGTCACAGACAATCCATTATAACCTGAGAATGACGTGATAGACCATGCGACCATCAATGCAAATTATGTTTTTTAATTTGACATATCTGTAATATTGATCAATAAATCAAAAACGTCAGGTTACATTTTCCGGCAATAAAGTGAAAGCGTAGAGAAATTAATAAAGACATTTTTTCCTTTTTATTATCATACCATAACTTTATTTTACTTGAACTCGAGACTAAGACTCGAGGTATATACAATTATGTAATTATGATTGATTTTCGATTCCTTCATTATCAATAAGAATCGACGGTATGGAGGTTTATATGAGTTTAGTTACATCTCTAAAAGTAAATGGTATGACACAATCATAATGTATAAGCTCTAATATAATATATTAACGTCTATAGCCAAGTTTACATAAGCCAGTTATCATTAAACTGATCCTTAAGGCGATTGACCCTTTTCATTTGGCATGGAAATGAAGAGTAAAGGGGAACAAACGGTAATGTTCAATTTTTTTTTTATTGTTTTGAAATTTCCTTTTTGGAAACTGTTTGTTCAATAATATAAGCATGTTTATTATGTTATGCTTTTTATACACATACCTCCTCTACTATTTCAACAGTGATCAAATAGCAATAATTTTGACATTTTTCAATTGAAAACTGATGGCTGCATAGCAAAAAATAAGAAAATATAACACCTAATAAATATTGATCCATTATCTTAGAATAAGTTTTGAAAATATTAACAAAAACTTCACTCGTTCTCGAGAAAGCTGATATTTCCTAACGGATGATTTTTCCGCAAGACCTGTCCGGTAGCTAGCGCCATCTACGGTTTACGTGATCCATCTGTTCTTTTTGGCGCGGAAGGATACTTTGGTCAGTTGGGAAGCCACGCCATGCCTTTCACCCTCCCACCCTCCATCCCACCAAATAAGTTTTAAAACTTGCACTCAACAGGACCAAGGGCCTTAATATGTTCACCTCAGATTTATAATCATATTCAACACTTTTCAAATAAAAAATAGGAATAAAATCGCTAGAGCCTTTTTATTCTAAAAAAAGGTAAAGATACAAATAGGGGTGTGTGAAGCTTGGAAACTTTGACTTGGCTTCGAAACAAATTCAAGCTTTAAAGCTATGCCAGTAAAAATATTGACATCTATAATACTCAATTCATGTTGAAATACAACCATTCTGGGCTGTTTTATACATTACAAATTAATATTCATACTAAGAAAAATTGAAGGACTTGAATTGCATATTGTGATCGTAGATTGATTTTTCAGAGTAATATGAACTTTTGTAAACAATTTGTCCCATAGAACATTTTCCGAGTAATTTTAGTGCATAAGGTAGTTTAAATAACCACCATATTTTATGTTTACAGACATACATACATACAGACATATAATATGGGGACAGACATACATTGGGACAGACATATATGGGGACACACATACATGGAGACAGACATACTTGGGGACAGACATACATGGGGGCAGACATACATGGGGACAAAAATACATACAGAATTGAAGGACCCATTTTTCTGTATTTGGGTCCAGATAAATGATAAGATACCAAGATGGATTTTAATCTAAAGATAAAATAAATCTTGAATATTAACAATACTCTCCCTTTACGATAAAACAAAACTCGAATAACTGCCACGTCACCATTCTTACCGCTTGTTTTAAAGAGCGAGTGTAAAAGTTTTGGAAGAGTTTGAGGGTAGGTACTACACACTCTCTCGCTAACATTCGAGTTATTAATATTGCAGATCCAAGGAAATAGATTTACGGAGATGGTGGGTTGTGAGAGAGGGTGTGTTGTGAGAGAGGGTGTGTTGATTGGGAGAGAGAAAGAAGGTAGAGGGTAAAAGATGTGCTTGCAATATTGACAAACATTATTTATAAAGATGGCATCCGGCCTTGCTTGGTTCCGATAAAGTACTCTCCGTGTGTGGAATGTGATGGGTGAAGGGGGAAGGGAGAGTGAACAAACTATTTACTGAGACCGAGGTGTCATATCTCTTGTCTGGCTTACTAAGCCACAACGCCTTAACTACACGTTTCAGACATGATTCGGTGGCCAAATGTTCTACACCCTACTCTATAAAGCTTGGTTCACAATTTTGCCGAAAATATAAAACATAATCTACTTGAGTAGCGCAGCAATTCGCACGCTGTCTGTTGACTTATGATTCATGGCAACGTCACTTAAAACATCTTAGTATCAATATATTTTATTTTATAGTTGATAAATATAAAATTTAGATCATTTTCCCGGTGAACCGTTTCATATTATAATGTTGTGTCGTGGCACAATAAAATAGATCGTTAGATTTGATACACGCAGCTTACATTAACAGGTTATTTCAAATCTTCTCACAAAGGCCAACGTTGCTGTCTGCTTGTTTCTAGCTGTAGAGCACATACGTTTTCAAATGCGCATTCGCAGTGACTTTAGATGTTTAATTTCAAGATTTGATTGGCTCTCCCGTGCCGAACATCTCAGGCAGAGAGGACAAAGTAGAGACAAGTTGAACTTTAGTGGAACAGCTCGCTCTGATGTGGTGGAAGCCTTGTGATTGGCTTAAAGCTCATCACGTGACCGCGTTTTTGCTATGTGCTTGTTTTTCGGTGAACGTGTGAATACACAGTTGGGCGCCACACTCGTGTTAGACTGGCTTACTGATATTTGGGAGATCATGGTTCTAATCCCAGTCAGGTTTACTGAGGATGGTTTTTCCTGAATGGTTTCCCACTCTCCTTTCATTCGAATGTAGGTAGACTAACTTTAAACTGTTTCCTTATTCAGCCCAACCACATTTGAGTAATTATAAATGCGTATAACCTGAACAGGTAGTAAGACGTGGTGACAAAAACAATCACGTTTCAGTGAAATGAAATGAAGTTAGAATGTATCACACTTCATGTCATCTCAGATGGAAAATTTTATTTCAATTTAATTACATTATAAACTGAAACGTAATGATTACCCAGATAATCAGTCCTAAAAGTGAAATTAAAACTAATTAAGGTAAATATGACCACATGGACACGGAGATAAATCCCGATACCTTTATCTTTGGGCACTTGTTGTCTAACACTGAGCCATATTTTGTCTCGTATATTAGATTCAACCGGTTAAATGTTGCACTGGATAAGAGACGTCGCAAATTAGCTCAGTGGTAGAGTATTGGCGTGCAAATCAATAGGTACTGGGTTTGGTCCTGTGTCCAGGTAGTCATTTTCACTAAGTGTAATATGTGGTAGAGCACTTTAAAGCGTTGGCACCATTTAAAATCCATAATCTATACTTATAAAATAACATGTCCTGACTGACTGACTGATTCATCATCGTCGAGCGCAAACTATCAAGGCTACAAGCATGAAATTCGGACTGTATATTCATTTTGTTATGTAGGCACCCACTAAGAAAGGATTTTAGAAAATTCTACCCCAAAGGGGTCAAAATAGGGGATGATAATATGTATGATAATATGTATGAAAGTCCGTCATTTTGAAAGTTACATAAACAAAATTTTGTATTTCGGTTATTGACGTAAAACAAATAAATACGTGTTTCAGGAATTTTGGAAATTTTATTTAATAAGGGATGAAAAAGGGGGTGAAAGTTTGTATCAGACTTGCATTATTTTTGATCTGAGGTCAAGTTATGGTCATCAACGTAACGTAATATTTTAAATTAATCTGTAAATACATATGTATATTTTCGTATTTGTATATAATCAACTTCCACGCGAGCAAAGCCGCGGGCAACAGCTATCTATTTATATATAAAATGAGTTGCTATTTTTATTTTGTTTCAAAAAAATTAATTAAATTAGGCAAAATTGTATTAAAATCAACTATAATCGAATCCATTGTTTTTAAATTTAAGCATCACGATTATTGAGATATTTAAATTCTCTCTCTCTATCTATCTCTATATATATTGTATCTCTCACAACTAATAGTCTTGTTTCCACATTTGAATTAATTTTTTTTATACTAGATAATTACCGCTCTTCATACGGGATGTATTTGTATTTTGTAATACATATTCAATGCTAGATATACATGTTTACAAATAATGTTAAAGTATTTTATACGTAATGATAAGTTTATTTACAGATAATAGACAAACCTTTGGTTGGTAAACACTGTTAGATATAAAATATAAAAATGTTTGCACTGTTATTATTATTATTATTATTATTATTATTATTATTATTATTATTGTATACAACCTATCTTCTCATAGTTTAAGAGCTAGAGCTGTGGACTGGCTAAGAAGTAGCCACCATTATCTTTCAATATGGCTGTCATGTATAAGCTTTGTGTAGGAACCTTATAAGTTGATACAATAAAGTTCTATAATTAGAAGCTGAGAAAAAGGCCAAAAAGTATTGTTTTGTAGCCGACATAA
The DNA here is from genome assembly GCA_039000515.1 of Timema cristinae. Taxonomy (NCBI): domain Eukaryota; kingdom Metazoa; phylum Arthropoda; class Insecta; order Phasmatodea; family Timematidae; genus Timema; species Timema cristinae. Next base: position 7,585,875 of record JBCFYV010011135.1, read on the forward strand.
AGAAACAAAATGGCAGACATCAGTTTTAATTAGCCTATATTTTAAATTGATGTCTTAGTTATATTAATGTTAAATTTCAGCATAACTAGTATGTTGGTTTTTACATGAAAGAGTGGCAGACAGACATCTAATCATTTAAATATATTAGTAGAATAATTGTAAAGAATATAAAATATATTTGTATTAGTATGTCAAATTAAATTGCACCTGAGATATGTTTCAATGGATGAAAGTTGGGGAAAGTGGATTTTCCAATTTAAATGTACTTTTTCTGTACCTGTGAAATGTAAGTAGCTTCATCTACACGTGTAAAAAAATTAAATTACTGTTACGAGAATTTGCAAATTTAAAATCGTGTTCGTTGAAAGGAAAATATTTTATTCAGAAATAATTTAATTAAGATTAGCATTTCAAATTATCTCATTGTTTATTTTCCATTTAAAATCTTTAAGATTATTTACATAACAGAGCATAGTAATATCATTATTAAAAAAAGTTAATTCATTTTCAAAACTTTGACTGAGCTTTAGAGTACAGCTTTTTTTACTGACTCCTGTAATATAATAAACAAATTTTAATTCATCATATAGCCAGAAGCTCATAAAATCTCGTTATTTGTAATATTTAAACAAATATCTATTTTCAGGAAACTTGTTGAAGGAGTGTTTGTTTAAAATAAAAAATGACACTCTGACAGTGACTTTAAACCAAGTCGTCTGATTTAAATTGAGGACATATTTTTAGATAGGGACAATAAATATAATATTAAGATGTACTCAATAATGTTTACACGTGGTTTATAAGAGACATTAACAGTAAGAATATCTAGGGGAAACTCTTATAAAATTTGGAAATATTAAACCAAAATTAAGGCATAGATATCAAAAATCATTGAAAATCTTTGATTTAAACAAATCTTAGTGTATCTATATAATTAGTATCAATTGTTTTTACCAGTGATGCACTAAAGGTTGGGTGAGGGAGCAATTAGAGAAATCCCTCCTCCACAAAACAACAAATAATTTTAATAAAATAATCAATTATATGTAGTATAACTGTAACAACAATCACTAAACATTTTTCAAGTGAATAGTTCAAATTTTAATAATAGACGTATTACATAGTATTAAATTTATATGAATTATACATCTTAAATATTTCCCTAAAATTAACCAAAAAACGTATTTTTATAATAACATTAACTCAAGCTTCAGCCCCTTAACCTAAAATAAATGTCTTTTTGTACTACTTTGTAGAAAGTAATATGGAGTATCGTTATTTCGTTTTTTTATCATAAGAATGTTCAGAATGTTGTGTTAGATTTTAATAACGAGTCTAAGTAGGTGCTTCCTTTCTTTATACTGTCTGAAAAATGTTATATTACTGTGGTATAATAATAGTGGCTAACTCTGCCAAAAGTATGAACAGTATTTGTTTGTATCATTACTCCGATACTTAGGAAACAACCTCTTCATATATATATAACTTTATTCTTCCATTTTTATATCATTGTTATCTGTAATAAAAACACTGTAAGTATAAACGTTAATCTATTTGTCTTCATTCCTAAAAAAAATGTATTTCATCGAGATAAAAGATAAATTATGTGTCTAACTCTTGTGGTTGGTAAAACTGTTACAGCTCGTTATTCCCTGTCCATATTTTCAATTGCTGTACGAATAATTCCTACTCAAGGTTTGTTATTGATGGACGGCTGAAATACCGATATAGTTATTTGGGTGAATGAGTACTGTTATAATGTACTAATGGGGTTTTAACAATATTGTCATGTGCATCAAAATGTAAATATTCTTTACTGTAACGTTGATAAGGTTGCTTTATCAACACAACATAATCTGGCCTAATGAAGCTTTAATTTTCCCAACATTTGCATGCAACATGGATGTATATATTAAATCTAGCCAACCAATCATGATATTTCTACGATTATGACTATACAGGTGCAGTCCTAGATACAACTGTTCTGAAACGTGCTAGGTTTAAGTTAATCTCCAATAAGTTTACACAGTTTCCTACCTAGATAAAGTATTATTAGCACCGCGTCTTACTACCCTTTCGGGTTATACTTTTTAAGTACTAATTACGTAAATGGATTTGGAATTGGAAAGGTTGAATTAGAGGAAGTGAACCCGCATTTGCGTGGAAGGAGAGTGGAAAACCATTTAGGAAAAACCACCCCCAGTTCACCCGACCGAGATTCGAACCTCGATCTCCCCGTCATCAGCAGTCAAGCTCAAAGCGACAAGCGCGTTAGCCAACTACGCCACAGAGGCGGGTCCCTCCTACCTAGATAATTCATTCTTCTTTGACCTCATGATGACCACGTGGTACCAATTATAACCAGTGAAAAGCGCCCTTACAATGAATTTTAAAGAACAGAACCACCCCTAGAGTGCCCTGTTTTACCCCGTGCTGTCTCTCTAAACAACCTTCACTCTACATTGAGACGATAGGGGTAGTTCATCATGCACATACTGTCTAGTGACATACTCGTACAAACACAAACCTAAGCACACAAATATACCTTCAAACATACATTCTATTTTACAATAAAAGTCACTCGAAAAAAAACTAAACCAAAAATAATTGACTCAGGGTTTATGGCTGAGCAAAGAGAAAAAGAAACATGTGCAATATAAGCAACATCAATACTTCCATAATAGACTGGCCAGAAATATCAAGAAGGTATCTAATGTCCCTGATTAGGAAACATCGTAGACTGGCCAGAAATATCAAGAAGGTATCTAATGTCCCTGATTAGGAGACACAGTAGACTGGCCAGAAATATCAAGAAGGTATCTAATGCCCCTGATTAGGAAACATAGTAGACTGGCCAGAAATATCAAGAAGGTATCTAATGTCCCTGATTAGGAGTCATAGTAGATTGGTCAGAAATATCAAGAAGGTATCTAATGTCCCTGATTAAGAGACATAGTAGACTGGTCAGAAATATCAAGAAGGTATCTAATGTCCCTGATTAGGAGAAACAGTGGACTGGTACAAAATATCAAGAAATTATTTAATGTCCCTGATTAGGAGACAAAGTAGACTGGCCAGAAATATCAAGAAGGTATCTAATGTCCCTGATTAGGAAACATAGTAGACTGGCCAGAAATATCAAGAAGGTATCTAATGTCCCCGATTAGGAGAAATAGTAGACTGGCCAGAAATATCAAGAAGGTATCTAATGTCCCTGATTAGGAGACATAGTAGACTGGCCAGAAATATCAAGAAGGTATCTAATGTCCCTGATTAGGAGTCATAGTAGACTGGTCAGAAATATCAAGAAGGTATCTAAGGTCCCTGATTAGGAGAAATAGTGGACTGGTCAGAAATATCAAGAAGGTATCTAATGTCCCTGATTAGGAGTCATAGTAGACTGGTCAGAAATATCAAGAAGGTATCTAATGTCCCTGATTAGGATAAATAGTAGACTGGTCAGAAATATCAAGAAGGTATCTAATGTCCCTGATTAGGAAACATAGTAGACTGGCCAGAAATATCAAGAAGGTATCTAATGTCCCTGATAAGGAGACATAGTAGACTGGTCAGAAATATCAAGAAGGTATCTAATGTCCCTGATTAGGAGAAATAGTAGACTTGTCAGAAATATCAAGAAGGTGTCTAATGTCCTTGATTAGGAGACATAGTAGACTGGTCAGAAATATCAAGAAGGTATCTAATGTCCCTGATTAGGAGACATAGTAGACTGGTCAGAAATATCAAGAAGGTATCTAATGTCCCTGATTAAGAGACATAGTAGACTGGTCAGAAATATCAAGAAGGTATCTAATGTCCCTGATTAGGAGAAACAGTGGACTGGTACAAAATATCAAGAAATTATTTAATGTCCCTGATTAGGAGACAAAGTAGACTGGCCAGAAATATCAAGAAGGTATCTAATGTCCCTGATTAGGAAACATAGTAGACTGGCCAGAAATATCAAGAAGGTATCTAATGTCCCCGATTAGGAGAAATAGTAGACTGGCCAGAAATATCAAGAAGGTATCTAATGTCCCTGATTAGGAGACATAGTAGACTGGCCAGAAATATCAAGAAGGTATCTAATGTCCCTGATTAGGAGTCATAGTAGACTGGTCAGAAATATCAAGAAGGTATCTAAGGTCCCTGATTAGGAGAAATAGTGGACTGGTCAGAAATATCAAGAAGGTATCTAATGTCCCTGATTATGAAACATAGTGACTGGTCAGAAATATCAAGAAGGTATCTAATGACCCTGATTAGGAAACATAGTAGACTGGCCAGAAATATCAATAAGGTATGTAATGTCCCTGATTAGGAGACATAGTAGACTGGCCAGAAATATCAAGAAGGTATCTAATGTCCCTGATTAGGAAATATAGTAGACTGGCCAGAAATATTAAGAAGGTATCTAATGTCCCTGATTAGGAAAAATAGTAGACGGGCCAGAAATATCAAGAAATTATCTAATGTCCCTGATTAGGAAACATAGTAGACTGGCCAGAAATATCAAGAAGTTATCTACTGTCCCTGATTAGGAAACATAGTAGACTGGCCAGAAATATCAAGAAGTTATCTAATGTCCCTGATTAGGAAACAGAGTAGACTGGCCAGAAATATCAAGAAGTTATCTAATGTCCCTGATTAGGAGACATAGTAGACTGGCCAGAAATATCAAGAAGGTATCTAATGTCCCTGATTAGGAGTCATAGTAGACTCGTCAGAAATATCAAGAAGGTATCTAATGTCCCTGATTAGGAGACATAATAGACTGGCCAGAAATATCAAGAAGGTATCTAATGTCCCTGATTAGGAGACATAGTAGACTGGTCAGAAATATCAAGAATGTATCTAATGTACCTGATTAGGAGACATAATAGACTGGCCAGAAATATCAAGAAGGTATCTAATGTCCCTGATTAGGAGACATAGTAGACTGGCCAGAAATATCAAGAAGGTATCTAATGTCCCTGATTAGGAGTCATAGTAGACTGGTCAGAAATATCAAGAAGGTATCTAATGTCCCTGATTAGGAGACATAATAGACTGGCCAGAAATATCAAGAAGGTATCTAATGTCCCTGATTAGGAGACATAGTAGACTGGTCAGAAATATCAAGAATGTATCTAATGTACTGATTAGGAGACATAATAGAGGCCAGATATATCAAGAAGGTATCTAATGTCCTGATTAGGAGACATAGTAGATGGCCAGAAATATCAAGAAGGTATCTAATGTCCCTGATTAGGAGTCATAGTAGATGGTCAAAATATCAAGAAGGTATCTAATGTCCCTGATTAAGAGACATAGTAACTGGTCAGAATATCAAGAAGGTATCTAATGTCCCTGATTAGAGAAGGACGTAAATATCAGAATAAGTCGATTGGACAGTGACTGCCAGAAATATCAAGAAGGTATCTAATGTCCCTGATTAGGAAATAGTAGACTGGCCAGAAATATCAAGAAGGTATCTAATGTCCCCGATTAGGAAATAGTAGACTGGCAGAAATATCAAGAAGGTATCTAATGTCCCTGATGAATATATGGAATATAGAGGTACTAATGTCCTGATAGGACTTAGATGGTCAAAATATCAAGAAGGTATTCTAAGTCCCTGATTAGGAGAAATAGTGACTGGTCAGAAATATCAAGAAGGTATCTAATGTCCTGATTAGGAGTCATAGAGACTGGTCAGAAATATCAAGAAGGTATCTAAGTCCTGATTAGAAAATAGTGACTGGTCAGAAATATATCAAGAAGGTATCTAATGTCCCTGATTAGGAAAATAGTTAGACTGGCCAGAAATATCAAGAAGGTATCTAATGTCCCTGATATAGGAGACATAGTAGACTGGTCAGAAATATCAAGAAGGTATCTAATGTCCCTGATTAGGAAATAGTAGACTGTCAGAAATATCAAGAAGGATCTATGTCCTGATTAGGAACATAGTAGATGGCAGAAATATCAAGAAGGTATCTAATGTCCCTGATTAGGAGAAATAGTGGACTGGTCAGAAATATCAAGAAGGTATCTAATGTCCCTGATTAGAGACATAGTAGACTGGCAGAAATATCAAGAAGGTATCTATGTCCCTGATTAGGAAATAGTAGACTGGTCAGAAAATCAAGAAGGTATCTAATGTCCCTGATTAGGAGAAATAGTAGACTGGTCAGAAATATCAAGAAGGTATCTAATGTCCCTGATTAGGAAACATAGTAGACTGGCCAGAAATATCAAGAAGGTATCTAATGTCCCTGATTAGGAGACATAGTAGACTGGTCAGAAATATCAAGAAGGTATCTAATGTCCCTGATTAGAGACATAGTAGACTGGCAGAAATATCAAGAAGGTATCTAATGTCCCTGATTAGGAGACATAGTAGACTGGTCAGAAATATCAAGAAGGTATCTAATGTCCCTGATTAGGAGAACATAGTAGACTGGTCAGAAATATCAAGAAGGTATCTAATGTCCCTGATTAGAGACATAGTAGACTGGTCAGAAATATCAAGAAGGTATCTAATGTCCCTGATTAGGAGAAACATAGTGACTGGTCAGAAATATCAAAAGGTTATTAATGTCCCTGATTAGGAGACAATAGTAGACTGGCCAGAAATATCAAGAAGGTATCTAATGTCCCTGATTAGGAAACATAGTAGACTGGCCAGAAATATCAAGAAGGTATCTAATGTCCCTGATTAGGAGAAATAGTAGACTGGCCAGAAATATCAAGAAGGTATCTAATGTCCCTGATTAGGAAAGTAGACTGCCAAATATCAAGAAGTATCTAATGCCTGATTAGAAATAGTAAGCAATATCAAGAAGTTACTAATGTCCCTGATTAGGAGACATAGTAGACTGGCAGAAATATCAAGAAGGTATCTAATGTCCCTGATTAGGAGACATAGTAGACTGGCCAGAAATATCAAGAAGGTATCTAATGTCCCTGATTAGGAAACATAGTAGACTGGTCAGAAATATCAAGAAGGTATCTAATGTACCCTGATTAGGAGACATAGTATGACTGGCCAGAAATATCAAGAAGGTATCTAATGTCCCTGATTAGGAGACATAGTAGACTGGCCAGAAATATCAAGAAGGTATCTAATGTCCCTGATTAGGAGACATAAGTAGACTGGCCAGAAATATCAAGAAGGTATCTAATGTCCCTGATTAGGAACATAGTAGACTGGCCAGAAATATCAAGAAGTATCTAATGTCCCTGATTAGGAGACATAGTAGACTGGCCAGAAATATCAAGAAGGTATCTAATGTCCCTGATTAGGAACATAGTAGACTGGCCAGAAATATCAAGAAGGTATCTAATGTCCCTGATTAGGAAGCTAGTAGACTGGCCAGAAATATCAAGAAGGTATCTAATGTCCCTGTATTAGGAGAAATCAATTAGTAGACTGGTGCCAGAAATATCAAGAAGGTATCTAATGTCCCTGATTAGGAGTCATAGTAGACTGGTCAGAAATATCAAGAAGGTATCTAATGTCCCTGATTAGGAGACATAATAGACTGGCCAGAAATATCAAGAAGGTATCTAATGTCCCTGATTAGGAGACATAGTAGACTGGCCAGAAATATCAAGAAGGTATCTAATGTCCCTGATTAGGAGTCATAGTAGAATGGTCAGAAATATCAAGAAGGTATCTAAGGTCCCTGATTAGGAGAAATAGTGGACTGGTCAGAAATATCAAGAAGGTATATAATGTCCCTGATTAGGAAACATAGTAGACTGGTCAGAAATATCAAGAAGGTATCTAATGTCCCTGATTAGGAAACATAGTAGACTGGCCAGTAATATCTAGGAGTTATCTAATGTCCCTGATTAGGAAACATAGTAGACTGGCCGAAATATTATTAAAATATGTTCTGTACAGAGTACACCACTCCCCGGCTATCACTCCATTGGCTATAGGGTGGATTCACTTCTACAGTATGTCTCTACTTATTCACGTGCCTTTGACAGTAAAGTTTATTCATTATGTATTACTAAATATAGCCCGCCTCAGTGGCGTAGTTAGCTAACCTGCTATTTTCCTGTTGGGCCAGACTGCTGAGAATGGGAAGATCGAGGTTCGAATATCACCCGGGTGAACTGGGAGTGTTTTTTTCTCAATAGTTTTCCACTCTCTTTCCACGCATATGCGGGTTCATTCCCTCTATATTAAACCTTCCTAATTCCTAACTCATTAGCATAATCAGTAGTGAATAGCCTGAACGAGTGGTAAGACACGGTGCTAAGTATTATTATTATTTCGGTGACCTGGTGGTCTAGGGGTAAGGTGTCAGACTTCTGTTCTGGCGGCCGGGGTTCAATCCTCGGTCCCGGCACAGATTTATCTGATTACCAAACCCTTCCTTCACCTCTGACAAGACATCTTGTAAATGTGGGGAATGCCAGGCCTCCACCGTGGTTCGGATTCCACGTTAAACTGTAGGTCCTTCATTTCATCTCACAATCACCCTACCATTACACATTAGCGTAATTGCGTATAACCCGAATGGGTAGTAAGACGCGGCGCTAATAATAATTATTATTTTTAAATATACAGGATGTCCCCCATGAAATTCTAACATTTTAAAAACATACGGGTTTGGAATGAAATATTTAGAAAATTATTATTAAACATTAAAGGGATTGAAGTACTATCCAATTTTCTGTTTAGTTTAGTTCATTGCACCTTCATATGGGTGCCTTTGGTGGAACGAATGTCTAGTCTTTATTCAATTTTACGCCATGTGTTCTTTAACATGTCTACCGTGACAGAGTTTATGGAATCTGTTATGCTCTGTCTTAAATCCATTATGTTGATAGCTTTCGTAGAGCACACTTTGTCTTAGACATACCCCTATTAGAATATATATAATGGGATAATGTCAGGGAAACGCATAGGCCAGAAAATTGGACAATCACGAACTACCCAAAGCTCGGAGAATGTGTTATTCAGGAAGTCTCAAACATTATATCTCCGACTAGATAGCTGTTGCCCGCGGTTTTGCTCACGTGGAAGTTGATTATATACAAATACGAAAATATACATATGTATTAACAGATTAATTTAAAATATTACGTTACGTTAATGCCATAACTTGACCTCAGATCAAAAATAATGCAAGTCCGATACAAACTTTCACCCCCTTTTTCATCCCTTATTAAATAAAATTTCCAAAATTCCTGAAACATATATTTATTTGTTTTACGTCAATAACCGAAATACAAATTTTTTTTTGTGTAACTTTCAAAATGACGGACTTTCATACATATTATCATACATATTATCATCCCCTATTTTGACCCCTTTGGGGTGGAATTTTCTAAAATCCTTTCTTAGTGGGTGCCTACATAACAAAATAAATATACAGTCCGAATTTCATGCTTGTAGCCTTGATAGTTTGCGCTCGGCGATGATGAATCAGTCAGTCAGTCAGTCAGTCAGTCAGTCAGTCAGGACATGTTATTTTATAAGTATAGATGGAGTGGGCGACCGTCCTGCTGAAAAACTATGGATGGCTACACGACTACTATTTTGTGGTACTTCTCTGAAGCATATGCAGTTATACCACGCCAGTTACGGTGTTTCCAGCTAATAGAAATAGTCCAACAATCAGATTGTGCATGAATCCACATACCACACTAGCTTTCAGACTACCACGCACGTGTTATTCGACTAAATGTGGATTTATTGATCCACAAATTCTCATATTATGCCGCTTTACTTTCACCGAAATGTGGAAGATTGTCTCGTCCGAAAACATTATGTGGGATAAAAAAAAGTGTTTGTCATCATTGATGTGATCCAGCGTAGCGATTACAAATGAGTGTAATTTTGGCTGGTGGATGGGTTTGATTCCCCGCTAAATCTGTACTTTATAGTCGTGAAAGTGTAATCGATGGTGAAGAGTTTTATGAACCATTGACTGTTTAAATCTAAAGTTATCTCGCTCCTCATCTGACTGACTTCCGGGAGCTTTTTCCAATTGATCTCCGCACATTTTATAAAGCCTCTTTCGAGAAAATCAGATTTCCTCCACCTTGAACTTTTGACATATTACCGGTCACACCACTTCTTGATCGTATTCGATGTTGGACGGTCGTCCTTTGTGAAGACATGATGAAAGTTTCGTCTCAACTGGGTCACAGATATTTTTTATATGTACCCCCATACGATCTGTGATTGCTTGGAGACGCAATTTTAGAAAATGATTATTTCCCGTTAATTTTGAGTCTTTTCTGGTATTACATCCAGAATTACAGCTGTACAACCATTAATGAAAAAATAATATACATCCAAAATGTTGGAGTTTCATGGTGGAAACTCTGTATATTCTTTAAAAAATTCTATCATTAATAAAAAACAACAGTTATTGGCTTTTTAAAGAAGGGTTTAAATACATTTCTTGAACATTTTTATGATGACTTTTTATATTGTTTTAGATCAAAATTAAAGAGTTTAAGAAAATTATGCCTGTACATACAGTATGTATTAAACTGTATTTGTTCCATCGGGATATTTCCCCGTAGCTTATTTGTGTTTGAAGTCGCTATGTTTATTGTTCTGAATATATTGTGTGATATCAAGTTTTTAGCCTATAAGATAATCACTTTTTAAAATATGATTGAGCCATCGGTTATTGTACGGATGTCTTATAATACTGGTCGGATCCTTACCCTGCAGACTCGCTCTATACCCGGGGAGCGGTGTATGTGATAGGCTCGTAGCTGTCGTACTAAATATGTTTGGTTGTGATTTGGTTTTTCAATCCAATAGAAACCAATTTCTTAGCTCACAAAATAAATAAAATAATGGAGATAAGCTACTGTTGCACTCAAATTATGCTAGGTCACGATGCCGGAAATACCGTGCTTTGGATGCTGTCCATCGCTTCGGAGTCGCCCAGCTTTGATGACCGGGATATTTTGGGTGTGTTGGGGGGGGGGGGATGAGGCAAGGGGGCTAGGCAGGAAATAGCACTGCATGGATGTGCGAGTAGAGTTAAGGGGGTAGGGTTGGGACAGACACTTTTGTTCTTCGGGGAGGAAAAAATAAACAGTTTGTAAGCCGCCTAGCGTCATTGACAGCTAGAGGAAATAAAACCGCTTGGATCTGTCGATACTTTTATACACCTCGCGGCATATATAGTACATACATTCACACACTCATATCATGGATGGTATGTTACGGTCTTGAATATTGCAACAGCTGCGTGCTTTGAACACGACCGGAGAGTTACGACCAGGTCGATCTTGATGTGTGAACTTCTTCTAGCGCTAGTATCGATAGTTCTAGGTTTGGTTCCAAATACCTGGGGCCAAATAAAATAGAACCACTCTAAAAAGTTTTAAGATACATAATGAATAACTGTACGATATTCTAGACAACACTGTTGACTCACGTTTGTAGCCATTTTATCGTTGCGTCAATAATATTTACACACATTCTCTAAATATATATTAGGGTCTCTACAAATTCAAAACACTTTGTAACACGACATTTTTTATACGCATGAACAAGAATTATACATATGATAATTTAGGCACTTTATTTATGTTAACCATATAGTATATTATACTATTTTTCAACTTTATTAATAATTAAGGTAAATTCAAATACGTTTGCTGAATAAATTAGTAATTACAAACATATGTTTGCGGGTTAGAATCACACCCACACACGATAAACATTAGTAGCGAAATCCATCGAGAGACGCTCCCTATCTCTCAAACCATTGATTATAAAACTGTGCTCTCCAACCAATCAGAACACAGCTATGGTCACATGACACAATGCTGACCATATAGAGGACAAGCTGCAGCCACACAGTGACCTCTGGCTGGTTATTTATACTTTATTGCAGACACCGACATTCCTCTTACATTTCCACCAACTGGTTTGTAGCACGCTAAGATTTCAAATACTAGTGCACAATACATTTACACTAAGATTGAATGTTGTAACTCCAAAATCCTTAGTAACATAGTATTTCTAGATTCAGTAGTAATTACTAAATTGTTATTGTATTTGTTGATTGATTAAGAGTATTTCAGAAATAACTGATAAGATGTGTTTAGTTATGTCCTAGTTTACCCTTCATTTATTATGAAGATAGAAAGCATATCTTTCCCCCTTACACTAGGATAAGGCTTATTTTAAAGGGCCCACGTGTAGTCGATCAATCTATGACCTTTCTGAGTAGACAGGGAAAAATTAATATTATCAATGGGTGAGTAAAATACAATATCGGATGCATTTATTTATTATTTAATCTTTAAAAATTATCACAGTTTCAAATAAGTTTCGTTAAAAATGAAAAATTATATTAAATTCATTAATGAATATGATATATATTTTACACTTAATATACTTTTTATACTTTTTTAGCTATATTTTTAAACTTTAATTAATGGTTAAGTAGATGGGTACATCTAATGATACGGATTCTTTTTAAATATAAGACTAAGCATGTTATATATTCAGTTTTTTATACTACTACTAGTACTATTTAGCACCGCGTCTTACTACCCGTTCGGGTTATACGCTTTAAGTACTAATCACGTTAATGGATTTAGAATTGGTAAGATTGAATTAGAGGAAGTGAACCCGCATTTGCGTGGAGGGAGAGTGGAAAACCATTTAGGAAAAACCACCCTCAGTTCACCCGACCGAGATTCGAACCTCGATCTCCCCGTCCTCAGAAGTCGAGCTCAACACGACAAGCGCGTTAGCCAACTACGCCACCAAGGCGGGTAGTTTTTTATAGTTTATTAAATAAATTTAAATTATCGGTATAGTAATTAAATCAATAAAATGTACTGATTTTATAAGTGTGTGATTATTTAAACCCAGGTACAATGTGTACATCATAATTGTGGGGATTATAACTATCATAAGGCAATCCAAATCTTTATTTTTTTAATCAGGCTTACCTAAAAGGCAAATATAAATATAAATATTTTAAAAACCAAAACTTTTTTAATTTCAAAATTTAATAATAATTTTAAGAAATTACTCATCTCTTGATATTACAGTAAATCTTAATTAGTAAAAACTTTTAAACATCATATTACTAATTTTTTTCTGATATAAATCATAATTTATAATTTAATCGATAATATCCAATCAACCAAAGATTCTTGTAAAACACATGGAGATATTTAATAACTTTTATGTTTCTCAAAGCTTGGTAAATAATAATAATAAACATATTTGGCTCTTGTGTAATGTTTGTATGTATGATTGTAGCCGTTTATATGAGCTTATTTATTTCTGTTTAATGTAGTTTGTTATTTGTATCAATTCTTGATTTATTAAGCTCCTCTATAAATTTGTAAAAATATTATTTATTTTACTGTCAACTATATAGTTTACCCAACATTTAAATAAAACTGTTTCCATTCAAATATTTATTATATTCTTTATCAATCTGGTTTATATTAGTATATATTCCATTATTGAAAATTATTTACTACTGGATTTAATACTTAAGATGGGACCTTGTTACTATAAGAAGTTAAATAATATATACCAACAATAAAGTGCTTAAATAATCCGTTTAAAAATTCTATAATAATTTCTATTTTATCCACATTTATGTTATCATGGTAAATGTGTTAGCTAAATCTAAGTTTATAATATATCATTTTTGTAGTAAATCTTATATGTTCTATAAAAATCAGTACTAGCTAAGTTTCCAATAGAAAATATTTCAACATAAAATACCTGCAAATTATAATATGGAGCTTCCTGGAGCTCTCTGATCATCAACATAATACTCTGTTTATGGCCTATGATCGGGTCATTTTAGTATAATTCTTTCAACTTCCATTTTCGTCCCACCCATCTTCAATCTTCATTTTAGTCCATTCTTATCCTCTCACTTGAAAACTTTCTGTTACCTGCTCTTCTCATTGCTTTCTTGCTATATCTCGCAATATGTTTCCTTAGTATATCATCTTCATCACTATCCTTGGGATTCCTTCCTTTTACATATTCGTCAAATGGTCATACTATTTCAGCATTGCTTCCTCTACTATCTCATTACTCCAGCATCCTCATACCACATCCCTCTTACTTCCTCTACTATCTGATATACTCCAACATCTCATTACATGACCATACCATCTCTCCTCTTGCTTCCTCTACTATCTGATATACTCCAACATCCTCATTACATGACCATACCATCTCAGTTTTGCTTCCTCTACTATCTCATGTACTCCAACATCCTCATTACATGACCATACCATCTCCCTCTTGCTTCCTCTACTATATCATGTACACCAACATCCTCATTACATGACCATACCATATCCCTCTTCCTTCCTCTACTATCTCATGTACTCCAACATCCTCATTACATGACCATACCATATCCCTCTTCCTTCCTCTACTATCTCATGTACTCCAACATCCTCATTACATGACCATACCATATCCCTCTTCCTTCCTCTACTATCTCATGTACTCCAACATCCTCATTACATGACCATACCATCTCCCTCTTGCTTCCTCTACTATATCATGTACACCAACATCCTCATTACATGACCATACCATCTCCCTCTTCCTTCCTCTACTATCTCATGTACTCCAACATCCTCATTACATGACCATACCATATCCCTCTTCCTTCCTCTACTATCTCATGTACTCCAACATCCTCATTACATGACCATACCATATCCCTCTTCCTTCCTCTACTATCTCATGTACTCCAACATCCTCATTACATGACCATACCATCTCCCTCTTGCTTCCTCTACTATATCATGTACACCAACATCCTCATTACATGACCATACCATATCCCTCTTCCTTCCTCTACTATCTCATGTACTCCAACATCCTCATTACATGACCATACCATCTCCCTCTTGCTTCCTCTACTATCTCATGTACTCCAACATCCTCATTACATGACCATACCATCTCCCTCTTGCTTCCTCTACTATATCATGCATTTATGTTTCTCCTATTGGCAGGAGTTAGCATAGTTTGTTTTAAATGTATTAAATCGATTGCTTTGGTTGATTAAATCTTAATTTGAGTAGAGTGATTTGTTTTAGTCAACAATAAGAATAAGAAAACATCTTATGCGACTGCAAACTCGGCTGATATTTTGAAAAACAGAAGAAAAAGGGTCCACAAAATGTATAAATTATGGCAACATTTTAAAAACTAATCATGGTAGAACTACAGGGTTGTTGAGGAACTTTTATCAACACCAAACGCTAGATCAAGAGTTATTTTATTTTTACCATGGTGTTTTTTTTTTAGTTTAAATAAATTTGAAAGCTAGTAATTTTATTAATATTAAATAATTGAAAAACTATTAAGAGCCTAAATGCAAAAACGATTTTTTAAATATTTCACGTTCCTGTCTCGTTCACGCGGGAAATTGTTATTTCCCTCCCAAAAATTTCCGAAAGTCAAAATTTCATTCCCACACATGCCTAATATCAATATAGTTATATATTTTCAATTATTACCTCAAATATCTTGTTTTAATTTTCTACAAGCTGCTTCAAATATCCATTCTTAAGAAAATAAAGGTACCACTTGAATGAACTTAATCAAAGCATTAAAAGAGATGGAGGGAGATTTCTTGTGGGCTCCATAACCAAAAACAAATAGCATGTACGCCATCCTAATGAATGGTTCTCTAAACCTTCAAGACAACAAAAATACACTTATCTTAATTTGGTTGGAATAGCCTCTGGAGACGGTTAGTGTGAGAATTCGTTCTTACCTTAATGTTTACTGAGGTCACAACAAACAAATACTTATCTATTTAGTATTATATACGTTTACTGAACATTCATTCTCACGAATTTTGCTTATCTTACAATTGCTTTAATAGAACAATTATTTTTTCTATCATAGAGAAGCTTTCATACAATCAAGAACATATCAATCCTAGAAAACAGCAATTTTAAATATTTAAATATTATCTATAATATATTATGTATTGTTAACTTCCTCATTATTTCACTCACTTAATCATTACTTTAACTTCTATTTCTTATCAAAATTGAAAGCTGTAATTTTGCGTATACGATAATTATGGGTAACTTATAAAAAAAACTACATTGTGAAATCATTAATAAAGTACTTCCAATATGGTAAGAAGGGGATTTAAATTACTCTCATGATCTCAAAGATATCTTCAACTTAAGTTTAAAGTCAAAGATGAAATTTGGTAAGGTATCAAGTCGAACCCCACGTTTCAGCTATATCTAGATTATAAAATAGGTCTTATTATATTCCATCAAGGAAATACGGTTACCTTACAGAATAAACGGAGTGTACTTTATTGGTAAATATACAAATTAATATGGTGAGAAGATTCATAATTTATCACTGAGTTAATAGATGTTTAGGTTTTAAATTCTCGAATAAAATAGAAGATTCAACACCTCATAAATAAATTAATAATTTTAATTATTGTAATCTATACAAACAAAGGAATGTAGATTTTATCCAATAAGCATTAGTTAGAATATTATTATATGCTATTTTAAAATATATATGAATAAAACTTGAGGACCTTAGTGGCCTAAAGTATTAACCTTAAAAACATAATTTTGATTAAAACTTGAATTTAAAGTTTGGCATGAAATATCTATAGATATTATAATGATTCAAAATATGTTTGCTGTTTCAAAATTCTCTCAAATCATTTGTTTCCATAAAAATGTAGATGAATTTAACTTACAAATAGTGTAAATGTTATTATATTAATGACAAAAAAATTATATGAAGCTGTTATAAGGTGTTTATCTAGAAAATATTTAATATTCATTAATATTAAGTTTATAAAAAGTGTTTTGCATAAATCGTATTTATAATTTGGCAATTTTTTTTTAAATTGTTGGATTTATTTCAATGGAAATCTCACAAGAAATGATATATCAAACAGTATAGAATTGCTATGAATTTTTTTTCTATTATTTTGCATACTTTCACAAAATCACAAGCTTGTTTAGAAATTTTTAAATAAAACATTTTTGGTTCTTTGTAAAAAATAAAGATTCATTATTTCAGCACTCGATTCTTCACAGTACACTTTATACCTAGATATGTTTTTTTTTTAAACCTTGTATTTTGCAGAATGGATAAGCAGTTAACAATTACTCATAACCATCCATTTCCTCAACATAGGTATAAACCTCTATTACTCTCACCACCGATCTGATTGACATTCAGAAGATCTTCAAGCCACTTTGCATTTTCAGGTTTCATGAACTTTATCACATACATCACACAATTCACTTTAAACTTTTTCAGTGCAGGTGGGGGTTGTTTTAACAGATAAAAATCATTATTCTTTCAAATATTTGCCTCACTGCTTCTATTAATAAGGTTATGAGGCTGATACTCAGCATTTTATGATCCTGATGCCATAAACTAACCTGGCATGTACTTCAAGATAACACACTTCTTCATAAGAGATTGCCTACATTTAGCGGTTCATGTCTTAGATAAAACTTGCTTAGCCTTCGGGAACTGGTGCTAGAAAATAACACGAGGAATGGCACCGTTGCATATTTGCAACATTATACAATGTTCTAAATAAAAATTATAAACATATACTTTGATATATAAAATTGTTATTGAAGAAATATTGTTAAATTAATATTTGAATTATATTATATTTTGTAAACTTTACTAAAAAAATAAAATTGCAATGATGTTAAACTGTTACAAAAATATAGATTATTGTTAGAAAAATATATATATAAAATATTATAAGGCATTATATTATATTCTGCTGTAATATAAAATTACTGATTACTTACTTTTACACTATTACTATATTATTTTACATTAAACATACTGTGGCAATGAGCCAGACGTATGACATTACTACTAGCGCCGTTGCGTATTCACAACATTACTGCATGATGCCAGCTAAAGCCCCGTATCTCAGAAAATAAACATATTTTTGAATTTTTTTTTGACATAATATTACTCAGCAGGAACTAATTGAGGAATACTTGGAGGGGATCCGAACTAGCTACTTTTAATTTTCTAAAGAATTTAAAAATAGATTTATTAAAGCTGTTTCAAAAATGCAGCAGCGGTAGACACAGCGGGTTAATTCTGCAGTCCAGTTTTCAATTATACCAGATACCATGATTACTGTAAATGATTCTGTATTAGAACGATATTCAGTAATAACCCTCAAGTATTGCTCAGGAGGTTCATACATTGGGCTTTCTTCAGGACTTGCGCATAAAATCCAAAATTCTAGTCAATTTGATTTTATGAATGTCCACGAACAGGAGACATGTGAATGATGTTTAAATAGAATGACTTAGACAACCATGCACAGAATTTTAGAACTGAAGTGTTTTGATTTTTCCCTCCTCATCAATCGGAAAACAGCACCAAGTTTTTAATGTGTTTCATTATTTCTAGTAAATTTTGTTATAAATTCATACATAAATGATCATACAGAACTATGATTATTCTTTTCTTCACTCTCAACAAAGGAGTAAAATGAACTTGAGTCGTTATTGTGGCAGTTAATGCTGAATACATACACCCACAAGAGTCTCTTATAAAACTGTGATGTAATATTTAGTCTAGGTAGTAGCAAAATTTTGACTTTGATCAAACTCTAGAACAATATTGTAATTGTCTTCCAAGTTGACCGGGACTATTACGTTTTCTCTGTATTTCCTTTTTGAAAGAATTGTACTTCTTTATTTTTCTTTGGTGAATTTCATAGGTCAATTTATAGGGTCACGAGGATATAATTCACTATGAGTTCACTCGTCCGACAAAAGTCAAATACATCATTTCTTGGCCGACGAAATCTTTAGTAGCTGTGCTCACAAAAAATCAGTGATATGTTGAATATTTGATATCCAGAGCTGATCCGGTTTTGTTAAAATGATATTGCTGTAATGACTTGAACATTATCATTACATTCACTGATGGGTCATAAAATATTTACTCTCAGGCTCACTTATTTCATAGTGTGAATTATTTTTTTAAACAGGTCCCAATGCCATTTTACCATTTCTCAGGTATGGTTTTCTATTTTAGAAGGACTATTTTTATGTTTACACTGGTTTTCATTTGCTCCAACATTTCACAGTTTCACCTCACTGATGACTGTCTTAATACGTGACTCAGATATTTGCAAAATATGTCGCAAACAATTCTTCCATCTGATTTACCTTTGTAGGATTAGGAATTCTGGTAATTTTTCGGATTTAGGAGTATTAGTACAGCTCACTACTTCCTTCTTCTCAATAACACCAAATAGAAATGTGTCCTGCTTTTGTTTATCTCCAATAGACCAAAATCCTGTGAATATTTTAGTTTGCTGCTAGAATTAAACATTTTGAGGAATTCAGATGTTCAGTACTTTTTACCAATAGCAAACGTTTCGGCTCTAACAGTCTTCCCACTTCTAGAAACATAACCTTAATCAGAGATTATATTTTGTTTGGCACATTCTTCCTCTTCCAGATTTTTTTATCATCTGTCTTCTTGACATCCTTGATACATTTATTATTTGTACCACCACATTTACTGTCAGAATCACTCTCCATTGAAAAAAAGGTCAATATCTAAATAATACAGCATAACATCAACCTTAACACTAAAATGAATATATATGTACTAGAATCTTTCATTTAAATGAACTTAAACAACTTAAAGAAAATATAAATTCAATAGACTAACGGCTTGTAACATACCTTCACCTAGAGACCACTCCTGCCATTTAGGAGAGAGCTTTAGAAACAAAATGTACAGAGATTATAAAGTAAATATTAGAGATTTTTAGTTCACACATACAGTAATAAAGTCTTAATTGACGCTAAGTTGTTAGTCCACCCTGGTCCTCAATTAGCTCTCACATCAATTGAAAAAAAAAAACTGAGTTTAATTATTAACTTTTATTAATAATGAGGCAAGGTAGTAAGTAAACCTGCATTATTACTTAAGACAACCACCCGCATTTTTGAAATGCCTTTTTTCTTAATTTTTTTTCATCACAGACGATGCTTATTCTTAATTAAATTCTTTTAATTTGTGTAAATGAGTTTTTACATGTCAATTTTGGTCATTTTCCGCCCTTTTGGAATTCTCATTATATTACAAATCTTTGGTTTCATAGTCTTTGAGTATTTTATCCATTTAGTTGAATAAGTATATAAGCTTCGAATTAACTTGATAAACTCATTATTCTCATGGTTGGTAAATCCTCATTCCGCTATAAAATTTCAAACAAGCTTGAAAGGGTTGTATTGAGAGAGGAAAGCTATCTTTTCTGAAGTAGGTATATGAAAATAATTGCTTATACTCAGCAGAATGCAGACTTTAGGCTGACCAATGCAGCCATATTATTTAATTTCCATTTGTATAATTCAAGTTTGATTCAGTCGTTAGCATTAATTAAGAGTTTTCTTAATGTTCTTGGATAATTTGATAAGTTTAAAGGCTAATTTTAAAATATTTAGTTTAATCGTATAGGCAATTTTTTGTTATTTCTAGAGCCTCAAAATCCAGATTCTGTTAGAGACTATTTGAAATATATAGAGACATTATTTATTTGAAAGTAGACAGCAATGAACAGAATAATAATCTAATAGAGACATACAATTTGTGTATTTAAATATCAAGCGTATTCACAATGAGACTGCATGTAAAGCCTGTTGGGAACTATTAACAGCGTATGTGCTACATTTGCCAATGCCAGTGAGAAGTGTAGGAACAATAAAATGTTTTACTACTCTTGCATTTCATCACAATGTAGAGGTATAAAATATATAAATGCATCACAGAGCCAAACAAAGCCATTTTCTCCACTGCTGAAATTAACTATTTTTTTTATCTAGACTAGAGAGTTGTTTTAAAATGGTTTTACTCTTATTTGATAGTTCCTATTTATTTCAACTTAAGTTTTTTCTTTTCATTTTTTTTATTTCTTGATTAAATAAAACTATCACTCACTGTAATACAATGCTTTTTATTGCGTGATATCTTGTTCATTTTAAAACTTACAAATGCCAAAGATATACTTTTTAGAAATAAAAAATTAATGAGTTGAATTATAATAGCTATGATTTACAGTGCTGGTATCTCGTAACACTTTTAAAAATGGTAGGCTTTGCCAAATGTCCCAGGCTATATATTCCCATGACCAATAATATGATTTCAATAGGCATACAAAAATGTATTGTTTCTGTAACAACTTTTTGATGTACAAAAATCAACTATAGCAGATATTTTCCATCTTAACTTATTTTGATGTTGTATCTTTAAAAAAATAGTGTAATTTGTTTGTGTCTGATTTAATACATATTTTAAATAAGGTTAAGGAATAAATAATTCAAAGTATAACGATGAGTAGGGTAGTAAAATGTTTTTAGACGATATTAAAACTATAGAGAAAATGATATCTTTGTATATTGATAAATAAAATATCATAAAGCTATTTTTTAAATGTTTAATTACCGAGATCAGTGTCACTCGCCAGTGTAGCTTGGGAATCAACTGATAGTACATGACTATTTCATCTGTTGTATTCTAGTGTAGGTGACATGATAATAATATCTGTTTGATTATTTATTTAAAAAATTTATATATATATATATATATATATATATAATTTTGTTTTAAAAACAAATATTACTATTCATTTGAAATTGATTAATGTAATTTATATTTGTTGTAAATATATGCTATTAAAGAGTTATTCATCATGAGATAATACGCAAATTAGAATTTATTTTGAAAGCTTATTCTAGATACAGCAACTGCTAAAAATAAATTTTACTTGGCACCTCAAATACTTTCTCGCTCCTATATATAGGTTATATTTATAGATCACGAGATATGTACAACTAAATAATAAACATGGTTATAGTTACCTAGTAGGAACAAAATAACATTGAATTTCACCAAAGATCAATCATAAAATAAGAGAAACAGTTACAGAAAAAGATGATTTGTTCAATTAATTTCCTTAAAGCCCCTTATTAAAAGACAGCCTTCGCCTATTACTTAATAAATGTTAATTTTATAAAATATTGTTTCAAAAGAAAAGTTTCGTATATTAAATGGTGCTACAACTATGATTTTATAAGGATTTTAGTGTCTCGAAATTGGAAATTATTGATATTGTAAAACACGCTCAAACTCGTTTTATTGAAACATGAGATGGGCCATTTTGTTTGTAATGCTGAACAGTGCTTAGGTATGAATTTTAACTAACAGAATTATAGCTTATTTCATGAAAATTTGTATATATATTTTCTCCTTATCCTTAATTTTAGTGTTTGGTAGATAATTACGAAAGAAGATCTGAATAATTTACTAAAACCTTAAATATCGAGTTTTATCCTGACCGTTAAAACTATTTCTGTTCTAGTCTCAATAACAAACAAACGGCATTGCAAAATATAATCGGACTGAGGTGGGGCCAGGGGAGAGGGTTCATGAAACTTTGATGCAAATTCTGGTCTTTTGACGATCAGAATACTTTCTCTCTCTGAAAGTTCGCGTGAAAGTAGATATCATGTTTTTGGAAATAAATTAATATTAGGTTAATACAGAACTTCTAGCGATTTTTAAATGTTATGAAATAAAGTTGTAATAAAATACTACATACATCTATGGAATGTAATTTAACAATAACAAACCTCACTCAAGCGAGCAGGTATTCGAATAAAGACGTTAAAGTGAAGATACAAAATATTGACACACTATTTCAAGTTCCCCATTTTGGTTAATAAAGTACCGAACAAATACACTTTCTCACTAACGAGCACCGAGTGTTGTTCTGTCGGCTTGTTTGTTTAAAAGTCAGTCTTCAAGTTTCCATTCATTTTTCATTTGTAGAAACAAACAACAAGTGGAATTGATTATGAACGACCGTACAATATTGTTCGTGGCAGTTGTCATTTGACGGACTCTTACTATCGATTTAATGGCGGTAAAAATGTCTCTTGTGCGTCTCGTTAGGGCAGTAACACACTTCCGGTTCTCATCGCCATAGCTGAGTGGTAAGGGGCGGCAAATAACTACAGGCCTAACGAAGTTGTCTGCTGGATTATTTAAATTATTTTTTACAATACTGATTGCATCTTAACTTGACATATCCAAGCATTATCAAACTTTGGATATCAAATGTACTAAATAGAAAGAGAAGTGAAGGTAACCTTGTGAGCCCTCTTGTTTATCTAACGATAACACTTCTCCTCTTCTTCTGACGAGTATAGACACCCAGTCTAATATTTATTTCTCGACAACATCTACTTACATTTTTATTGTTTCCTATTCTATATAAACATAGACTTCCTCATAGATTTTAAATCTAAATTATTGCAGGAAATTGTCTAATAGCCATTTTCATAACCCCTTCTTCGATATACCTCACGTGTCCAAATGAATAAAAACAAAAATAACATTTTACTTGTTATGATAAATAACACATAAATAACACATATAGAGCCAATCCAGTTTCCTACTGAGGTTTTCCGGGATTATACCGACACTTTTACTGCTCTAAGACATTTTCCTTTTCAGCTATACTATTAGTACTCGACGACACTCTTACTGCTAAACGACACTTTACTGTACAGCGACACTTTTACTTTTCAATGGCACTTAAACTGTTCAACGATAATCCTACTACCCAAAGATATTTTAACTGTTCAACGACACCTTTAATGAACAATGAAACACTTGCTGCTCAGCGACTCTTTTACCACTCAACATTTCTACAGTTACTAGAATCACGATTATCCAAGGTTAACGGGAAAAAGTCAGCCTCTGGCAGTCAAAAGCTCGGGAAATACTAAACACAGGGTTTTCTTTTCATGTTTCAAACAACCTTCTTTCCTTTTTTCACACTCATTATTATAAACTTAAAAAAATTACACTAAATTTGAAAGCACTGACCCCACAAAAATTGATTACAAAATATAAGCTAAATACATCCACAAAGAACAAATGTAGCTCTCAGGGCCAGGCAAATGATTCAGACAGTCATTTTTACGGCACCACAGTGCAGTGGATGAGATGAGTCATCCGATGATTCAATCTGCAACTCATACCAGAGGGTGAGACAGTTCGTTCATCGTTTATTATTACACGAATTCCCCATCATCAGAGGTCTAGTTTATTGAGAGAGTGACAATGACCAAATAAGGTATTAGTTCTTAGGCCATGCGCATACCAGAGCAGGTATTAGTCCTTAGACCATGTGTCTATAAGAGAGGTATTAGTCCTCAAACCATGCGTCTATAAGAGTAGGTATTAGTCCTTAGGCAAGCATCTACAAGCATATATTAAGCCTTAGAGCATGCGTCTACCAAGCAGGTATTAGTCCTTAGTCATGCTCTACCAAGCAGGTATTAGTCCTTAGAGCATGCGTCTACCAGAGCAGGTATTAAGCCTTAGAGCATGCGTCTACCAGAGCAGGTATTAAGCCTTAGACCATGCATCTACCAGATCAGGTATTATTCCTTAGACCATGCGCATACCAGAGCAGTTATTATTACTTAGACCATGTGTCTACCAAAGCAGGTATTAGTCCTTAGACATGTGTTTGCCAGAGAGGTATTAGTCCTTTGACCATGCGTCTACCAAAGTAGGTTTGAGTAATATTCATACATATAAATAATATAGTTATTGGTTTGAAATGTAATCAAGATAGAGGATAGAAGAGAGGTTTCATAATGTTACCTGCCTTGTATTATCAGCTTAAATTGTCAGGGAAGCTAAATGTATGTAATAGTGGCCAGGAAGTGATGTGAATGTAAGGAACTACAATAAAGCTCAGGTATTGACTGACAAACCCAATGGGAAGAGTCCATTGGGAAGACCTAGACGCAGCTGGGAGGATAGCATTAGAATGGACTTGAGGAAATAGGGTGTAGTAGGTGGACTGGATATAACTAGCTTAAGATAGGAATTTGTGGTGTACTTTTGTAATAGTAGCAATGAAATTTATGGTTCCTAATGCTTTGGAGCAAGTAATTAAAAATTATGCAACTAATAAAAATAAAATAATTTATGTAAGTGAATACTTCTTATGCGAACTCTATTAGACCTTATTAAACCCCATATCTGTGGACACGCCAACAAAGTTGTCAGTCAACCTTGTCAATTATGTTTAGCCTGTGAACAGGAGTTAGGGGTAAAAAAAAACCGACCAAATACTGAGACTGTTTATTTACTGAATATTGTATCACTCTCCCTCCGTTTAAATGCATGTACATTTTAATATTATTATTAGCACTGCGTCTTACTACCTGTTTGAGTTGTACGCCTACAATTTCAAAATTTTGTACCTCCCTCTAGACTAATCCATCAGTGAAGTTATATGCTAAATCCTCTTATATGTGGTAAAAAGTTGTTTTTTAAAGCCAGGTTGTGTAGGGACTAAGTGAGAACAGTAGTGTAGATATGGATATGTTACTTGGACCACTCTTGCTCCGTCACGTGTTAAGGTACACACGGGCTATCGCGCAGCCTTTGTTGTTTAACACTAGTGATTGATTGACCCAAGGCACAGCCGTTTAACCTTAAAGTAAAAAAAAAATATGAAAGCTTACATTGACAAAATTTTTATTATTAATATTTTTACTCTTATAATCTTGGACATTTTATAAATTGCTTTGCAGTAAAAAATTTTTTAATGGATATTAAATTAAGCCTCACACAAGATGGTGAGTTATTTTATTTATATCTGTAAATGAATTTGTACTTAAGCTATGATCCACAATATGGCTAAATTATTATTATTATTATAATATATTATTATTATTATTATTATTATTATTATTAATTATTTAGCACCATGTCTTACTACCCGTTTGGGTTATACACTTAAGTAATAATTACGCTAATGGGTAAGGAATTTGGAAGGTTGAATATAAAGGAAGAAACCCACATTTGCGTGGAGGGAGAGTGTAAAATCATTTAGGAATACACAGTCACCCATTTCACCCTACAGATATTTTAACCTCGACTTCCCAGTCATCGCCAGTCTATCTCAACAGTAAACTAGCGCGTTATTTAACTACGCCACCAAGGCAGGTTTGTATGGCTACATAATCAACCAAGTGGTTACTAATTAATATTCGATTGGTTCCCACAAGGCCATTGTTTTGAAACAATTTTGATAATAGATCATGTAACCGACATACTAAAATTGTTTAATAAAATGGTTATTGTAGACTGTAGAGTATTATTTTCATAATTACATGTTTATAAGTTACTGGAACTAATCACGCGTATTCATACGTCAAGTATTGTAATATTCATCTATCATTGCAGATATTGTCATAACACTTTGCACTTTCTGAACCTATTGATTATATTGGCCTAAGAAAATTTCTATGAACAAGAGCTAAAGAGCCTAACAATTTTCCCAAGAAAGATATTTTCACATACCTGTCAGGGTTATTTTACATCCCACAATCGACATAAGACTTACAGCCATTCTTCCCCTCCGAAGGAGGTTGTGTACGGATTTTTATCACTCAAGAACTATCCAAACCCTCAAACATTGAGTCCTGAGACGAATGAGCACCCCAAGACCACCAATGTTCACTCTATATCTATCACACAGAGAAGAGTAAATGGACTACGTGGTTGTTCAATTGGTATTATTTTCAACTGACGTGGAGGTCCGGGTTGGAATCCCAGATTCATGTAGTAAGGGTGTATTTTCTTAAATGGTTTTACAACCAAATTAGGGGTGACTTTTTTCTAAAACCTTACATTTCTTATTCCAATCCTAAGTGTAAGACATGCATAGTTAAAATGGGTATAAGGAGGTGATAAAAAATTTATTTAGGATTAAGTTTAACAACCAAGTCTCCTCCAACAGCCGCTGTCTCGTGTGGTTGAGTGCTTCAGGCCAGTCTTGTCCAAAACATGCTGTGGTGGCATGCTGGCTGACACAGGCCTTTGTTGCCGAACACAATCTCTTATTGATAACGTGCAGGTGTGAAAGCGACGATAGCCCCTACCATGCGTGTCAGGCTATGTTTACCCGCAATACATGTCAGCAACGCTGGCCTACATACCTACACAGGGGACTAATTAAAATCATCACCACGTTCCCAAAGGGGGCAAAGAGCTTTTATAGTAATAAAAACAATTAAGATAATTTCTTTGATTAAATAATGAATAATCCTCTTAGATAGTCGAATGGTCTAATGCGTCAATCCCCCAAAAGACTGGACTGACAAGGATGGGGAAACAGTTTCATGTCCCAATCGGGTGAGATAAGGTTGGTTTTTCCTAAATGGTTTTCCAAAATTAACAACCTCAACAATTTCCAATTTTCAAAAATGTTTGGTTAATAAACCACTCATACAAAAAACATTAAAAAAAACTTAATATACTCTGTTTATATTTTGTTGTATATACTATATAAAAAAATAGTTGAGACCATTTCTTCAATATTTCACATTTTCAAAAATCACTACCCTTAACTATAGGCCACGAATTAAAATAATAGTTTTTAAGCTTGAGCATAAAACCGTTCAATATAAAGCTAAAACGGAACCAATCAAATTTAATACGACACACAAATTTGTAGTAACCATATTTTGAGAGTAAAAATGTTTACTAAGTATCTATGTTAGGGGATCGTTATTTTTTTATCGAGTGGGGTTCGTTTTAAGTAATATACATCCTTATTTTTGTTTTCAAAATAGTATATATATTTCCTTAAAACAGGAATATGTTTTCTTCTAGATAACAATGATCCTTGTATAAAACTATTTTTTTAAATATGTACAGTAAAAGGAACATAAAGATAAGTACATTGAATTATTAGGTTATATAAATTAATAATTGGTACATTCAAGTACAAATACCATAATTCTAATGAAGTAAAGTATTATTGTGAAAAGAACACACGTTTTTAACGTTGCTTTAGTGGGTTTTCACTGTCCCACGCCATACTATTGTACAGTGTATCCATATATTTATGCTGATCGGATAGGAATAAATAAGGGAGAATTTAGAGGAAAAATACCCACATTAGTGTGAACATGAATGGAAATATATTTCGGGAGTAGTCCCACTCAATGCGCCCAGATAGACTTTGAAATTTTACATTCCCATTATTAGTCCAAGTGCCTTGTTTTTTTTTAAACTCTTTTTGTAATGTTAATTAGAATAATAAATAAAAGTTATGAAACCTAAAAAACAATATTTTGTATTTTTAGTCTTATGAATAAATGAATAGTATAATTTTTTTATGTTTTTATTTAAAAAAATTAAACTATAACATTTTTTTTTATAAAGTGAGATTTGAAATATGTTTTTGAGAGAGGACTATATAATTTTTACATTCTTTATTACTAAATATTTTATCTATGATAAGCATTGTTAACGATATTCTTTAACATTTTGAGTGATTAAAATAATATCATCATGCACCTATTTTAATAAATATTAAATTTTTGTTAATTAATCCTCCGTAAATTTATATTATAATAGCCCCCTTCCCCGGAAAAAAATATCGTAAAGCATTCTGTAAAACAAAGCTTCAAATCATCCATCATGTCAATATAAAAACAAAACTTTTCTACTTATTATTTTTGAAAATACAGTCCTACCATCACTTTATAGCCCCCTCTCTCTTTTTATCTTCCCTCCTATTTTCATCTCATTCCTCTATAATTTTGTTTGCTCTAGGCGTGAAAGAAATTGTGTATACACCAATCAAACAAATTGTTAAAATCAAATAAATTTTTCAGCTTCCTCCACTTTCATTTACTCCCCTCGTTTCACCAAATATTATTTTAATCTTTTTTTTTAGTTCCTCGTCACTACATCTATTTCTCTTTCCTCACCCTTACGCCCCCGCCCCATTCACCAACACCACTTTCCCTTCAACAACTTTTTTTCCCAAAGATTATATAATATACTATCTACATTTTTATGAGGAATAAATTAAGTTTTCAAAATAAAATATAGCCTATGTTACTCGCTGATAATGTAACTTTATATTGGTGAAAGAATTTTTAAAATCAGTCCAGTAGTTTTTGAGTTTATCCATTACAAACAAAAAAACCAAAAAATCTAATCTTTCCGCTTTATAATATTAGTATAGACAATCAAGTTGATTTTATAAAAAATAAAATTTTAATAAATCCTAGCAGCTATGTTTATCTTCAAAGCAAAATTTTATAATCTAAATTGTAAAAATGATTTATCAACAAATAAAAACTATAATAAAAATAAAAAACTTTCTTTAACACCTCTGTCTATAAAATAAATAGTCAGCTGATGTTACTTGCTCTTAATAATACAAGCATTCAATCCCGATTTTAGCTATTATAACTTGGTTTTTCTTAAAAACCCACAATAAACCTCGCATTGTCACAACATTTCAAAGGAAGAAGAAAATATCGAACAGTTTTTATTTTTTCACTTTATAAAAAACATCTCAACGGATTATAAACATAAATGTAAAATCTACTTAAAATGTAACAAAATATACTAATACTCTCATATTTTCCTAATTTAGTTTATTAAAGAAACATCATCGTATAAAGAGCCAGAGCTGACGGTAGCTTTTATGAATCAAATAAAATAAAAGATTCCAAACTTTTTGGTAGAGTTGTTCTCATTGGAACGTATCCGCCATTATAATCTTTATATATCATCTCTCGTTGGTATTATCCACGTTGAATTTACAAGACATAAATATTTTATACAGAATATAAATATATATAAATAAATTCACGTACATCAGCATCAAATAATATGATTTTCTTTGATTTTTTTAATATTAATTTTTCTGGGTTAACTTAAAGGATCATTTTTAAATTGAGATATTACTTTTGTGCTTACAACTTTTTTTATAAGGCAGTGGGTCTGGAACGGGATAAATTCAGCCTCGTGAGCACAAATGTTTAATTTATTGAACGAAAAAGTACCTGCTTCAGTCTAGAGAACTGAGATTTACGGCTGGAAGAGTTGTGCTGACACCCGATATCCACAATAATCGGCACTATCTTTGCCAACAGACACCAGCTGTTCAATTTGTACAGCTCGATGACATAGTGTTATTATTATGTGAAAAAAAAATTAATCTTCCAATTTTGCTTTGCTCTTATTCGCTTCAATGGCCGCATGTTCTAAGAGCATTACTCTCACAATATACTTGACTGCCGATGATGGAGAGGTTGGAGTTCAATTCCTGGTCGGGTGTACTGAGTTTTTTTTTCCCTGAATGGCTTTCCAATCCAACCTCACCTAAATATGTGTACACTTTCTACTAACCAAACCTCCTCATCCTTAACACAATAGAATAATTAAAGCATTTTATACGTATTGCCCGAACGGGTAGTAAGACAAGGTAATAAAAAATTATCTTCACATTTGTAAAGAGACCTCCATACAACCCTATTGCCCATAAGCTCAATAGATCTAGTTTCTAGTAATGACAACAAACTGTGTTTTGTGCGAGAAGTGGCGAGGACCTGATTCCCTCTCCCCCTCTCAGTTGTTCTTGTATTGACAACAAACTGTGTTTTGTGCGAGAAGTGGCGAGGACCTGATTCCCTCTCCCCCTCTCAGTTGTTCTTGTATTGACAACAAACTGTGTTTTGTGCGAGAAGTGGCGAGGACCTGATTCCCTCTCCCCCTCTCTGTTGTTCTAGTAATGACAACAAACTGTGTTTTGTGCGAGAAGTGGCGAGGACCTGATTCCCTCTCCCCCTCTCTGTTGTTCTAGTAATGACAACAAACTGTGTTTTGTGCGAGAAGTGGCGAGGACCTGATTCCCTCTCCTCCTGTCTGTTGTTCTAGTAATGACAACAAACTGTGTTTTGTGCGAGAAGTGGCGAGGACCTGATTCCCTCTCCCCCTCTCAGTTGTTCTTGTATTGACAACAACCTGTGTTTTGTGCGAGAAGTGGCGAGGACCTGATTCCCTCTCCCCCTCTCAGTTGTTCTTGTATTGACAACAAACTGTGTTTTGTGCGAGAAGTGGCGAGGACCTGATTCCCTCTCCCCCTCTCTGTTGTTCTAGTAATGACAACAAACTGTGTTTTGTGCGAGAAGTGGCGAGGACCTGATTCCCTCTCCTCCTGTCTGTTGTTCTTGTATTGACAACAACCTGTGTTTTGTGCGAGAAGTGGCGAGGACCTGATTCCCTCTCCTCCTGTCTGTTGTTCTAGTAATGACAACAAACTGTGTTTTGTGCGAGAAGTGGCGAGGACCTGATTCCCTCTCCCCCTCTCTGTTGTTCTAGTAATGACAACAAACTGTGTTTTGTGCGAGAAGAGGCGAGGACCTGATTCCCTCTCCTCCTGTCTGTTGTTCTTGTATTGACAACAACCTGTGTTTTGTGCGAGAAGTGGCGAGGACCTGATTCCCTCTCTCTCTCTCTCTGTTGTTCTAGTAATGACAACAAACTGTGTTTTGTGCGAGAAGTGGCGAGGACCTGATTCCCTCTCCCCCTCTCAGTTGTTCTTGTATTGACAACAAACTGTGTTTTGTGCGAGAAGTGGCGAGGACCTGATTCCCTCTCCTCCTGTCTGTTGTTCTAGTAATAACAACAAACTGTGTTTTGTGCGAGAAGTGGCGAGGACCTGATTCCCTCTCCCCCTCTCTGTTGTTCTAGTAATGACAACAAACTGTGTTTTGTGCGAGAAGTGGCGAGGACCTGATTCCCTCTCCCCCTCTCTGTTGTTCTAGTAATGACAACAAACTGTGTTTTGTGCGAGAAGTGGCGAGGACCTGATTCCTCTCCCCCTCTCTGTTGTTCTAGTAATGACAACAAACTGTGTTTTGTGCGAGAAGTGGCGAGGACCTGATTCCCTCTCCTCCTGTCTGTTGTTCTAGTAATGACAACAAACTGTGTTTTGTGCGAGAATTGGCGAGGACTGATTCCCTCTCCTCTTCTGTTGTTCTAGTAATGACAACAAACTGTGTTTTGTGCGAGAAGTGGCGAGGACCTGATTCCCTCTCCTCCTCTCTGTTGTTCTAGTAATGACAACAAACTGTGTTTTGTGCGGAAGTGGCGAGGACTGATTCCCTCTCCCCTCTCTGTTGTTCTAGTAATGACAACAAACTGTGTTTTGTGCGAGAAGTGGCGAGGACCTGATTCCCTCTCCTCCTTCTGTTGTTCTAGTAATGACAACAAACTGTGTTTTGTGCGAGAAGTGGCGAGGACTGATTCCCTCTCCTCCTGTCTGTTGTTCTAGTAATGACAACAAACTGTGTTTGTGCGAGAAGTGGCGAGGACCTGATTCCCTTCCCCTTCTGTTGTTCTAGTAATGACAACAAACTGTGTTTTGTGCGAGAAGTGGCGAGGACCTGATTCCCTCTCTCCTTCTGTTGTTCTAGTAATGACAACAAACTGTGTTTTGTGCGAGAAGTGGCGAGGACCTGATTCCCTCTCCTCTGTCTGTTGTTCTAGTAATGACAACAAACTGTGTTTTGTGCGAGAAGTGGCGAGGACCTGATTCCCTCTCCCTCTCTGTTGTTCTAGTAATGACAACAAACTGTGTTTTGTGCGAGAAGTGGCGAGGACCTGATTCCCTCTCCCCTTCTGTTGTTCTAGTAATGACAACAAACTGTGTTTTGTGCAGAAGTGGCGAGGACCTGATTCCCTCTCCTCCTGTCTGTTGTTCAGTAATGACAACAAACTGTGTTTTGTGCGAGAAGTGGCGAGGACCTGATTCCCTCTCTCCCTCTCTGTTGTTCTAGTAATGACAACAAACTGTGTTTTGTGCGAGAAGTGGCGAGGACCTGATTCCCTCTCCCCCTCTGTTGTTCTAGTATGACAACAAACTGTGTTTTGTGCGAGAAGTGGCGAGGACCTGATTCCCTCTCCCCTCTCTGTTGTTCTAGTATGACAACAAACTGTGTTTTGTGCGAGAAGTGGCGAGGACCTGATTCCCTCTCCCCTCTCTGTTGTTCTAGTAATGACAACAAACTGTGTTTTGTGCGAGAAGTGGCGAGGACCTGATTCCCTCTCCCCTCTGTTGTTCTAGTAATGACAACAAACTGTGTTTTGTGCGAGAAGTGGCGAGGACCTGATTCCCTCTCCCCTGTCTGTTGTTCTAGTAATGACAACAAACTGTGTTTTGTGCGAGAAGTGGCGAGGACCTGATTCCCTCTCCCCTCTCGTTGTTCTTGTATGACAACAACTGTGTTTTGTGCGAGAGTGGCGAGGACCTGATTCCCTCTCCCTCTCTGTTGTTCTGTATGACAACAAACTGTGTTTTGTGCGAGAATTGGCGAGGACCTGATTCCCTCTCCCCCTCTCTGTTGTTCTAGTAATGACAACAAACTGTGTTTTGTGCGAGAAGTGGCGAGGACCTGATTCCCTCCTCTCTGTTGTTCTTAGTAATGACAACAACTGTGTTTTGTGCGAGAAGTGGCGAGGACTGATTCCCTCTCCTCCTTCTGTTGTTCTAGTAATGACAACAAACTGTGTTTTGTGCGAGAAGTGGCGAGGACCTGATTCCCTTCCTCTTCTGTTGTTCTAGTAATGACAACAAACTGTGTTTTGTGCGAGAAGTGGCGAGACCTGATTCCTCTCCTCCTTCTGTTGTTCTAGTAATGACAACAAACTGTGTTTTGTGCGAGAAGTGGCGAGGACCTGATTCCCTCTCCTCTTCTGTTGTTCTAGTAATGACAACAAACTGTGTTTTGTGCGAGAAGTGCGAGGACCTGATTCCCTCTCCCCCTCTCGTTGTTCTAGTAATGACAACAAACTGTGTTTTGTGCGAGAAGTGGCGAGGACCTGATTCCCTCTCCCCTCTCTGTTGTTCTAGTAATGACAACAAACTGTGTTTTGTGCGAGAATGGCGAGGACCTGATTCCCTCTCCCCTCACTGTTGTTCTAGTATGACAACAAACTGTGTTTTGTGCGAGAATGGCGAGGACCTGATTCCCTCTCCCCTTCCTGTTGTTCTAGTAATGACAACAAACTGTGTTTTGTGCGAGAAGTGGCGAGGACCTGATTCCCTCTCCCCTTCTGTTGTTCTAGTAATGACAACAAACTGTGTTTTGTGCGAGAAGTGGCGAGGACCTGATTCCCTCTCCTCCTGTCTGTTGTTCAAGTAATGACAACAAACTGTGTTTTGTGCGAGAAGTGGCGAGGACCTGATTCCCTCTCCTCCTCTCTGTTGTTCTAGTAATGACAACAAACTGTGTTTTGTGCGAGAAGTGGCGAGGACCTGATTCCCTCTCCCCCTCTCTGTTGTTCTAGTAATGACAACAAACTGTGTTTTGTGCGAGAAGTGGCAAGGACCTGATTCCCTCTCCTCCTCTCTGTTGTTCTAGTAATGACAACAAACTGTGTTTTGTGCGAGAATTGGCGAGGACCTGATTCCCTCTCCCTTCACTGTTGTTCTAGTATTGACAACAAACTGTGTTTTGTGCGAGAATTGGCGAGGACCTGATTCCCTCTCCCCTTCACTGTTGTTCTAGTATTGACAACAAACTGTGTTTTGTGCGAGAAGTGGCGAGGACCTGATTCCCTCTCCCCCTCTCTGTTGTTCTAGTAATGACAACAAACTGTGTTTTGTGCGAGAAGTGGCGAGGACCTGATTCCCTCTCCTCCTGTCTGTTGTTCAAGTAATGACAACAAACTGTGTTTTGTGCGAGAAGTGGCAAGGACCTGATTCCCTCTCCCCTCTCTGTTGTTCTTGTATTGACAACAACCTGTGTTTTGTGCGAGAAGTGGCAAGGACCTGATTCCCTCTCCCCCTCTATGTTGTTCTAGTGATGACAACAAACTGTGTTTTGTGCGAGAAGTGGTGAGGACCTGATTCCCTCTCCCCCTCTCTGTTGTTCTTGTATTGACAACAACCTGTGTTTTGTGCGAGAAGTGGCAAGGACCTGATTCCCTCCCCCTCTCTGTTGTTCTTGTATTGACAAAAACCCTGTGTTTTGTGCGAGAAGTGGCGAGGACCTGATTCCCTCTCTCTCTCTCTGTTGTTCTAGTAATGACAACAAACTGTGTTTTGTGCGAGAAGTGGCAAGGACCTGATTCCCTCTCCCCCTCTCTGTTGTTCTAGTGATGACAACAAACTGTGTTTTGTGCGAGAAGTGGTGAGGACCTGATTCCCTCTCCCTCTCTCTGTTGTTCTAGTAATAACAACAAACTGTGTTTTGTGCGAGAAGTGGTGAGGACCTGATTCCCTCTCCCTCTCTCTGTTGTTCTAGTAATGACAACAAACTGTGTTTTGTGCGAGAAGTGGCGAGGACCTGATTCCCTCTCCCTCTCTCTGTTGTTCTAGTAATGACAACAAACTGTGTTTTGTGCGAGAAGTGGCGAGGACCTGATTCCCTCTCCCTCTCTCTGTTGTTCTAGTAATAACAACAAACTGTGTTTTGTGCGAGAAGTGGCGAGGACCTGATTCCCTCTCCCTCTCTCTGTTGTTCTAGTAATGACAACAAACTGTGTTTTGTGCGAGAAGTGGCGAGGACCTGATTCCCTCTCCCTCTCTCTGTTGTTCTAGTAATGACAACAAACTGTGTTTTGTGCGAGAAGTGGCGAGGACCTGATTCCCTCTCCCCCTCTCTGTTGTTCTAGTAATGACAACAAACTGTGTTTTGTGCGAGAAGTGGCGAGGACCTGATTCCCTCTCCCTCTCTCTGTTGTTCTAGTAATAACAACAAACTGTGTTTTGTGCGAGAAGTGGCAAGGACCTGATTCCCTCTCCCCCTCTCTGTTGTTCTAGTGATGACAACAAACTGTGTTTTGTGCGAGAAGTGGTGAGGACCTGATTCCCTCTCCCCTCTCTGTTGTTCTTGTATTGACAACAACCTGTGTTTTGTGCGAGAAGTGGCAAGGACCTGATTCCCTCCCCCCTCTCTGTTGTTCTTGTATTGACAACAACCTGTGTTTTGTGCGAGAAGTGGCGAGGACCTGATTCCCTCTCTCTCTCTCTGTTGTTCTAGTAATGACAACAAACTGTGTTTTGTGCGAGAAGTGGCAAGGACCTGATTCCCTCTCCTCCTGTCTGTTGTTCTAGTAATGACAACAAACTGTGATTTGTGCGAGAAGTGGCGAAGACCTGATTCCCTCCCCCCTCTCTGTTGTTCTTGTATTGACAACAACCTGTGTTTTGTGCGAGAAGTGGCGAGGACCTGATTCCCTCTCCCCCTCTCTGTTGTTCTTGTATTGACAACAACCTGTGTTTTGTGCGAGAAGTAGCGAGGACCTGATTCCCTCTCCCCCTCACTGTTGTTCTTGTATTGACAACAACCTGTGTTTTATGCGAGAAGTAGCGAGGACCTGATTCCCTCTCCCCTCTCTGTTGTTCGCAGTGAACGTGTACGACGGAGAGACGCTCAATCTGACGCGCATCAGCAGGACAGAGATGGGTGCCTACCTGTGCATCGCCACCAACGGCGTACCTCCTTCCGTCAGCAAGAGGATCATCGTGGACGTAGAATGTGAGTGGAACTATTCTTTTTATTCACATCTAGTTTATACGTGGAGCAATTTCATAGAAATCTGGCAAAGACTTAATTTTTCCTAAAACATACGCCATAAACTCTGTTTACCATGAATAATTAATTACATCATGGGCCTATCTTGTAAGCTATACCATATTAGAATAAGGTAAGATAAACTTGATACCCTATTGGGTAGGTGAAAACACATACTATTCGTTCATTCTGTAAGGTAGCAAGTTTACCTTGCATTTATGCATAACGGTATACAATTCTAGATAGGCTCATACGTCAAGTTAAGAATGCTAATTTTAAGTGTAGATGGAGTGTATATGCTCTAGTATTCCGTTTCAAGACGGTAGCCTAACAAAAGGTTTTACATTTGATCAATCATCTCAAAGGATCGTAATATGAAACTTATCGCAATCGATTGATAACTATGATATCTAATTTTTCCAACATATATTGTGAGAGTATCATCATAAGCCACGTTATAATAGTTAATCTGAATCAATATACTGTAAAATTGAATATAGTATTAATTTGTTTTCTCCATAGCCTAGATAAACTTACAGAAGATAACTTCAAAATAAAATCTGAGTGGATATTTTAAGACGCAAGAAACAATAAAAAAAATAGAGCAAGAAATGTATAATATTTATGAATCTACTTTATTAATCTGGTATTAATTTACTATACCGAGAAAGTGCTCCCTCTGAAAATATTTTAGATCTCGGTATTATAATATTTCCCTATATTTTATTTGCACCCGAACACAAAAACTTGGTTTTTAGAATTATATCTGTTTTACCTTGAACTACATTAAAACGAGTTGCTAGATAACGCTCAAATTTTATATTAAGATGTTGTATGGTCATAGTTTGATTATATAATAAGACACTAATTCTAGTTCTAAAATTAAGGACCTTTTACAAGGCACTGATATTGTACACTTGTAATGTTCAAGAATACCATAAGTGACTTGGTAATTACTGACAAATTTGATTTTTCTCTCACCAACAAACTTGACTTCTCCATCACCAACAAACTTGACTTCTCCATCACCAACAAACCTGACTTCTCCATCACAAACAAACCTGACTTCTCCATAACCAACAAATCTTACTTATTGAGTTTAACACGTAGCCCACATGCCCACAATGTGAGTTTTGGATATGGATGAATTCAAATTATCAACAGAGCTAATCGATAGATTGGAACGATATACTTTTGTTCAAAAGTAATTTAATTAAAATATATGTTTCATTGTACCGCATAGACTTTCTCTGTCTTTACATAAAATAAATTTTACAGTACTTAAAACTCAAAAGTTATGGGAAACAAAGTAATATATTAAATTGTTTGGAAAAAAATATGTATAAAAGATCATCATATTCTACCAAAAATCTTTACTGAAATAATACAAACTTTTAGAGAAAAATATATTTCTTCACCATAGAGCAAAATAATCGACTCCTCTTTTTATCAGACATCATTTAAAGCCCAGATATTATTGATTTTTTTTAAATATATATAAAACAAAAAAGTGTTATAATTAATAGCACCACACGTTTACGATGATAAGTTATTTCATATCTCAAATAGTGGTGAATCTATGTTCATATTTGGAAGTTTTTGGCTATTACTCTAAAACAAATTTTCATGGAAAAATTAAAGTTTTAATTTTGAATGTAATCTTAAACAGTGCCTAGATACAAGTATTAATCAAAATCGTTTAGTTGGATTATGAAAAAAAAATCGGTTCCAGTCAAGTAAACTACGCTTTATTTTAAACTAGTCATCTAATTCCAAAAATGTATCTGTGGAACATAAATAAAACCTTGGATAGGTTCTAAGTTTTTGCAAGATCAGTAAAATGGTTTCGTCTCTAGGCCCAGATATAGAAACACAGGCAGAGAAACTACATTACAAAAACCAGTGGTTTTGGTTCAAGGTGTCATGAAACTCCATTAAAAAGACGTCAATCAAAATCTCAAATTCAATATTTTACACGATCACAATACTTTCTCTCTCTGTCACAATAAAGTTAAACGTATTCTTTCATTCTCTCTCCAGATGAATCTTTCACATGTGTAATATTCACCTTCGCTCTTATTTATATATAATATATCTTTAATATTATAAATGTGAAAGTTGGTGTGTTTGGATGTTTGGATGTTTGTTACTTAATCCAGCCAAAACTGCTGAATGAATTCGAATGAAACTGTGTACGATGATAGAGTATGTCCTGGAATAACATATAGGACTATTCCCAATCTTTGATTTTAAATAATAATAAATATATCATTATAATGCGATTGAAATTATGGTATTTAAGAATTTGTGATTTAATATTTTGTAATTAAAGTAAATAGTAATTAGTGTAACGTAGTTTAATACTAATAAACAGAGCCCTGCGTTTGTGGAGATAGCGATAATTCGTGAATGTTAGATATTATGGCATTTTTTCTTTCAGATGTTCACATTTCAGGTTACCCTGATTGCAAATATATGCTCAGAATTGTCGTGATAATTCGCGAAATCGGCGTTTTAGCGCAATATTCGTGATTTTAAACAATGTCCGCGATAATCGCGATTTAGTCACGATATTCTGCATTCGCGCTAATATTTTGGGATATTGAAAAATAAATGTTTGTGTAATATTTTGTCTTTGTGACTTGTACATACTTTTCCCGGACCAGCTGCCGCTAAATCTTACTTTTTTAGTAAGTTGACAGCACATTTTTTTGCGGACTAGTGTTTTTTACCGTTTTGTCCAAACAAAATGTAATTTTTGGTTTTCACTTCAATATGTTTAATTTACCTGTTTCAAACATTGTCCTGGAAGTCTAGTTTTAACCCAACAAAGTAACCTTAATCACGAAAGTTTGGTAAAAACCACTTTTTTAACGCTTTTGTCTTAATTCGATAATTTCGTCGCAAAAATAGGATTTTTGTAATTCACCGCTTATTCACCGCTTTTGGGAAACTTAAAAACGAAATTGGGCTTGTGTATTCACCATAAAAGCAGGGCTCTGCTAATAAATAATAACTATGATGTGATTTTAGCTATGTAGCTCGAAAAAAAATTATTTTATTTATTTATTATTCTTACTAATTATGAAGGTATTTTTAAAATTTGAATTAATATATTATAACTTAAATAATATATATTTCTTTTACTACTAAATATTTAAAAGTGGAAATTAAAATGTTTAAGTAAGGATAGTATAATACGATAACATTATTTACAGCTATAACAGAAAAATGCATAGATATTTTAAAAAATAAAGTTTGATTTATGACCAAAACAGTTTAGTTAAAAATTAAAAGATGTTATCAATTATTGCGAGTGAAGCCGCGATGGGCAAAAACTAGTTAATTTATATAGCTTATATATTAAAGGACTAATCGGATTATAGTTCAAATTAGCAAATAATTTGAGCCACTTCGGTGGCCACATGGTCTAAAGCGTCAATCTCGCAATAGACTGGACTGTCAATGACGGGGAGATCGGTCTTAGAATCCCAGTCAGGTGCCCTGTGGATGGCTTTATCTAAATTGCTATTCACTCTCCCTCTACGCAAACGTGGGTACACTTCCTCTAAAACTTTAACTACCTCATTCATAATACGTTAGGATAGTTAGAAAATAGGCGTATGACCCGATCAGGTAGTAAGACGTGGTGCTATATATATGAACCTACTTTGTGGTCGCATGATCCAAGGCATTGATCTTGTAGTAGACTATAATGCTGATAGTGGAAAGATAAGGGTTCAAACCCTGGTTGGATGTACTGAACGTGGATTTTCCCAAATGGTTTTCTCACTTACCCCACATGCCAATTTGGGAACATTTGATACAAATTTAACCCTCTTAATTGCTAGCCTCACTACTTGTAAAATGCAGATAGCGCTAACGGGTGAACAAAAGAATAATAATAATAATAATAACAAAATAATTCGTTCTTTCAAAAGAGTTCTCTTTGACTGTACCGCTGGTTTCCTCTTGCGTCATTACCACCCCACTGTACAGATCCTCTCACCTCGTCCACCAATGAGATTATGCCCTGTACCGTCAAGTGAGTAAGGCACTCAAAACTTTCCCGTTAACCCGAGGTCACTGATTACGACTACAAGCACCCCCTCCCCCCTCTATCTTCCTGCCAGACAGTGGCTTCATGTGTGCTTCATTATGCCAAACATCCTCCCTACATCGACCGGAGGCTGGCACAAGTTCTCGCCTTAGTCATTCCTCTGCCCAGGCCTCAATATTTTGTAAAACAAGTGGTGGGTGGGAGGTCCTGAGTACTTGGGTCAAGTCCCGGAGTAATGAACCCCTCAAGTGCACATCGGCCCTGGGTACTATATCGTGCGCGCACTCAGAAACAAAGATCATTAAGTAGGCGAGTCCTGACTCTATAGGACTTCATTTCTGGAAGTTGAATTCTAATTTTAATGATAGTAATCTTGGATAGTGCTTTATTTCTGCTCTGTATCTTACCACCCAACCTGGATATTCTCATTTATCTACACTGACTCGTTTGGGACGAGGAAGGTAGATCTTTAATTAACTGTACTGTGCATTAGTTAGTGTGGAAGAAGGATGAGGATTCGTTCTGAAAATAAAACCATATCAATTCATCCAGCCGGGATTCAAAGTCAAGAATCTCACTTATGAGAAAATAAGAATATATGAACTTGACATATCGTCCTCATGACCACCGATATGGTTATTATCGTAGCTCAAATACGAATATGTTGGGTGTGTATGTACATTTTGAAAAAATGAATATTAGCTAAGACACCATTTTCTAGTAAAATATTTTGCATTTTATGGGAAAACTATCATTTTGACACGTTGATTGCGGATAAACCGCTCAAAACTAAATAAATTGAGACGTTCCAACGTCCACCAGTCATCTTTTTGATCATTCCTGACTGCACACTGATGAGCTAACCATAACTATGAAAAATAAATAATGTCAATTAATATATATTTTAAATAAACACGTTTAATCTTTGTAGTAAGCTATTACCTAACCCACAAACTGAGTGTAGCCCCCATTACGATCCATAGGCAATATAATATTTACCTGAGGAAACAATGTTATGTAAGTTGCTACAGAAACATGTGGGGGAAAATGCGCATCGCTGTTCATCAAAAAACATAGATATATTAATAAACTCCGTTACAGAAACATCTTTTATTATGAGAATCATGGTTTACTAAAGTTATTCGTGGTTTACAGAGCTATGTTACCAGTGTTTATTTATTTTAACTGCTATGTCGCTTCGCTTCCAGATAAACGTTTGTCTTTACTTTAATTTCTATCTTTGTATTGGCAACGCTATTGGCTTTACTTTAAGATAAATTTGAGCTTGTTTATAAATATATTTTTACTTTTTCTTGACACCTAGGAGAGAAAGTATTGTGACCGTCAAAAGAAATCGAAATCAATATTTTGATAAATGTCGACGTTTCATGACCCCCTGAAACCGAAAAAGTTACCTTAGCAATGCCGTCTGTCTGTCTGCCCGTTTGTCTATACATCGGCTTAGAGCAGAAACTATTTTACCAATTTGGTCTAAACATGCTATATGGGGCTTTAATAAGGTCCCCCGAGAGGTTTTTATTTGGATATCCAACCCTAGATTGAAGGGTAGTTTACTGAATGGCAAAAAGAGAGAAAATTGTTTTGGTCGCAATTCGATCTAACGATCTGATGAAATTTTATATTTAGACATTGTTTTTTATCATAAACAAGATGGCAGCTCTCATTTTCTCATTAAAATGACTTTTAGGGTATGTTGTATGTGTGAAACTTTCAAAATTTCATAATTTATCCGCAACTATTTTAAATACGAAGTAGGTGACCTGATGGTATAGGGGTAAGGTGTCGGACCTCTGTGCTGGGGGTCTGGGGTTCAATCCTCGGTCCCGGCACAGCTTTATCTGATTTTAAAATCCTTGCTCAACCTTTGACAAAACGAGTATTAATTAAATCTTGTGAATGTGTGGAATTCCAGGACTCCACCGTGGTTCGGATCCCACGTTAATTTGTAGGTTATCCATTTCATCTCACAATAACGCTACCATTACACATTAGCGTAAGTGCGTTTAACCCGAACGGGTAGTAAGCCACGGTGCTGAAGATCATAATAATAATAATTATTATTATTATTATTATAATAATTTCAATTTACTTTATTATAGTACTGGCCAACAGTCGTAAGACCTCTAAACAGGTCAGCACTGAAAGTACATAAGTACCTTACAAATACATATATTTACACGAGAAAATAAGATAAACAAAAATGGCTAAATAATGTTATATAATAATTAATAGTTATAAAATAGTAATTAATAATGATAATAATAAAAAATAGCAATAATAACAAAAACTAAATAGTGGTTAAAAGCAGTAACCATAAATATGCAAAAAATAAATCAGAATATTGTAAAATTTAGATATTATAGGCAGAACCTCTTAGTGATAAATTATTGATAAGGGATTTCCTTAAATAACTCTCTGAGTTTAGCTTTTCTTTTATGATAAAAGTCGAATTCGACAAATCTAGAATTGGTTCTATGGATACAACGACCTATAGGGCTTACCTTATAAGAGCTGTTGAGAAAAAATAATTTTGGATTACGAGAAGCCCGAGAAGGGATATGAATATCTACATGATCAAGGGCAAATTTGCAATAAATTTTGCTATTGAATATATTAAAAACAAAAAGGGCATCACAATAAAGTCCACGCGAGAAGAGAGTTTGGAGCCCTAAGAGGTTTCGAATTCTGTCATAACCATAATAAATCCGGTTACTAAAGTATTTATCATAGCACGCAGCGACCAATTTTCTTTAAACGTTTTCCAACCTAAGAGAGTCAGTAAAGGTAATGGAATTCCAAGCAACACTAGCGTATTCTAACTTAGATCTAACCCGGGCTTAGTACAGTCATAAAAAAGTCAACTTTTTTAAATGATGACGTAATAAATTTAATAAGACCAAGTAATTTTAATGTTTGGCAAATTACATGGTCAACATAATAGTGGAAAAAATGGGTGTTATCAAGAAAAACAACATGATCATTAATATAAAGGGTACGAACTATGTTTTCATTGCCCAATTTATAAGTAAAAAAGAAAGGATCGGTTTTCCTAGTAAAAGTTATAGATTTGTTCTTAGATTTATTAATAGACATTCCATTTTCAAAAGACCATTGTATAATACCATTTACATCATTTTGTAGCTCTATACAATCTGCAATTGATTTGATAATTTTAAATAATTTTACATCATCAGTAAAAAGTAAATAACTAGACGAGTTCAAATATTTACCAGTGTCATTAATAAACACATTATAGAGAAGAGGACCTAATTTAGAACCCTGTGGTATTCCATAGGGGGCTAAAAATGTATTTGAGGTGTGTGAATCAATTTTAATTGTGAATGATCTTTCAAGCAAATAACTGCTGAACCAATTTACATATATTTGAGAAAGGCCAAAATTACTAAGTTTAGAGAGA
The DNA here is from genome assembly GCA_039000515.1 of Timema cristinae. Lineage (NCBI taxonomy): Eukaryota > Metazoa > Arthropoda > Insecta > Phasmatodea > Timematidae > Timema > Timema cristinae. The sequence continues at coordinate 7,629,836 of JBCFYV010011135.1, forward strand.
ATAATACTATGCTGACATAAGTCAAATGCCTAAGTTTGGTCAAAATAAATAGCATCAACCTGACCTTGAGGGGCAACATGCCCAAGAAATTCTACTAAATTAGGGACAGTAGATTTATTTTTTATAAAGCCATGTTGATTATCTGAAATTGTATTTTTAAGGTGGTGGAACATATGCTCATGTATGATTTTATCAAATACTTTGGAGAAAGTGTTTAAGAGGGAAATTGGTCTGTAATTACAAGGTTTTTTTGCCCCTTTTTTTATAAATATGTATGATTACAGATTGTTTCCATGTAAGAGGAAAAGTTTCATTTGACGGGGTAATGTTAAAGATATAGGCTAACAAAGGGCTAAAAATGCTGGAACAACCTTTAATAATAAAACTTGGAATTCCATCTGTCCCGGTACATCTAGAAGAACTCAATTATTTTATATCACTAGCAACGTCCAAGGGTGTAATGTGGCAAGGATACAAGGGCACACTAGTTTCAATAATGGGGCAGGGTAAGACAGGAAGGAGTGAATTATACACGGAATGAAAGTAGCTCCCAAACTCATTAGCAATTAATACAGGATCAGCAATAATCCTGCCATTAATTTCTAGGTTAATAATAATAATAATAATAATAATAATAATAATAATAATAATGATAATAATGAAATACGAAGCAACTTATCATTGTAAAATTGAAGAACTCTTAATGTTAACAATCTTTTATTTGAAACATATCTTTATAAAACCAATAATTTCTGAACTATAAGCAAATCTAAATACTTTTTAATTCAGGTCCTTGATATTGAAAGTGATTCTTACGCTCTTTAATAGACAAAGATGTTTATCTTTATTCATTTGTTCTGTAACAGCATTCCTAGTTCCTAATGCCATACAGTTAGTAAGTAACATTGAATATTTTTAATTTAATCAATGATCTTTAGTGTAAATTTGTACAACAATGTATGGACTTATTATTAATTTCATTTCACAGATCTTAAGAGTTTTTAGTAAATATCTATATTAATATAAAAACGAGGGAACGTATGTTCAGTGCCCCGTCCCATTTATTTTAATTTTCAGTTTACCAATACAAAATACAAAATTTCTACCATATCGAAAGGGATTTCTTTTCTATTATCATCTTAGGAAATTCCGAGGCATCCTCATTTCCTGGAGCTCTATTTTTAAATTCAAATTTATAAAACTTTTATATGCATTTGAGGTGTTTGTTTTACCAGCATAGCTAATTTTGATCTTATTCAATGCAGAAATATTGATTTTCTTATATTTCAAATATTTTCATTTAGAAATGTTAAGGCGTATTTAGCTATCTGATATTTTATTTAAGGGCATGTCAATTTTAAACTTTTAACTACACTGAAAAGTAATGTTCTAAATTCATTTCCGAGCTCTTACACTAACAGGGCTCAAATTTTAGATTTCATATGTTCATAAGTTATGTCTCTATTTGAGAGAGTCTATATACTTATATGCAATATTTAAATTTTTGGCCGACTTTTAAGTATATTGTTATATATCAGCTTTGGAAATCCCTTCCTACACATTTTTTCTCTTAATTTTGAAATTTATGAATTTTAAGTCCTTTATAAATGTTCAGGTTGGTCCTTGTACCTACCTTCAAGTTTAAATAACCTACCATACTCAAAAATACTTTATTAATTTAGTTTTGGAAGTCTTATAGCGCATCACCCTTATATTCACAATTTATAAATATCAATTAAATTAACACTTAATTAGCTAATTTGTGTGATACCTTTACTTTCCTGTCAAATTAAATATATTATGCTTAATCTATTTAATATATATATATATATATATCTCTTCCCTTTCCTCCCCTATTTCATGAATCATCATTGTGATAATATACCGACTGCTCAGGTTTCATATTTCTAACACACAAATAAGTGCTGTTTATATCAGTTTTAGAAATGTGTAGCCCCCAATGCCACTAATTTTCCGAGAAACACTTACCTTAACATTTAAAATGTAAAACTTTGGCCTATCTGGAGTCAAACTGCCTTTCAAATTTAAAATTTTTAACAAAGATAATTGTGTTTTTATTAGATTTATAGCCCCTCCTGAAGTGTCTTAGCAATAAAAATCCATAGCAGAGCGTACTTCTGAAAAGAGGTGAAGACGTCGGTCCCATGGTCATTGTGGCATGTAAGAGAACCATGGAATGTATGTGACAATATCTCTCCGGGCAAAATTGGTTGACCCTTTCGCACTCGCTCATAGAATATACTATGTGCTAATATAATCAGTCGGTTCACGTGAATCCATCACGTTCCTATTGGTGTTAGTTCAAACCATGTGGAGTAAGGCATGGATGTAATGAATAACCGGTAAGTAGCGGTCCGACAGAGGTTATAAGTGGATTGGACTGAGTGAAACGGTCTCTCTTGTTTAAAATGTAGCAGGACTTTGGTGGGAAGGATAGACTCTCCGCTTTAAAATGTAGGGCACATCGCTCCAATTTTTATATCAGTCGGTTTCCAATCTGTTAACATTCTGTTATTAAGTTATGTAATCAGATGACTAGTTAAAATAGAAACAATCGTCTATATATATATAAATATATGCAATAGATTTTTAAGTATTAACGTTTAATCATTTAACATTTACTCAAAATTATCACTATTTTAACGGCCAGACAAAAATTTTTTAAATGTTCGTAACGTACTCGACCAATATTTGAACTCTTGTCTCTCTGTAACCACCAATCAAGACGATTATGATAGTGAGGTCTTAACCTGTGTGGTCATCGATGTGGGTAATCATAAACTAATCGTCCGTCTTTGCAAACACAACCAACACACAAATGAGCACGTCTTACGTCAAGGAAGAATCCCCTCACTCCATCCCACTGTTGCCAACCTATGAATACACCATGATGTTTCCTGTCCTACTTGTGATGTATATTCATTGCCCCACCTGAAGGGCTTCCAGCCTGACTGTTAGCGCGGAGAGGAGGGCAAGAGGGGTGCCGTGTTCATTAGCATGACCTCACTCAATAATCCAACAAGCGCATATTAACAACACAAACACATCCCATGGGAATTTAAAAATTCGTGGTATAATGGAATTCATTTGCTGTCGAGACAAGGTTGAGGGAAATGGGGGTGTATCAGCCCTACTAGTTGCTGACTTCATCCCTTCACTCTAAACCCCTTTCCTCCACCAACAGCATGAACCAAACCCTCCCTAGGCTGTTACCACGCCCGGGGTGCCAAACCAACGCACATAAACACACGCGTACCAACAAAACAAGTAGCAACGCACCTGTTCACTTGGCCAATTGGCGAGGGTCAACAACCGTGGACCTTGGGGTCTTTGAGCCAATCCAAACTGATACTTAGGGACTTAAAATAATTAAAAAAAATTATATTGTGTTATTGGTTGTGTAAAGAGTTATGTTAATATATTTGAAATCACTACAAATCACAACTTTTGTAATATGGGCTCAAAAATCCATGGGTGTCTTTAAAGGGTGAGAAACGAGTGGAATCCTTCCCTCAATCCCACCAAAAATATTCTTGAACGATAAATTATTATAACTTTAAAATAAATAATGAATTTGTTTAGTTTAATAAAATCTACTTTGAAACAATGCATTAAGGTAGTTAATTTATATTAAAATTGAAAATTACACATGAGTATTGAAATTGAGACCCGGAACCTTTGGCTTAGTACGTCAATACACTTACCATTGAGATATCCAGAAGTTTCCCATTTTCAGGGTCATTAATCACTCATGTTTTGAGGTAGAGTCTGTGATGGACTTGCGGAAATCGTCAGATATATTAGAGCAAACAAGGAAAATCACAAGCTATCAGATAACGTGGACATCTTCAACTTGGGAAGCCTTTATCTTGTCAATAGTACAATGACAATAAATGAACACACAGATCATGATGGATTAATTTGCTTTGCTATTAAAGTTAAGTAATACTTTACCCGCATTTAATATCATAGTCTTAAAATTAAGCCATGATACAAGGACATGATGGTAGCCTACATTACAGAGCTACTAGCAAGACTGTAGTAACGATAATAGCATGGAGAGACGTCTACTGTTCACAGAACTACTAGTAAGACTGTAGTAACGATAATAACATGGAGAGAGAGGTCTACTGTTCACAGAACTACCAGTAAAACTGTAGTAACAATAATAACATGGAGGGAGGTCTACTGTTCACAGAACTACTAGTAAGACTGTAGTAACAATAATAACATGGACGGAGCGAGGTCTACTGTTCACAGAACTACTTGTAAGACTGTAGTAACAATAATAACATGGACGGAGCGAGGTCTACTGTTCACAGAACTACTTGTAAGACTGTAGTAACAATAATAACATGGAGGGAGGTCTACTGTTCACAGAACTACTAGTAAGACTGTAGTAACAATAATAACATGGACGGAGCGAGGTCTACTGTTCACAGAACTACTTGTAAGACTGTAGTAACAATAATAACATGGAGGGAGGTCTACTGTTCACAGAACTACTAGTAAGACTGTAGTAACAATAATAACATGGAGGGAGTGAGGTCTACTGTTCACAGAACTACTAGTAAGATTGTAGTAACAATAATAACATGGAGGGAGGTCTACTGTTCACAGAACTACTAGTAAGACTGTAGTAACAATAATAACATGGAGGGAGGTCTACTGTTCACAGAACTACTAGTAAGATTGTACTAACAATAATAACATGGACGGAGCGAGGTCTACTGTTCACAGAACTACTTGTAAGACTGTAGTAACAATAATAACATGGAGGGAGGTCTACTGTTCACAGAACTACTAGTAAGACTGTAGTAACAATAATAACATGGAGGGAGTGAGGTCTACTGTTCACAGAACTACTAGTAAGATTGTAGTAACAATAATAACATGGAGGGAGGTCTACTGTTCACAGAACTACTTGTAAGACTGTAGTAACAATAATAACATGGAGGGAGGTCTACTGTTCACAGAACTACTAGTAAGATTGTACTAACAATAATAACATGGACGGAGCGAGGTCTACTGTTCACAGAACTACTTGTAAGACTGTAGTAACAATAATAACATGGAGGGAGGTGTACTGTTCACAGAACTACTAGTAAGACTGTAGTAACAATAATAACATGGAGGGAGGTCTACTGTTCACAGAACTACTAGTAAGATTGTACTAACAATAATAACATGGACGGAGCGAGGTCTACTGTTCACAGAACTACTTGTAAGACTGTAGTAACAATAATAACATGGAGGGAGGTCTACTGTTCACAGAACTACTAGTAAGACTGTAGTAACAATAATAACATGGAGGGAGTGAGGTCTACTGTTCACAGAACTACTAATAAGATTGTAGTAACAATAATAACATGGAGGGAGGTCTACTGTTCACAGAACTACTAGTAAGACTGTAGTAACAATAATAACATGGAGGGAGGTCTACTGTTCACAGAACTACTAGTAAGATTGTACTAACAATAATAACATGGACGGAGCGAGGTCTACTGTTCACAGAACTACTAGTAAGACTGTAGTAACAATAATAACATGGAGGGAGGTCTACTGTTCACAGAACTACTAGTAAGACTGTAGTAACAATAATAACATGGAGGGAGTGAGGTCTACTATTCACAGAACTTCCTATTAAGATTTTTAGGAAACTTCAATTATTCTACTAAATAAGGCGTGATTTTACTTTTAGAGTAGAGTAGAATTTGTCAAGACAATTTGATATTTTTAAAGCAATATTTTTATCCTGTATTCTCGCATTTGTATTCAAACCCTTATTAATGTGAAACACTTTATTGAACTAATTGATTGCTTAATTTTGTCTTTGGGTAAAATATTTCAATTCACAGATAAGTAAACTAGTAGATTTTTGTGAATATAAAAATGTCTGACTGGAATGTTTGACTGGAAAAAATATCATTATTTGGTGTTCACACAATAACTCCATAATAATGTCATCTGAAAATCTAATTTTGTTAAAGCTAATAAAATGTATATTTTAATTTCGTCACTTAAACAAAAATCTACTCTATACGTGAATGCTTCACTTAATTAAATTAATTAAATCACATTTAAGTTTTTAATTTCCGTTGACACCACGGAAAGAAAAGTTGTGATCGTCAAATAAATCTAACTCGAGGAATTGATAAATGTTGGCGTTTCGTGACCCCCTGAAACCAAACAAGCTATTTTCGCAATGTCATATATTCGTTATGTCTGTCTGTCTGGGGCTCGGGTTTGGGACGAAACTGTTTTACCAATTGGTCTAAAACTTGGTATTTATTGTTTTGATAAGGTTCCTCCAAGAAGTTTTTTTGTAATTAGAGATCAAACCCTAAATTTAATGGTATTTTACTGAAGAGCAAAAGGAGAAAAATTGATTTTCTAAACATTCACTTTAACAATTTTGATTAAAATTTAGATCTAGATGACATTTATCATTATAAACCAAATGTCAATCTTCATTTTCTTATGAAAATGACTTTTAGGGTACTTTACACAAGGTAGATTTTCCAATCTTCATTATTTCTCCGTAACTATTTGAGATACGAAATAACTTCTAATTATAAAGTTGGGATACTAATAAGTATAAAATTCTTGTAATCAAAATATATTTTTATGAAACCAACATATTCTGAGCTATAAGCAAATATATTTACTTTTTAATTCAGGTCTGAAAATAAATTTGATTCTCATGTTCTTTGGTGGACAGAGATATTTATATTTTCTCAATTTTTCTGTAGCAGTATTCCTAGTTCCTAGTGCCATAGAGTAAGAAAGTAACAATGTATATAATATTTAATTTTGGTGTAATGTTTCTACAACAATTTATAAACTCATAATTTTGCCTCACAAATCTTATGGATTTTTAGTAAATGTCTATTTTGATAAAAAATTAGAGAAAGTATGCGCGGTGTACCGTATCATAATTTTTTTTTCGTGACATCTATCTGTTTTGCCTTTTATCTGGTTTCTGTGGCACCTATTAATGAACAATTAACAAAGTTAATTGTCTATTTAAAGGACACGTACATCTCTCCTAAATCTAACTTTCCACCAACTGTGAGGACTTGGTCCTCTGCAATACTGACAAGAACCACCAACGCATGAAAACCCTTCCACTCGAACCTATGCAAATCATTCTATTGTTCTGTCCATTCGATTGTAATAATTTCAAGGCTTAATGAATGTTCAGTTTTACACACATATTAAGCGCAATAGTTTAATTCATAGACCTCGCTGCCAGTCAAGTAAATGTAAGAAAAAAATGTATTTCTTATAAATCAGGTGTGTGGATATAGAATGGTAAATGTTTCCTCCTTCAATTTATTATGGTGTATTAATACATTAAAGATAATATGAAGTGAACTTTACTTTTTAATTTTTACTTTATAATTGGAGTGATTTCGACATCTACTGTTACTTTTACAATTTTTGTAAATAAATCCTGGCCATTCCTGACAGTAGAGACGAGTAGTGATCTTGATATTTACCTGGTTCAAAAACATGGGTACGATCCCCCTCATACATGTAAGATTTCCTTGCGAGGGACAAGATTAAGGACGAGTTGTTATATAACCTAATAAAATTCCTGTATTTCTCACAACAGCATTTTTAATATTGCCCAATAAAGCAAAATCATCTGTGTATCTTGATAGTTGATTTATAATGTATAAGGTCAAATCTTCTCCTACTCTTTTGCACTACCTTGATAGCATAATCTAAGGCAAGATTAAATAGTAATAAGTAAAGTGTATCTCCTCATTTCAACATATCATGTATTTCCAAACTCTCTGATATCTGATATCTGGCATCCAAACCGTACCCAACCATACGTATCACTCAAACATACCCCAATTATCTTTACATGATTTTGGGTATCCCAAATTTAACTAAAATGCCATATAATTTGTTTATTTTATCTGAATCTTGGGTATTTTTAAAATCAATATAAAATTGGTGAATATTTATTATGTGATATATTCCCACTTTTATTCTAATATTGTTGAATAGTAAAAATTTGTTCCATTGTTGATCTATTTCGTCAAAATCCACACTAATGATCCTCATTTATTTCCACTGCCAATAGCGTCAATTTCATTAACATTATGTTGGATAGAATGTTATAGCATGTTGGTATTCCCAGGAATAAATCAACTATTTCTCCTTATGGTATTTTTCTTCAACTCCTCTTCTGAGGACAGTAATGTGTGTAATATTTTCCCTTACAGAAGTAGATATTTCAAGAATTGTACCATCCTTCTCCCCCTTTGCTTTAGAGTGCATTCGGGGGGCTGGTATGACGCTTAGCTGGCGACGTCTCGAGTCCTTAGTTCCGCCCCCCTGTTGTGAGGTTCTTCTGTTTCCCCACCCCCCACTAAGATCATGAGAGGACATTAAATCATCAATACCTCCTCCCAGTCATAGCTCCTGGGACCTCGCTTGCTGAGTGGAAACAACTTTTGCTAAACAATGACTGTTTTATGGCGTTAGAATCTCCTTAAAAATGAAAAATATTGGTTTCAGAGCTCTGATTGTATTCAAAGACGAGGCCAACATTATCTAGCACAATATCTCAGCCGTGATGTCATATTGAGATTTTATGCCAAACTATAATTCTATATAGGGTTGACAGTAGTTTTATGGTAGTGAAAGTAGGGGTGATGAAATTTATGGTAGTGGTAATGAAAGTGATGGTAGTGGTGATGAAAATTATGGTATGGGTGATAAAAGTGGTGGTAATGGTGATGAAAGTGGTGGTAGTAATGAAACTGATGTTATGGGTGATCGAAGCTTTTTAATTGTTGATAAAAGGGATATATTGGAAGAAGTCTTAGGAAATTGTATTCAGATTGCGAACATTCCAGATTGCAAACAATCCATATTGCGAACACTCCATATTGAGAACACTCCAGATTGCGAACAGTTCAGATTGTTAACACTCCAGATTGTGAACACTCCAGATTGCGAGAACACCCAAAATAGTTTGTCCACCTAAATATCCATTGTCCACATTGAGAATAAGTAAAAATAGAGACATTCATGGGAATTCCTGCGTAAATTTCGGTCTGAGTAGGCTTATTTTTAGGGTTAATCTATGGGAAGGTGGTAGGGCCGCTACCTGAACTTTGCTTTGTGAAAGCCAGTGCATTGACTCTAGAAGGCAATTTTTCTCTCTCCGCTTGTAAAATCATCTTTGAAGTGAACTGTTTTTTAAAAATCCCTACATGATAGAGAAGTTGTCACTTGGGACTGCACGTGATCCCTGTGTTGAAGGACTCAAACTTTCCCAACGAGCTCAGCCATTTTTACCCGGAGGCTGTGGGTCTTAGGTATACCTTGTCTCTGGTTATCAAATATATTAATATTATTCAAGTCTGTCTGTTTTTGTAGTACGGATGGAACAACTTATAATGAATTACACGACTTCCATCAGATGAACACTCGTAAGTTGGTCTGTGCTGGTTTCCTGCTTAGACATGAACTGTCTTCAATAAAATGAAAGCAGAGGTAGTTTCAACAAAACGACGGCAACATCAAGCTTATTTTAGAATTTAAATACAACAGTTTGGGTGTATTCTCGTATATAGTATAACTGGATGATTATTATTATTAATATTATTATTATTATATTATTATTATTATTATTATTATTATTATAACATCATTAAAGTTATTTAAATACAATACACTCTATCCAGAAAGGTCACGATATCTCTTTTTTTATATTCTTACAAATGATCGATTTCATATATGAAGGGGGTGGCCTAAGCTGCTGAGATATTGCCAATCAGATGTTGCGTTTAGGTTAAATACCTTAAAGACATTAAACAGTTCACGACATCCCCTCTGGTGACGAGCATAGTCTAACACGCCACTCTCGTCGTAGGCTATAGTGCCAATAACCGGGAGATAGAGGTTCTAATCTCAGTTGGGTGTACTGAGGTTTTTTAACAAAAATGTTTCACACTATTCCTCAACGCATATGTGGGTACACTTATTCTAAATGTAACCTTCCTGATCCCTAAAACCATTAGCGTAATTAGTACTTAAGTGTATAATCCATTTTGGTTATAAGACGCGGCTCTAAGATATTAATAATATAATATATATATATATATATATATATATATTTAATATATGTTATATATTATATATTATATTGTATTAATATATATATATACATACAAGTTTGGTATTTACTAGAAATAACATAAAGCTTTTGTTTTTTATTCTATACATCTATACAAATTATAAAGACATCCAAACCTAGTTTAAAAAAGGAAATTTTCTACTCTAAAAAGTCCAACCAACCATATATTTTGGTCGATAATTGACACCCAAATGGCCTGGAAACCAAAGAATTTAATATAATTTCATTCAATTTTATGCTTGGCATGTGCGTGCTACAAAGCACCCCAGATGTAGGGTTAGCTGTGATATATTCTTACTATCATATTTCTGATGAATAAAAGGAACAAAAATATTAAAGAAACTCTATTTTACTTTAACATATAGTTAGTTTCCTACAAGAAAATGTCAGAATCACATTTTATAGAGATATATAAAGGACCTTCTTTAACATAATGCCAATAGGCTTAAAATTTGCTAACAATATATTGAAGCCTTTGTTCCAAATTTATACTGAAACCATATTTCAATAATTATTTTTTCAATTTTACTATTTAAAAAGAGAATATTAAGTAGTAAGCATTAAATTATTCAGCTATTTTTATTGTATTTTTTGAATTGATGACTTTCTAGTTAGCTTACAGGTAAAGAAAGTATTGTGATCGTAAAAAAATCGTACTCCAGATTTTGACGAATCTCGACGTTTCATGACCCTCCGAATATGAAAAAGTGTTTTTTTAATTTCGGTCTGTCTGTATATCTGTCTGTCTGTACCTCCAACTAGAGCCGAAACTATTTTACCGGTTGGGCTAAAACTTGGCATCTAGGGTTTTCATAAGGTTGCCCCAAGGGATTTTTGGAATTGTATATCCAACCCTAAAATTAAGGTTAGTTTACTGGAGGGCAAAAAGAGAAAAAATCAATTTTCTCAAAATCGGCTTTAACGATTCTGATTAAATTTCATTTCAAAACATTTATAAATATTCTAAAAATATGGCCTCTCTAAATATTTCGTTAAAATGACTTTAAGGTCTCCATTCTTATGCGTAAATTCTCTTTATTTATCATAGCTCTCAAACTATTTGAGATATGAAATTACGTATCATTGAAAATATGTAGATTTATTTATAATACAAATATTTTAGTCGAAACATATTTTTATAAATCCAATAACTTTCAAGTTAAATGCAAATATATATATTTTTTAACTTTTTGAACACTAAAGGTAAAGTATTGCAACCTTAGGAAAATATAGTCCGAGATGTTGACGATTTATGACCCCCCATACCCTAAAAAGTGGATTTTGCAACACCGTCTGTCTGTATGTCTGTCTATCTTTAACTGTGAACTGAGGTGGTTTTTCCTTAATGGTTTTCCACTCCCCCACCCCCGAAAATGTGGGTTCACTTCCTCTAAATTAAACCTACCCAATTCCTAATCCATTAACGTGAATAGAACGTAAGCGTATTATCCGAACGGGTATTAAGACATGGTGCAAAATAGAAAACTATATATATATGTTTTAATTTTTATAATTTTCTAAGATGTTTTGGTGTACCCCAGGGGGTACGCGCAACCAAGGTTGAACACCAGTGGTATAGCTTATAATACAGATTAGTAGTGTAATCCATAAATATAGGACTGCTAGCTTTCGGAGTAACCATAAATGTTAATAGTTTTTTTTTACTTGTTATCCTTCTATATATGACGTCCACTCAAAAGGAGTTTTGTTTATTAGTTAATCTCAAGTGATTTAAAATGAATCCAAAAAATTACGATCGGTAAGCTCAATCATTTTCTTAGAATTTTACAACATTTTATTGCGAGACTGAAGTATGAAGCCACATAAAAAAACGTATACTTTTTATGAATATATTACTATACTTTTGAATAAAGTATTCCTTTTTTTTTTCATTTATCTTTATAACCAAGGAAAAAAATCTATTTGAAAGCCAAATAAAAATTATGAGACATTTTATTTCAACTTGAAATTAAAAGAAAAAAATTAAATTCCGTCAAGTAATAATTCTTAAACAAAAAAAAAGTATGAAGTGAGTTCTACTATTCACAGAACTATTAGTGGTAGCTAATGGAGTTATATCAAATAATCCTAATCCGTGTGAGACTAAAGTATATTTTTGTAATTGCTACGCTACATTCGAAAAGATATTGTAGCACCAAACTGTGAACAACTTGTAGACCTTACATGCAGGTAAATAAATTGTGAAACTCTATTCTTTCTTCCGAAGCCATTGTGGGAAAGTCTGGCCAACACTGTGATGGTCTCCTGGTGCAGTTAATCTTCAGTTGAATACACAAGTTTTACCCCAGTTTACTAAGTCAAGGCCTTTCTTGTTCGCCCGTCTTAATCTCGTTCTACCGCCACCCTCGTACAAGGTTCCATTTTCAAACAAAAGATTACAACTTTCCATAGCTCTTTCCTTCCATGCAGGATGTTAAAAACAAAACCAATATGGCAGTAATTAAGGAGAGTTATAAATACGAGGGAGCGTGTGCCTTCAGAAAACGTTGGAAGGGAAGGGGTATAAGAGACTAAGAAAGACGTATACATTGCTTTGGACTAGCTCCAAACAGTTTGCTTCGCGTGACGTCATGTTGCTGTTTCGTTGTTTCTCCGCCAGGGGCAGGGGATGTTGGTTCCTAACATAGTACGGAGACGTGGGAAATGTAGTCTTGATCACGGCGTCGGGAAGTTGGAGGGTAAAGGAATGTAGAGAATGTGGAGTTTGTTGGGCTTGATGGAAAGGGGTGCTAAGGGAAAGGAAGAATTATTTGCCCCCAGGGGATCTTACGCTTCCCTTCTTACTTGTGTATTGTTTTTGTTTTTTTAAATTGGTCTCGCAAGCTAACGTTGTTGCTAAGAATTATTTCCAAAACAAACAAAGGCAACTGAAACTAAACATATATATATATTTTTTTTTTTTCACCAATTGAAAATCATATAACAACAAAATGTGTTTGTTTTATTTTTACTTGTTTTATTTTTTCATCCTTTCCAAAAATATTTTTAAGAACAAGGAGAGAAGAATGAGTTTATGTTTCTTAGTATTGCCACTAAAAGGCGCTAGTGCATGACGTAATAGCCTACGGAAACGGCCATTAAAACCATTTCGACTCGATCCAAGACCAAAAAGTCTCACGCGCTACTCAGCAGGGGTAAGAAAAAAGGATTCTATATTTTTTTTTAAATACTGGCATGGTGGGTTTTACAATTTTTAATCTCTTCAAGAAACCTTTTAATTTATTTTAGTTTTAGACTTTTACAAATACTTATTCGAATTGTTTAACCTAACCTTATAAATAGGAGATACATCTTTATACACTGTGTGTGTATATATATTTTATATATATAATATATATAAATATATATAAATATATATATATATATATATATATATATATATATATATATATATATATCAATTAGAACACACACAAAAGTAATTGACATATTCAACAAGAAAAACATTTTAATAAATACTATAGCCAAATCAGGATCAATGGAAACTATGTATAAGAACATTATCAAAATGGTATTTTAGACGTTTATTATAACATATAAATAACAGCTGTAAGATGCTTCAGAGGCAGAATGGTCTAAGGCGTCACTCTAATGTTAGACTGGTCTGTTAATAACAAGGAGAAGAGGGCTGTAATCCCAGACGGGTCTACTGAAGGTAATTTTTCCGAAACGGCTTCCTACTCTCTATCAACGCCAATACGCGTATGTTACCTCTAAAATTATTCCTGCCTTATCTCTACCACATTAGACTAGAGTATTTATCACACATGCGTATAACCTGAACAGGTAGTAAGACGCGGTGATTGGCATCAGGTTAGAATTACCTATATAATCAAGGTTTGGCATCATGTTAAAATTACCTAGGGGGAACAGGATTTCAACATCTTAGACTACCTAAGAAAATCGGGTAAAACACAACGCAAATTCTAAACTGATATTCTCAGCACGTTAAAGAGCCTAAGCATTCAAGGACTCCTAAATGAATCAGCAAAGACGGTAACACCAAGTGTCAGAAATTGACTTTAAGGGTGTGGTAGGATCGTCACTCATAATTACTGTTAGTGTTATACTTTCCATTTAGGGATTTTCTGAAGAATCTCTAAATCTCAACAAGTTCAAACCGTTCTTTTAAAATATGCTAAATATTCCAACTCGTACCAGCCAATACGTGTACTAAACATATTAATATCGTCCTTTAATATAGTTTGAATAAATAAATTACATTCTTGCTGCTTTAGTAAAAATTATAAAACTACAATGGCTGATAATATAAATAAAATCAATTTTCTACCCTAGCTAAGACTCAACATTACTAAATATCTGGGTAAAATATGGATATCTTATAACTCTCGTACATTATTGTACAGTATAACGCGTAATATTAATTTCCTTTCAGAATTACTGATTTTAATTATGAAATGTGAGCCTTAAATACCCCAAAGAATGAATAAATATATGATTAAGATATTTTCAAATCAAAATGTTTGAGAAAAATACCACGAAAGTTATATGGTAGCACAGTGTATGTACTTAATATTAGTAACGTTGCCATCGCTGGCAGTGCGAGAAAGTGTTTTAATTATTTCTGGTGTTCAACAATCAGATATAGTAGAGGCTCTGTGGACTTTGAAGGGATGTATGTACAGTTAGATACCCACCCCACTCTCAGCCCTCAAATAAACCTTCCTAACCCTTACAGATGAAAACACTCCGGCCTGAGCAGGAAACACACACAGACACTTTTTTATAAAAAATAAATATTTGATAAAGGACATCTCAGTTGTACTTTTTATTATTAATAATTGGAAAAAAAATAATTGGAAGGATGATTTTTTTTTTATTTCCGACCCCAGGAGTTGTAAAATTCCATTGAAGTTTTTTTTTTACTTCCCTTAGCAAATTGGGAAGCTTGAAAAATAAACATTGGTGTAGAAGGGCTGTATGGTGTGGTTAGCAAATTTTTTTTAATAACAAGCGACGGTTGGATCTTTGCGGTGGGTAACATATTCGTCGCCTCCCGTGTCTACCCCCTTCCCCCTCCCTCGTGTGTGGAACAATATGGGATAGTGGGAGGGTGGAAAGAGATAGGATGCCTCTGGCAACCCTTTGATAGAGGTCAGCTCCTACTCTGAAAACCACCCCTTTTAAACCCGGCCACGATATTCAGTCCTCTCATATGTGTGTTTGTTTTTTGTTTTTGTTTAAAACTATTTCATGACTACGGAACACAAATAGTTTGTGTTTGTGTGTGTTTTAGAGTAAGAGGAAGATGACAACAATCGAAATTTACAGCTGATAAATGAGAAAGTTAAAGCAATAATGGTAGGACATATTAGTAATTGTTTCTCTCTCCTATAGTAGCCTTCTTGTTGACAAAGTTGTCTAAATAAAGAGGTGCCAAAAAATGTTTGAAAACAATAGAGGATCGCATCGATGGGAGTAGATTATACGTCAGGCTCCTCGGGTTTGGTTTGCCAGTGATGGTGAGACTAGGGTTCAAATCACAGCTGGGTGTATTGAGGCTTTTAAATTCCTTAATGATTTCCTTATCCTTGTCCTATAGGTGTAATTAAAAACTGTTAATACAGATAGTAAGGAGTGGGGAAAATATAACCAGCTTTATCACAAAGCTGTTTACATACATCGTCAATAGAAGCTTTAGGATACTGCACCCAGTAATTGATGTTCTCACCTTAAGATCTTGAAAGCGTTAAGGACATACACTAGATAAATAGTTAAACATGCATGTATTAAACAATATTTTGTAACATAATTTAGTATAATATTATGTATTGTATCCCTATTAGTTTTTGTTTTCAATATTTGGCCCTAAAAGTCAAACTTGGCCTACATTTTGGACCCCACTGTTATATAGGAACATATAAAAAGAACATATACATACACAAGTTGCAATCCAAACAACTATTACCTCTCAGTAGGACTGCAAAGAGAAAACTAATATAAAATATGCTAAAACATTAAAGGGCACTGTTACCTCACTAATTAGTATTATTGTTGTGCGGCAGATTCTCTTTTTAATGAGTTTTTTCCTTAATGGTTATACCGACTGTAGTATAACGTAGAGTTTGGAGCAGGAAAATAGCAAAAACAGGGTTTAATCCGGCTGAACGGCTGGGAATTAGAAGCTATTTAAGAACTTATATTTACCAGAATTATAGAACATAATAATTGAGGCTCAGGTTCAGTAAGTATTTGTGTTATATTTTTATAATTAAAGACACCATTCATGAGGTATCTCGCAGGGTATGGTGGGAAGGCATGCAGCGTGTTAGAAGAGTCTAGAACCGTGTTCAAGGTAATTACTAGAAAGTGCAATGGGAAGAGACCAGCGGGAAACCTATACGCAGGTGGGAGAATAATATTATAACTAACCTGAAAGAGATAGGGTGTAATGAGGTGGACTGGATATTACTAGTTGAAGATAGGCATAGGGTGTAATGAGGTGGACTAGATAGCTAAAGATAGAGATAGGGTGAAATGAGGTGGACTGGATGGAACTATCTCACCTAGTGATAAGTAGGATAATTTAGTAATTTTGGTAAAGAGTTTTCAAGTTCCTAGGGCTAAAGAGTGAAACTGTATTTATTAACTTAACAAATATTAAGGATAAAAGCCACGTGATATTGAAAAAAAAACATTTTATTGAGTTTTTATTTCTTTAAGAAGCTTAGTCACATTAAACATTTGACTTAATTAGCTCCAAGAACTCATTTTACAAGTTGTAATTGGTGACGACGCTTTTGTATTAGGTAATATCATTAACTAAACCAGATACATTTGACTAATTGACTAAATAAAAATTTAAAATGTATTTAGTAATACATTTATATAAACATACCATGCATATATTTATTTGTTATTTTTATCAAAAATATTAAAGTAGATCTTAAAGATAATGGGAGCATTTTAATCATAATTTCAGTTAATTAAAACTTATCTGACTCTTTAATTACACATACTGTTTCAGTCAGTTTCAAATATTTTATTCCAAAGGGCTTATAATATTATACCTTGTAATTTATGTTTTAGTGTGCCTTTCTACCCACCTAGTCCAAGACATATTTAATAATAAGATTAGAGTAAGGATGAGGAAGGTAAAATTTACAATCACTTTACTGATAAAAGATTGAAAACACCATTGACGAAACAACACAAGTATTCCACCGAATTGAGATTCAAACGCTAACCTCCTTGACATTAATAGACCAGTATAGATAGCACCAACGTTTAGTCTGCGTGATCACCGATGTAGGGGGATGATAATCACCATTATCTGGTTTTAGTAATTAGATGTTATGGTCTTACTTTTTAATGCATGTGTTTAAATAATTTTATATGTACACATATGGGCAATATTGTAATTATTTTTATAAAGTTTTAAACATACATATTTACTATGAACATTGTTAGCTACACAATATATGACAATTCAAACCTAAAATTATTCATTTCTTCTTGATTTGTATTAATGGAAAATCTTTGTAAATGTATATATTTTCTTAAATTAATTTGATTCAATTTGATGTAAAACGTATTAATACCGGTGGTTGGTATAAGATACCACATGAACTATACTTTTATCTTCACTTGTCTTAAAATTTTACTACTTTACTGTATACAAATGTGAAAGTAGATCATAGTTAAACTTTAATTTTACCAAACATCATCATAATCATCATTATTTATATCTTTGTTCTTTCTTTTGCCAACCTCGATCGCTATACGTCTCTTGCACTCCATTCTTTTCCTCCCCTTGAATTTCTTCTTTCCACGTCTCCTATAATTATCTTCGTCAAACTATCATGTCTCAGTTTTTAAACTATTATTTTGTTGTTTTGATAAAAGTGACATACAGAACAATAGTAAGCTTGTATCTCTTCCTTTATTTTCTAGTAACCTCTCTTAATGAGAAGTACTGCGCTCACTAATTGTACTCTTAAATTTGAATGGATTTTGACGTTTGCTGACCCCTTGAAACCGAAAAAGTGTTTTTTGACAATTATCTCTGTCTATCTGTCTGTCTGTAAACTGGGACTAGAATCGAATCCATTTTAACGATCATATTAAAACTTGATATCTGTGGTTTTCATTATGTTCCCTAAAGATTGTTTTTAAAATTAACCAACCAAAATTAAAATATAGAGTAATTTACTTAATGATGGAATTTTTTTTTTGTCTCAAAGTATGTTCTAACGATTGGGATGAAATCTTTTATCCAAGAATTGTTTACCATATGTTTACAATATGGTACTTATGTTTTCATGTAAATTACTTTGAGGGTATTTACACGTTGCCGGCATTAGGGCTTACAGCCGTTTGTATAAAAGCCTAAACAGGCACCCAAACCTTCTACTCCTTCCTCCAACCAGAAAGTAGAATACAAATTCATAATTTACAAGATGACGGTGGGTTTTTCCGGAATATTAAAAAAATTGATAAAAAAACATTTTAAATAAAATTTCAACATTTATAAAATATATGGGGTTTTTTTTCTGAAGATTTAAAATAATTTCTAAATAAGACATTTTTTTTAAATTTGTTCTAATATCGCGTGTATTTTCCATTGAATTTACTCAGCTGACCGCAAATTATGGGGATGATGTTCTTTCTTTTTCAAAATAAAGATATTAAAGTGATTTCTAAAATTAAACGAGATGTGAAGAAATGTCTAGAAAAGTCAAAATCTCCTCTAGAAAAATATTTACAGCTGTACCTTGTAGCCTATTCTTTTCAAATTTCCTATATTCTACTTAGTGACAAGAAACCAGTGTTGCCATCTAGTCAATGAATAGTTGAAAAATTTATTTTAGGAGAATCGGAGAAAGGATACGACCGGGAAGGAATAAATGAAAATGTGATTTTTTAATAAAATTATATTCATTTTAGTTTTTCAGTTGATATAATTTTGTCGCCTTACAATACTTGCCGCCCCGTGAAAATGCACGTATGCTGGTAGAAAATAAATACGTGTAAATTTCTTAATTTTCTCCTAACCCCACAATTTTTCTAGTTTCTAAATAACTTAAAACTAAAAATATGTAGTACTATTTATTTAAGAGATATTTAAGAGATATTTAAGAGATACAGCTTAAAAATATTATTTTATAAAATTAATATTTTCTAAGTTATAGACACATTTTTAATAGATCTTTGATAAAATAATAATTTAAAAAGCAAATAAGAAATAATATGTTTCTATAACAATGTATATTATTTTGTTTCACATATCTTGCGGGATATAAGTATAATCTAGATAAACGAGCGGTAAAGGCAGAGCAGTCCAGTAGATCCAAATATTCTATTTATGAACTTGTCGTCTTCGATATTGTGTTGGATCTTGAGGTTTTATTGGTTCCAAAACCCTAATAAAGTTGTCTCTTACAACAATGACGTTTGTATCGAGAGATAAAAATGAAGCATTTTAATGGATTTAACTCAAACTTTATTTTAAGATGTAATACGATCATATACCTTGAGGAGAAATCATTCTAACCATATATTTGTTTTCGTTTAATTTATTTTATATATTTAACATGCTCTTACTGAAACGACTGATTATATCGACACACAACTTGCAAAGTAACTTAAATCTATAACATGCTCAACACCCAGACACTTGCTATGATTTCACTATTGTGAAAAGGGAAACCACCATTTTACCAATAATACATTTTTAGGACATGCCAGATATCAAACTCGGGACTCTAAGATAGACATGCTATCTACTGAGCTAAGGTATTGTTAATTCTAAATTTTATGAAAAAAGTACTTATAATTTTTTAACTTTAAAGTGAAGATGGCTTAAACAATTTAATTTAAAATAATTATCTGTAGGGTATTTCAATAAATCATTAAAAATGTATTACCTACGTCCATGGATGTGTGGTCTAACGTGCTAATCCTGCATTAGACCAGGTTACCGATAATGGTCTAACGTGCTAATCCTGCATTAGACCAGATTACCGATAATGGTCTAACGTGCTAATCCTGCATTAGACCAGATTACCGATAATGGTGAGATCGAATCTTGGTCAGGAATACTAAAAGATTTTTCAAAATTGTTTTCCACTCCCCTGGGCAAATATGGGTACATTTCCTATTAAATATAGCCTAACTAATTCTTAAAACTATAAATGTAATTAGTATATGATCACTAACCCAAAGGGGTAGTAAGATGTGGTGCTAGATTAAATATAGTTTAGACCACTAATTTGATAATATTTGAGATTTTTTGATAATAGCGTTAGCAATTTTCTTTTAAATCACTATATGGAGAGATACTTGTATGATAAATAACACCGTACATTAGATTTTGTAAAACAACTTAATTTAAAATGTTGTAAAGGTAGTTTAATCCACAAAAGAGGTGATTTAATGAGTTGAAAGGTGAATCTAAGGTGTTAAAGAGGAGATTTGCAGTGTGTTGGAGAGGTGATTTAATGTTTCAACGTATTGATACAAGGTGTTTAAATTTTAGTTAATAGTTATATAAAGAATAACCTAGGAAGACAAAACTGTATTTAATTATAATTGATAAATTATACATACTCTACTTAAACCATTGGAGATCATCAAATTTTACCATATAAACTATCTTAATTATAATTGATAAATTATACATACCATTGGAGATCATCAAATTTTACCTATAAACTATCTTAGCAATATATATATATATATATATATATATATATGTCTTCTATCCAACACCCTAGCTCAGTTGGTACCGTGTCTGCCTGCTGAGCTAAGAGTCCCAGGTTCGATTCCCACAATGGCTGGAAGATTAATCATTGATGAAATATGGGTTTAAGCTTTCACATTGATAAGTTAACGGCCGGGGACTGGCTGTTGTGCCTCTCCTAGTCGTAAGTTAAATTATAAGATTTATGAAGCTATGACAGTCTTAGGAAAGCCAGTAATGGAAACATTTATGGCTTGATAAAAAAACTTACCCAGGCCACAGGATGGAAACATAAATGTATGTAAATGTGATTATTGTTATTTTATAGTTAATGTCCGCTCCAGATCACAAAACTTGAAGTTTTAATATATGAATATAGATCTAATTACTTTGCATCCCTGTTTTGGTTGTCAAATGGTATAACTCAAACATATTGAAACTCTTCCCGAGTGAGAGCAGCGTAAGTTATTCTTTGTCACCGCATCTTACTACTCGTTCAGGCTATAGTTGTATGTACTAACTCTCTTTGCTCGTTGGGGCTCCCCCCCCCCCCAAACTCCCAGTGAGTGTAAACTAATGTAATTACAGCGTTGTTTTTAACGTTGATTTATTTTTACAGTTTTATGATTCTAGCTGTACCATAAGTGTTTCAGAAAATTAAAGAATGTGTGTAAAATGTGAAAAATTTACCTAAAATCAAAAATCTAGCTCTTGTGTAATACGTTTTTGATAGTTTTAGCCACAAGAGGCTTCCAAAGAAAGGTCCGCACCGACTTTAAAGTTGCTAAAACATTTTGAATATTTTTTGGAGGTTAAAAATTTAAATTTTTAACTTTTTGGAATTTTCCAGTCGGCTACAGGCTAAAATCTATAAGTTTGCCAAATCTTAAGGTTCCAGTTCATCTGGAAGTGGGTAAACATTAATGTCAGTGAGTGAGTGAGATAGTCAACCATGTGGCTTTATAGTATAGTGATTACTTTGATATGCTACAAATTAGGACGGTTGAATTTAAAGAGAGTGTAATCGCATTTGCTCGGAGGGATAGTATATAACCATTCAGGAAAAACTACCATCAATTTAACCAACAGGTATCAAACCCTGATCTACCCATCATCAGCAGTATAGTGTATTGCAAGGTTGACGTCTTAGAGCATTCGACCAGCAAAGCGTGTCCACAAAAGTTCTTGGGGAATTGTCTGTGGAGTGATTTATAATACCTAACGCTCAGATATAGTATCCACACATACAGATGCACAGATAGGCAAACACCCATCCATCCATATACAGGGTGAGTTTTAACTTATGTTACAAAACTAGGAGCATATTCCCTGCAAGATACTAGGGAAAAAATGTGTATAAAGACTTAGTATGAAGTAATTACTAAGGGAAGAATTAGCCCTTGAAAATCATGTACTTAAAGACTAAACAACAATTTTAAACTACATTACAAATGAGTAGGAGAACAGTAACTGAAGAGAAGTATGTACTATTTTTACTCAATGTACAGTAGGTAGCCCTAACATTCGTGTCTTATCATAGCAGATGTTCAAATTGCCAGCCACCCACATTGCCGTTGCTTGGACTGTCACACTCTTTGAAACACGCCTGGTGTGTTTCCGACACTGTTTCACGTTGCGACAATTTAGGCTGAAGGTTACTATCGAGTTACACGGGTGTATTGTACATGGCACGTTCTATATGGCCCAACAGAAAGAAGGGATTCAAGGGATTCAAGTCTGGCCAGGGTGCTGCCCATGGGACAGGCCCTTGGTAGCTGCGTGACAGGGTGAAATCATTTGATTTTCAAGGGCTCATTGCTCCCTTAGTAATGACTTCAGAGACACACTTTATACAGATTGTCTTACTAGTTTTTCATAAGGAATATTCTTCTAGCTTTTGTAACATAAGTTAAAACTCCTCCTGTATATTGCATTCATACATTACACGAGTAGCTTTATAATTAAGATTCTGGAGACTACATGGAAACTAGCAAGCATTTATGGCATCTTCAAGATTATAATTTGTTGATTATTTCTGAAATTTGAATTATTTCTGTTTGAGCTGAGGGGTCACACATAAACTTGGAGGCCGCAAGTATCCCGAGGGCCACGGGTTGAACATAATTGATCTAAGTCGTCACTTTTACAATCAACTTGAATTATGATGACTTGGACATCGAGATTCAAATCCTGTTTATGTGCATTGAAGGGGTTGTTTTTCTTAAATGTGTTCCTAATAACCCTCCACGAAAATGCACGTAATTTTCCTCTAAATTCAACTTTTCTCATTCCTGAAAACTTATAGTTAATTATAACATAGTCTAAATGTGTAGTAAAATGGGGTTTAAATAATCTATTCTTTCAGACAGATAAATACCCTTCTATTAAAATTTGTCTGTAGTATAAAGTGTATTCAATTAATAATGTAATTACGTTATTTCCCTTTATACTCGTCTTCTCTCAGTTAACCTCTGAGTTGACACCACCTAGAAGTGGCGAGATTAGCTCCCTCTAAGGAACAGGGCAATAGTTCACCTAGCAGCCACCCGTAGCAGCACCAGACGTAGGGTGTATTGGCTATTTCCCAGGGGCACCAACCCTCTTGAGGTAGACACATGGCCGAATCTCTTTGTTTCTGTAACCTTGAGTTTCACGTAGAGCCAATAGATCTTGCCTGGTCTCCACAATAGATGGTTACTTTTCACACCTCTACGTTTTGTGAGATTAATGGGACCAAGAGTAAATATAGGTGTATTTGTATTTTTATAGAAAAAAAAAATTTTTTGCCTGTATAAATAAAATATTTCTCTAGTACAGAGACTTAACCATTTATAATCCATGGACCACATCTCAGAAAAATGTGTTTAAATGAATAAATAGAATACACAGAATTATTCAAAAACACAATAACCAAATTATTATAAACACATATTTGTGATTTATTAATATAATTATGTGCTTCTTGATTAACGCCTTAATGAGTTAGAAAGTAAATAAAGGAAATGCTAAATTTTAGTTAATAACTATTGAAAATAAAGGTGTATTTTATTTTCCTCGTAAAAATTGACGGATACCCTGAAATTTATTTACTGACTCTTGGGGATTTATTGGCCTAAGGTTAAGATATCCTGTTTATTTAAGTCAATTCTTTACAAGGGTTTTGGTTTAATTGGTCAATGGCATCCTGAAATTTTACTATGATTTCTCCCTTCTCGCTCTCTTACAGGCAGAGAAAGTATTGTGATCGTCAAAAAATTGAACTAGAGAGTTTGATGAATAGTTTTTTGCAATGCCATCTGTCTGTATGTCTGTTTAAACTTAAAATTAAGAGTAGTTTAATAAAGGGCGAAAAGAGAAAATATTGATTTTCTCAAAATAGGCTCTAACGGTGTTGATTAAAACTCGTATATAGACGTTGATTAAAATTATAAATAAACTGGCTATTTTCATTTTTCAATGAAAATGATTTTAGGGTAATTTACAGAAGCAGATACTTCCGTATCTCCATGACACGACCGCTCTTGTCTCATCCAGAGAGGGCCGTATCTTATACAAGGTATATAGACAAGAGACGATATATGCAAAAACAAACAAATAACTTTAAAATAACAAATCAGTTTAATGGGAACAAAGCAAAGTATACACATTCAACAGCTACAGATCACAGTCCAATATTCCATCACACAGTCCACAAGTAGGACGGGTGAAGATTGCCATTAGGGCAATTGGAAGACATATATTCAGATATAATCAGTTGATAAGACATTGGCGTGATTCGCCTGCAGATAAAAAGTCAGAGTCTAGCCCTACCTGTAAAATTATTCCTTAGCATAGGGTAAGTTCCAATTGTGTTCTCGGTCAGTTTATTGGGTGCCACTGTAGGGCCAATGAGCCTAAGCCAGACAGTCATACTGAGCAAGGGGTTGAGCACCAAATGTAGAACATATTATCAATATACAAAAACTATCAAACACGTGCCGTGCCTGATGTGCAGAAACTTCCACGGGTTGAGAACCAAACATGAAACTTATTATCTACATACAAAAACTATCAAACACGTGCCGTGCCTGATGTGCAGAAACTTCCACGGGTTGAGAACCAAACATGAAACCTATTATCTACATACAAAAACTATCAAACACGTGCCGTGCCTGTTGTGCAGAAACTTCCATGGGTTGAGAACCAAACATGAAACTTATTATCTACATACAAAAACTATCAAACACGTGCCGTGCCTGATGTGCAGAAACTTCCACTGGTTGAGAAACAAATGTGGAACATGTTATCAACATACAAAAACTATTAAATTGGTTAAGCCTCGAACTGACTGAAGAGCCCCTCCTCCTTCTAAACGCACCTCTGACTAAACATGGTCTAGCGGGCTGGTGTGTGGGAACATTCCCACCTTAAAATGCAGGTCTTAAGGACCAAACATAAAACAAACATTCACTGAATGGCCCCACAATATTGTAGCCAAGCCATCGAGTCCTTAAAAATAACCTAAATAATGTTAGGTGAGAGTAGAAATTCCTCTCTGTTAAACACAAATACCTCCTAAACTATCTCTCAGGCCACTGGGCCTCCTATTGTTCATGGAGAAAGATAATCGAATAGGTACCCTACATCTTCCGACGGTCTGGTTGGTCTCACGGCGACATCGTGATGTCCAGTGGTGCTGAGACGCTGGCTTGGTAAACAGACGTCAAAGAGTCACGATGTTCGTACACGCGTAGAACCATGTGATAAATAAATGAGCGAGTGACTCTCCCTGGCGGGCCGTGGAGTTTTATAGCAGCTGTTCAAAGAGCATCATGGGAAAGAAAGAAGAAGAGGGAACCATCACTCTAGCTTGGGCCGGTGACTTCACCCATGCCAACCAAGGCTCTGATAGAAGGATAGACCGCCCGCCTCCATCAGTTGATTTGGTAGCTTCAGAGAGTCGAGTGCAGTGTAGGTAGAACCATAAGGTCAGCGAGCCCATCCTATGGCGTCATTCATGCTCCCCAAAGTATCCGAGGCGAGATATATGTAACATATGGAGAATTATATATCAATGGTCTAGCATAAATATATATTATTAGAAAACCATAATTATATTCCCCTTTTTTTTTAGCAGAGGTAATTTGTTTCAAGAATGGGTAGTATTGGGCTGAGTCGATTAGCCCGATACATCCACAACTATTTGAGATACAAAATAACCTTTCATTGCATAATTGTAGTACTATTAAAAATAAAAAAGATATTAAATATAATTTTATAAATCCAACAGTTTCTGTGATATTGGAAAATATATTAATACAATTTGGTGAGCTTTAGTTGTAAAGAGATACTACTTAAGTTTTAAAGCAATAATTCTCCAATGCCATAGAGTAATTAAATATAAGTAAGTCTCTAAAAGTTCATGTTGTTTGTCCTTAAGCCTTTTAGGAGAAGTGTTTGTACAACAATGATCTATATCCATTTAACTCAATAGTCATAATATTCACATTTTTTATTGGTCAAAATTTATAAATGAGGAATTTAATATCAATGCGATGGCATGAAGATTTGAAACACCTAATAAAAGGTCAAAAATAAAAAATAATTCAAAGTGTTGGCCCTTGTGGACTCAAAATTGATATTTTTTATCGGTCCAAACATATAAATGACGACATTATTTTTTAAAATAAAATTATAAAATTTAAAACTGGGACTCAAAATAAAAAGTTTTACATAGGTATAGTGCAATTTATGCTTGGGTTTGCTAGTGTATATTATTTATTTTCACATATATTACGAGTTTGGGGTAAATATCTCCATTTTTAAACAATAGAGCGAGAAAGTCCGTGTGGAGCTCCGTACCATTTATTTTTATTATTAAAAAAATTGCACAATACTAATGACAGATATTAAATGACAGTTTAAATTTGATAATATTAGAAAATTAAGCTAAATGTAATATACTGCTTAAATATTTGATTTTATTTGGCCAAAAATGTTATTTTGTTTTTAAGAATACCTGCAAAATTACTGACACAAATTTTCAATTCCTTCCATTGCACCTCAAACTCGCAGGGTTTAATCTTTCAGCTTTTAAGACGATATTAGATATTTCACATGTCGGGTAGAACGTGCTAAAAGTTATTTTTCATGTGAAATAAAACCAAACACCCGAGATATCTAGGGTCCCAGACATACATTTTCAACTAATTATTATATAAATATATTTAGAATAAGATTTAAAGCCTGATATTAACACCATTGCTCCAAGTAAAAGGTTTCAATTCTCTTTACAAATAAATATGTATAATCATCCTTATTGTTTATAAAGGATGTCTAATATTTTATTTTTGTAATAATAAGATACTAAGATGGATTTTTTTTTACTTAACATGTGAGAACACCGAAATACGTTACAGACATTTAGAAACTCCGAAATATTTAAAAAGTTGTTTGGTATCTTATATTATGAATCTTGACATAATCTAGGCAAAAATTATCATCAGTTAAAAAAATTAAATTATGAGTTTAAAGTAGTGGAAAAAATGTAACTATGCTTTACATGTAAATTTGTGCTTCTGGGATAAGAAAAAAAGCAAAAGGTCATAACCCTAGATCTAGCCTTTCTATATAAAATTAAGTGATTTTTTGATAAGAACACAACATAATACTTTAAGATAATTTCTGTTAGTTTTATAGCGTCTTATGTAAGTTATCACATATTATGCAAACCAATTCAAACCTTTTAACAGGACAAAGCTTTCACCCATATTTTGGTGAAAACAATATTATAAGATATCAAACAACTTGATAAATAATCCAGGACATGTAAACGTCAGCAACGCTTCTCAGTGAGGCAATCTTAAGATAATAAAAATATAGACACTTTTTTTAATTAAATGTGCTTCCTTCAATATCTTAGTGTTCAATGTGGTGTTTATAATCAATAGAGTTTAACACGCCCGGTATAAGTCATCACACTCACAACAGATCGAACTGTTATTGGCGGGGAAATCAGGATTAGTACCCAGGTCATGTGTAGACAAAATAGTTTTCACTCTCCTTCTACGCGAATACTGGTAAACTATTGATAATTTTAAAATTCCTCATCCCTAACTCATTGGCGGAAATAGATTCAATGTTGAGTACCCAAACAAGGTGTGAAACACGGTGAGAAAAAAAAATATCAATAAATATCGTATAAAAACAACAAGAACACAATTTATTACTTATCAATTAGTGAAAGAAATAAAAAGCATTGGACAAAAGATAGGTTTTAATCGACTATCTCAGATATTAGATAGTTTCTCACCAGTTAACCTCATTACACACTAGAGCTATCTTGAACTATTTCTAATCAATACACCTTATCACACTGTATCTCTATCTTGTGATGGTTCTATACAATTCACCTTATTCCAGGCTAACCCTATCTTGAACTAGCTCTATCCAGTTCACGTCCTTACACGTTATCTCTATCTTGAGCTAGTTATCTAGTGGCACTTTATAAACGACCTTAATATATTATATGTTAGAACACATAATTGAATGAATATTTTTAGGGTTTTGGAACCCGGGCGGGCGTGCAGAAGTTGTTTTTATTAAATGATTTCCTGCTGTTTTTCCACAAAAATACTAATACACCTTTTCTAATCTCCTCCTTTCTGATTCCTCCCTAGTGTGATTAAATCTGTATAGCCCTTAGAGTAGCAGTAGTAATAGCAATACAATATGGAATGTATTGTTCGCTTAGAGTATTCATTTTCTGCATACGTAGATAACACGATTAATAATTAAATCTGTATTATTATAAATTTTTATTTTGGGGACGATGGATTTATTCAACAAATACAGGTTGTAAGAATGTAAACAAATTAATGTGCGATTACTATTAGTATATGGTAGGTAAATCTTGACTTTGTATGGAGGGAGAGTTGTAAAACCCTTAGGAAAACCCTAATCTACCCGGACAGGATTTGAACTCCAACCTCCCTGTCGATAGAAAATCAGACAAAATTAGATTGGCATACAGACCGCCGGACTACTGATGCGTGTTTTGTTTAATTTTGTAGCTTGCAATAATGGATAGGTTTGATGGGTTTGATTATATTTAATTTACGCTATAATTTGTAGACAAAACTAATTAACTGAGATTTTGTTCTTAGGAAACTCGATATTTCAAGGCCATCTGAACATTAGTTCACCATTAACCACTATCCTGGCACCCAACCCCCTTCATATACATTTTAACACTATCCTCCTTTGACACTTTTTCCAATATTGGGTTCTTCTATCCTTAGGTTTCCTATAGATAGTTGTTTAGAGCCTATACCTGTTATCACCCACAGGTGTCACATGACAGAGTTACATAAATATTCTTAACATGTTTGGTAATGCATACAAGTCAAGGAGTCCTTCATTGTGTAACATTATCCATTCTCCTGTTTGTTCCTCTTAGTCCAAATATATTTTTCTTCACTTTGTTCTTAAACACTCTCAAATTATTGTCTTTCCACAAATTATCTATAAAAAAGATTTTTAAAAGAATGACATCAATATAAATATTATGTTATATCGTGAATATCGATTTATATTTAAATGCTTACAGCTATCTAAGCTGTAAATAAATTCAAATAAACACACACTTCTTTCATCTAAAGTCTTTTCAAATGTCAAATACTTTTAAGCATTTGGCTTAAGGTGTGGAAAAGTTAAGACTTTATAATTATGTTCTAATCTTCAATTGAAACGTAATGGTGATCCCTTCTAGAAATAATCGTGGGATTAAACCAATTAAATTGTAAATATACGTATATAAATGTATTGTTTTGGTAAAACATTTGTTTCATAATATAAATTAATATTGCTTTATTATATTAATTGAAATATAACACCTGTACTTTGGAATCGAACCAAGGACCTTTAGCTCAGTGTATTAATGCTCTACCACTGAGCTAACCAGAGATTATTTTAGGCTCAGGGTCCTTTTTCACTCATATTTAAGGCAGAGTCTGTGATGGACGTGGATAACATAGACTAATAAGAGCTTAGCTCAATATATTATAGCGATTGGGCCTTTTCATTTGGCGTGGAAATGCAAAGCCATGGGGACATCGGTTATCTACAAGAATTGTTAATATTTTGCAATTTTCTTTTCGGAAACAGTGTGTTCAAGAATAGAAGCATGTTGATTAAGTTGTACTTTTTATATACACACCTCTTCTATCATTTTAACAGTGATCAAATATTGATAAATCTGACATTTTTCAATAAAAAACTGCCGGCTGCATAACATTAAATATGAAAATGCAATAATTAATAAACATCAATACATTTTCTTAGAAGGGGTGTTGAAAATATTAACATAAAAATGTCACTCGCTCTTGAGAAAATTGGTATTTACAAACGTATGATTTTTTTCCGCAAGATCTGTCCGGTAGCTAGCACCATCTACGGTTTCCGTGATCTATCTGTTCTTATTGATGTGGAAGAATACTTTAGTTGGTTATGGAGCCCCACCATGCCTTTCACCCTCCCTCCCACCATCCCACAAAATAGATTTTAGACTTGCACTTGACAGGGCCAAGGGCCTTAAGAGCATGCATCACAGAATAAATTATACTTGTTAAGGCATCAATATATAATATATGTTTATATTGTAAACTTTGTACTGTATACTGTACTGTATTGTATTGTATTGTATGCGTTGTATACAATTTACGTATAGAGAGTCGAATTATCAATTGTATTTTGTAACATTTAATTATATAACTCTCTCCACGAGGCTCGATGATCTACGCCGTTGGCAGTTTACTTGAAAGAGTATTCGTCGTCGTCGTCATTAATCATGGTGTGGTTGGCGGCTGACTCACGACGGAAAACCTCAGCTGAAGACTTGAGAAATATTGAGGAATTAATTATTCTTCAAGGAAGGAAGGAAGGATGCAGACGACAAGGCTGTTGTGTGCTGCGTCCTAGCGTCCGACAAAAGACGTCTGGGTTATCGTAACTAAGATGAATGACGTGGTTTTAATAGAAATATCAAGGGATCCGAGGAAAGTTTGTTGCTATTATCACTGATGTCCAGTTGAAGAAATATGATTTGATTATCAAGTTAACGTTGCCATCTTATAAGGTTTAATAATAATAGTATTAATACAACATTTATTAAATTAATATTCAGTATATATTCAAATGTGAACGAGAATAAATTTGCAAGAGAAACATTTATTTTGATAACCTCGTTAGCTATAGTTTATTTTATTTGCTCTACGTCCTTTTACCCGACCGGACTCAACTTATTTAACTAAACGCATGTGATAGAAATAAGAAGGTACAAAAGAGGAAGATTCTAGGACATACAGATGATTTAGATTTGTTGAGCCAAAGCAAGAAAACCTTTGCAAGAAATGAAGACATTTTATTAAAGGTTAAAAAGGAGATAAATTTAAAAAGTGAACACTGAAAATAATGAGAATATGATCACACATAGAGCACAGATTAAGATTGATTATATGAAAAGATTACTGCGAACAGTAAACATTTTAATGTGGTTAATGAGTTAACATATTTATAGCAATTTTAACTAGCAATAACGATATTATAATAGAAACTAGGAAAATAATACAGCTAGGAACAGCATGTTCCTTGGTTAGTAAGTTATCAAAATACATCTCACCTGTTTTCAAGGAATGTGAAATAAGAATATAGAAAAAAACATTTTAATTCCGCTTTGGTGGCCACGTGGTTTAATGCGATACTCTCGCAGTAAACTAGATTGTCGAAGATGGGGAGATCAGGGTTCGATCATGGTTGGGTGAAATGAGGGTTGTTTTTATAAATTGTTTTCCATTTTTCTTCCAGGCAAATGTGGGTGCCCGTTCTCTAAATTAAACCTCCCTTATCCCTAGCACATTATAGCAATTAATACATAGGCGTATAACCTGACCGGGTGGTAAGACTAAGTGATAAAAAAATACTTATTGGTTGCTCTCTAATGGTTTGAAACGTGATCCTTTATCTTACATGTATAGTAGATAACAAGTCTTAGTCTAATCTGTTAAATAGTTTCAGCTCCAGCCCGAGGTCCAGACAGATAGACAAATAGACAGACGGCTTTCCGAAAACCACTTTTAGGTTTCAGGTGGCCATGAAATGTCAACATATTTTATCAAAACCTCTTGTTCAAAATTTTGGAATATTACAATAATTTTCTATCTGAGGTGTCAAGAAAAAGGAAAAAGTATTTCCTTGGGTTTGAGATGTATAAGTTGTTGGCCTGGAAAATAGGTGTAGTATGACTCTCCCCCTGTTTCCCCTGTACCTCTACGAAGCCTATCATGTTCCCAAAAAATATTTGAAACACGAATAGGGCTTTTGTAGCAAGATATAACTATTTATAGACACTAACACTACACTATCACTATACCAATAATATCCTGGCTCTCGCATATTGTCAATATTATCCAGCTTTTCATTAGTTTCTAATTCCTAATCACCAACCATGAGGTCAGCGCACAGGGGGTGTTGTGAGGTGGAGTTTGGTAACCGCGTTTGACCGTCATGGTTCACGGCGCAATTTGACCTGGCTCACAGAGAGTGTGTTGGTTTGTGTTTTATCGATTCCACGCCTCGTTTATTAGGAATAATAGCTTAACGAATTGACGCTAGCACATCGTAAAAAAAAAGTAACCACTGAATATAGTTATCAATCGATATTCGTGGAGCTTTTATCACTCATCAAAATAAAGGGAGGTAGATGAAATATGACAGTGGATTTGGCCGTAGTCACGATCGTCAAAATTTTAAGACAGACTATGGCTAGCATAGAACCTAAGAGCCCAATTAACCGGATTATTAAATATAAGATTATGCGCTGTTCGAAATTTTGTCATTCTTTTACTTTTCACTTTTTAATGTCGAAATTGAATTTAGTAATAAAGATTTTCTCATTTTTGAGCAATTGGGTTTAAATTATGTTCTATTTTTTCTAAGTACGGTAAAAAAGTGTAATGGCCTAGATCCCACTGATATCTAAGTAAAGATACAGAATACTACATTCCAATGCGATGCCTGGTTTGAGCTGTATTACATAACTAGGTAACAAACTATCCACGGGGTGAGACGGGCTCTTAAAATATATCAGTCAAAAGAGGAGTAGCGGAGAATTGCACACACAAAACACATTTTACAGGAAAAAAGCATTTTCTATCATCGACTCATAAGGACGTCAGCAAATAAATTTTTAATTCAATATAAATATGAAAAAAACCTCCTTTAACCATAATCTAAAGTGCATTATAAAGGTCTCATGATCGTCTGACAGATGGCAGCAATAATTTAATTGGAATTGTGATTGTGATTTTACCCTTTTTTCTTTGTACTCTTACTAAAATATGCATTTCAATGTATTTCAGTTTACTTCATTTGACGCGCGTCGGTGGGAACATTAACAAACGCATCACAATCGTTTTGGACAGGATTGCCAGTGGCAGGGTGACTTGTGTTCAAATCCTAAACAAGTGCACAAAAAGTTGTTTTATTAATATGATTTTCCACTCTCCCTCCAGGAAAATTCGTATACCTATTTTTACCTTCCCCAATAATAATACATTTTTATAACTATTGTATTAATGTATAAGCTTAACACGAATTGATGTATTTAATATGCACTCACTGAACCGACTGATTATATCAGCACACGAGAATTTATATGAACGAGAGCGAAAGGTTTATTACCAATTTGCCAGGAAAGGTATTCCTCACACCTGCCACAATTGACATGGGGCCGATGGCCTTACTAAACTTTCGTAGGAAGTCGCGCAACGGATTTTTATCGCTCAAGAATAATTAATCATCCGTGGTTGGGTTTGAACCCACTATAAACGGGTCCTGGGGTGATAACTTTGCCACAAGACCACTGAGGTTGACCCTAATGAGTGTTATTATTATTATTATTATTATTATTATTATTATTATTATTATTATTATTATTATTATTAGCACCGCGTCTTACTACCCGTTCGGGTTATACGCACTTACGCTCATGTGTAATGGTAGGGTGATTGTGAGATGAAATGAAGGACCTACAGTTTAACGTGGAATCCGAACCACGGTGGAGGCTTGGCATTCCCCACTTTCACAAGATGTCTTGTCAGAGGTGGAGGAAGGGTTTGAAAATCAGATAAATCTGTGCCGGGACCGGGGATTGAATCCCGGCTGCCAGCACAGAAGTCTGACACCTTACCACTAGACCACCAGGTCACCCTAACGAGTATTAAGACTTAGTGAAAAACAAACAACATTCCTGAGGCTATTCGTGCACTGGTGATTAAATAGTTTATTGTATTGGTGAGGTCTTCCTTGAGTATACAAGGGACTTCTCAAAGGTAACATTGGTAGGTTTGGCGAGTTACTGTGGTGAACCGGGCAGGAAGGAAGGTTCAGCGAGTTACTGTGGTGAACCGGGCAGGAAGGAAGGTTCAGCGAGTTACCACGGTGAACCGAGCAGGAAGGAAGGTTCAGCGAGTTACCACGGTGAACCGGGCAGGAAGAAAGGTTCAGCGAGTTACCACGGTGAACCGGGCAGGAAGGTAGGTTTGGCGAGTTACCACGGTGAACCGGGCAGGAAGAAAGGTTCAGCGAGTTACCACGGTGAACCGGGCAGGAAGAAAGGTTCAGCGAGTTACCACGGTGAACCGGGCAGGAAGGAAGGTTCAGCGAGTTACCACGGTGAACCGGGCAGGAAGGAAGGTTCAGCGAGTTACCACGGTGAACCGGGCAGGAAGAAAGGTTCAGCGAGTTACCACGGTGAACCGGGCAGGAAGGAAGGTTCAGCGAGTTACCACGGTGAACCGAGCAGGAAGAAAGGTTCAGCGAGTTACCACGGTGAACCGGGCAGGAAGGTAGGTTTGGCGAGTTACTGTGGTGAACCGGGCAGGAAGGAAGGTTCAGCGAGTTACTGTGGTGAACCGGGCAGGAAGGAAGGTTCAGCGAGTTACCACGGTGAACCGAGCAGGAAGAAAGGTTGTGATGGGTAGCTTGGACGATAAAAAGTACAAGCAAACATTTAACAGTGGTTTATTTCTCCGAGGGGTTGTCCAGAGTGCATCTGTGCAACAGATGACTGATGCCAGCTAGCTGTTCATCTGCTCTTATTATCTTCCCTAGTCGGGTGGTTTTGGAGGGCTCGGCTCGCTGCTGAGCGGCCACGAAGAAAGGGAGGGGATGCTTGGCTAGCGACCTTAGCCATTGAGGGGTTGAACATGGTGAACAGCTTTGGGGATGCAAGAGTGTTACAGAAAGAGATAAAGATTAGAGGGGTTGTAACAATCTGCATCACTTTCAGTGACTATCTCCTTAACTCTAAACCACATCATGGCGATTTCATTTTAATTTTTTTTTTCATACAATAAGTAGCAAAAAAAGCTTGCTCACACAAATAAGTTGTTGGAAAAGACATCAAATGTTTTAGTGCTTTTTTCTGAAAGCTCTTTGTGCTGGCTGACGAGCAAACTAATATAAAATTGAATTTAAACAATTATCCTCAAAGATTTGGGCATGAGGGGTGTGCCCAAACCCTACTTTTCAACCTCACATTCACACCGGGATATAATGAGGGAAGGCATTTCCATTGTGTTTAGTAGATGGCAGCAATTTACCCTTTTATATAAAATGTTATAATATATAAAAATATATAAATCTATGTCACGGATTATATGGACGATCTTGCAGACCCCACCCAGTCTGCAAGCCACTGATCTAGGGGATTCTAGAGGGTGTGGGAAAACACACAAACATACTAGAAAACTATCTATATTATAATATATGTATAAAAGTGCACACATAAAAATACCGGCTAACATCTGGTTTAAAATAAGTAATTCTTATAACATGGGTAGTAAGTAATAACTACTGATAAAATGGTAATCAAATTTTCATTCCTATATCTTATTTTATTTTGACGGGATATTCATTCCAGTTTTATATAATTGATCCGCAAACCTCACTCAATATTTGTTCTTTATATTTTTGTCCCAATATGGTTTAAGAGGTGTTTTTTTTTTCAAACCTACCTAATCCTTAGCTTATCTGTGTTTTTACATTTGTGGTGACAAATATCGACACACTAGATATGAGATAAACACATCGTTTTGGGAAGTTGGCAAATATGTAATCACCGCTCTACGAAGGAAAATATATATGCACCTTTTATTAAAACCGATAACAATAAAACCAAATTGTGATCGTGAAAATTTCAAACACCAAAGATGGTTGTTAATCTTTACGTTTTATGTGGCTCCGTACAAAAAGAAAATTATTTGATCCTCATTTTTGCCTTTTTGTCCGTACCTGAGTTTAGATCTAAAACGGTCAAACGTATTTATTTCAAATTTGTTATTGAGATATTGAATGGCTAAACATCTATATTTTTTAATTTTTAACCTATGCCTTAAATTATAGGTGGTTTACTAATGAGTTATATTTGTATATAGCACCTTTAAAAAACTACTTTAATAATTTTGAATAAGATGTATATCTCAGAAGTAATTTTCATGATGAATAAAAATGTGTCATTGTTTTTGGGGAAAACTTTATTTAGGGGTAGTTAATAGTTTACTGTCGACTGCATTTTTGGGTTTAACAAGATTTAAAAATCGTTAAAACGATTGGATCTAAGCTGGCACTCTGAAAAGTATTTAGAAAAACAAACCATTTAATTTATTTGTTTTTATTTACAAAAATAATTTAAAATATCAATATTTAACTTAGTACAATTAGTACTATTCCATTTGATGAATAATAATGTATATTTATTTTCCTAAAAAATCAATTTAAGAGTTGCTTACGTATAACCAATATTAATTCATTTTTTTTTAAATTTACCTTTAATATTCAGCTTAAAATGAGTATCTGAGAACTACTATCATTACAATAATAAGGATTTATTTTTATTTTTCCAAATACAAATAATTGATAAGTTAATAATAATAATAATTACTTAATTAATAATTTAAAAATTGAAATAAAAAATATTTTAAAAGTTTTTTTAAAAATGTATCTATTAAAAGTGAGCTAAAAGACGGTAGGTTTGTTTTTCTGAGAAAAGTTTTACGATAGTTTGTAGAAAATCTATTTTTTTAAAACGTATCTAATGTGTAACATACTCTATGATAAATTAGTGGGATTTTTTGTGTAATTTATGTTTAAATTTCTAAGTTTTTTAAGTATATTATGTTATGTTGCAGATGCACAGACATACACACATACGTACACATGTATTAATAATGTATAATTTATTACACTTTAAACTTTTCTAATAAGGTGGTCTTCAAGCAAGATTTATCAAAATCTTTTGTCTAATTTGAAAACCCATTATATTAAATTAAAATAATGTGCCCTTAATAGAAGCATTGGCAGTGAAAAATCTATTATTTTAGTCATTATAGATAAAAATACTTTAATTTCATATTGTTGAAACTACCAAAGAAAAACTAAAATAGCGTTTAAATTATGGTTAAGTGATAAAAATTGTTCAAAATAAAGATTTACCTACTATACAATAATAATATAAAACCACATTTTATAACCAAACACATTTAATGACATCATAACTGTTTAATAGGCAATACTTAATGGAGAACCAAAACATAGATTAATTACTATTCGAGAAGATTTAATCAATCACTACAGATTGTGCACTTAACAGAGTGATTAGCAAACAGTCCGTGGGATAATGTTTACTCTGTTTGGAAAAACAGTTTTAGTTATCCAAAGGAACTTTATTTTGCTTCATTTATCATAGTGTCAGCTTAAAGTACAAAAACAAGTAATCTAATATTGGTTATTTATAGCCGAGGCTTGGTTTTGATGACGTCATGTCATTTTGTATTTATTTTTTTGTACATTATAAACAATGCTAACGTGCACATAAACTTCGTTCATGATGGGCTGGTTGTATAAATGTAAGTTCGATAGGTTATTTTTTGTCAATTTGGACTTTTAAGGTCTTTTTTTCATGCTTCATATCTTTATTTGGTCATTTTTAGAAATTTTTGTTAAATAGGTAGCTCTTAGGAATTTATGTTGGATATGTAGATGAATTAAATTTGCTTTATTGACACTAACACTACACTAAAACTAAGCCACACTATAATTTTACCCCACTATCACTAATCACCACTAGCACTCCACTAGCACTAAGCAACTCGAACACTACACTAACACTAAGCCACACTATCACTAGGGCAAACTGGCACTAAGCAACACTAACACTACACTAACACTACACTAACATTAAAACACACTATCACTAGATCCAAATGGCCCTAAGCAACACTAACACTACACTAACACTAAACCACACTATCACTAGAGCCAACTGGCACTAAGCAAAACTAACACTACACTAACACTAAGTCACACTAACACTAAGCCACACTAACACTAAGCCACACTAACACTAGGGCCAACTGACACTAAGCAACACTAACACTACACTAACTATAAACCACACTATCACTAGAGCCAACTGGCACTAAGCAAAACTAACACTACACTAACACTAAGTCACACTAACACTAAGCCACACTAACACTAAGCCACACTAACACTAAGCCACACTAACACTAAGCCACACTAACACTAAACCACACTAACACTAAACCACACTAACACTAAGCCACACTAACACTAGGGCCAACTGACACTAAGCAACACTAACACTACACTAACACTAAGCCACACTATCACTCGGCCCCACTATCCCTAAGCAACACTAACACTAAACCTCATTATCACTAGACCTCACTAACACTAAATACCACTAATACTCCACTAGCTCTACTACCAATGTCAGACTGTTACTGCACAACGCCATCAGCCCCCTTCCAATGCCAATTTTGGGATCCCAGCCGCCCAGTGGAGCGAGCACTTGACCACGTAGTGCACTCACCAAGACACGAGCTCGGAACAGACCGCAACTCATCGTTCAATAATTATCATCATCCCTGCATATCACGTCCTTGTGGTCACGGGATTGTGGTGAGATGGTCACGAACCACGGTCCTCACTCGTCTGAACAACAACTCAGCTCTCGGAGGAAAATATGTCCTTGTGAAAACACCTGTCTGGAAACTGTTCCACATAGTCTGAAACTCTCATCGGCGGGAACGCGGACAAAACGGCAAGCTCATCTTGTCCACTTTGGCCCTTATGTGGAGGTTGAGGTGCGAATCCTGGTAAGATGTACTATAGGTGTTTTATGCTCTACCTCCATGCAAATGTGGTAACATCCCCTCTAAGATCTTGCTACCTCAACCTTATCCCATAGGTGTGAAAACAAATTGTACTTGCCAGGGTCCTCCCATTTGAATATCTACACTACTGATGTAGGGACGAGTAAGATACAACTTAAATAAAATGTAAATAGATCTCCATGAAAACGAGTGGAAAATATTTGTGACTATCAGTCAAAGCTCAAATCCAGTTACTAGAAAATTGTGTAGTACTAGGGTGAAGCATTTACCCATGCGGCCACAGATGCAACTATTAAATAACTAGCTCAAATGATCATGGCCGCCTGAAAAGACTCACCAAACAACCTGAGACACCTCCATCCAATCTCTAGCCTAACACCCATCCTCCTTCAAATACATTTTAACGTTATCTTCTCATCTATGTTCTGCTCTACCAAGGGTTCTTTTATCTTCAGGTTTCACAACAAAGGTGTTGTGTACACGCCTGCCGTCACCCTTATATGTGCCACACCACCATCCTTTGTGCCTTGACTATCTTTAATATGTTTGTGTATGCATTTACACCATAGAGTTCTTCATTATGTAATATTTTTCATTCCTCTCTCTGTTCTTACGCCCAATTATATGTCTTATCATTTTAATCTAAAAAAAAAACAATCTATTCTCATGATAAAGAGTAAGAGACCACGCTTTACATCCATAGAGAACAACAGGTATTATTCTAGTTTTGTAAATGCTCAGCTTGATAAGGTCCGTGAAGTTGGCAGCACCACTAACGGCACAAATTCTGAAACCTATGCCAATATTTAGTGCTGAATTTGTGCCACAAGAATATCCGATTCCCATAATTTATGCCGCCATAGTTTTTGTGAAAACTTCAAAAAACTGTGGGTGCTGCCAACTTCACGTAGCAGCACCCATGACGGCACAAATTCTGAAACCTATGCCAATATTTAGTGCTGAATTTGTGCCACAAGAATACCCTATCCCCATAATTTTTGCCGCCATAGTTTTCGTGAAAACACCAAAAAACAGTGGGTGCTACTGGCAGCACCCATAACGGCACGAATTCTGAAACCTATGCCAATATTTAGTGCTGAATTTGTGCCACAAGAATATTCTATCACGTAGCAGCACCCATGATGGCACAAATTCTTAAACCTAAGTCAATATTTAGTGCTGAATTTGTGCCACAAGAATACCCTATCCCCATAATTTGTGCCGCAAAAGTTTTCGTGAAAACACCAAAAATTAGTGGATGCTGCTGGCAGCACCCATAACGGTACAAATTCTGAAACCTATGCCAATATTTTGTGCTGAATTTGTGGCACAAGAATATCCTATCCCCATAATTGGTTCCGCCATAGTTTTTGTACAAACTTAAAAAAAACTCTGGGTGCTGCCAGCATTACGTAGCAGCACCCATAACGGCACAAACTCTGAAACCTATGCCAATATTTAGTGCTGAATATGTGCCTCAAGAATATCCTATCCCCATAATTTGTGCCAATATAGTTTTCGCAAAAACACCTAAAACTAAAAACAGTGGGTGCTTCTGGAAGCACTCATAACGGCACAAATTCTGAAACCTAATGGCACAAATTCTGAAACCTATGCCAATATTTAGTGCTGAATTTGTGCCATAAGAATATCCTATCCCCATAATTTGTGCTACGATAGTTTTAGTGAAAACTTTAAAAAAACTCTGGGTGCTGTCAACATCCCGTAGCAGCACCCGTAACTGAACAAATTCTGAAACCAATGCCAATATTTAGTTCTGAATTTGTGCCACAATAATATTCTATCCCCATAATTTATGTCGCCATAGTTTTTGTGAAAACTTAAAAAAAAATGGATGCTGCCAACTTAACGTAGCAGCACCCATAACGGCACAAATTCTGAAACCTATGCCAATATTTAGTGGTGAATTTGTGTCACAAGAATACCCTATCACCATAATTTGTGCCGCCATAGTTTTCGAGAAAACGCAAAAAAAAAGTGGCTACTGCTGCTGGCAGCACCCATAACGGCATTAATTCTTAAACCTTTACCAATATTTAGTGATAAATTTGTGCCGCAATGGGTGCGTTGGACGATGAAACAAAATGGAAAGAGCTGATCTAGAGTTTTCGTTCTAAAAGAAATACACCTTTTTCTTAGTAGGTAGCGGTTGCATTGTCCATCCAACCAGAAAGCCAGTTTTCAAACTATTCTCATATGATAGGTTTAGATTGTCAGTCCACCCTGGTGCAATCGACGATGTCATCAAAATTTGAAAAAAGATGTGAGGTAGAAACGAACTCTCACTGTTAAACAAGAAAGAGACGCTTAATGACCGGGGTGGTGACAAGACGTGTGTTGCTTGTCACATATTTAACTGATATAGTGTACGGTCACTAGCTAGAGACGAGTTGTTTGTACAAGCTGAGGTTGTTAAATATTATAGTAATACATATAAAAAAATATGTACCAACAATAAATTGATAGTGGTGACCTGGTGGTCTAGGGGTAAGGTGTTGGACTTCTGAGCTGGGGTCAGGGGTTCAATCCTCGGTCCCGGCATAGATTTATCTGATTACCAAACCCTTCCTTCACCTCTGACAAGACATCTTGTTAATGTGGGGAATGCCAGGCCTCCACCGTGGTTCGGATTCCACGTTAAACTGTAGGTCCTTCATTTCATCTCACAATCACCCTACCATTACACATTAGCGTAAGTGCGTATAACCCGAATGGGTAGTAAGACGCGGTGCTAATAATAATAATAATAATAATAAATTAATATAAAAGTGATCAGCGTATATTTATTGTATAAATGGGAATTTTCTTATATGATAATCGGGTCGATAAGAGAAGCTGAGCTAGCCAGGGATAGATATCAAGATTATATGTCGTCTTTACATAGATTTATATAATTGTCTCCTAATTGAGGGGAATTAAATCATCTTAGGTGGAAGAGGAGGAATTCTTCAATTGGTTACCGATAGAAGAGGCCTTTAGACTTTTACATTTGGAGCCCAACAGTAGGCGCTTTCAGCATATAAGCCTCGTTAGATTTTTATGATATTATTGTGCTAATTTCTTTCCATACTCTTTTATTATTATTAGCACCGCGTCTTACTACCCGTTCGGGTTATACGCACTTATGCTAATGTGTAATGGTAGGGTGATTGTGAGATGAAATGAAGGACCTACAGTTTAACGTGGAATCCGAACCACGGTGGAGGCCTGGCATTCCCCACATTCACAAGATATCTTGTCAGAGGTGAAGGAAGGGTTTGGTAATCAGATAAATCTTTGCCGGGACCGAGGATTGAACCCCGGCCGCCAGCACAGAAGTCTGACACCTTACCCCTAGACCACCAGGTCACCTCCATACTCTTGAATTTTAACAAATATATATATAATCGGATATATTGGAGAAAATAAAATTAGAAAACTCACTACTAAATAATCCATGATTTAAAATAAACATGGGTAGTTTTTATGCTTTGTTGTCCTAAAAGAAAAGTGTGTGCTGTTA
Source organism: Timema cristinae (assembly GCA_039000515.1). NCBI lineage: Eukaryota > Metazoa > Arthropoda > Insecta > Phasmatodea > Timematidae > Timema > Timema cristinae. Next base: position 7,672,501 of record JBCFYV010011135.1, read on the forward strand.
TGTGGAATTACAATTTCATGGTTTCAATGTCACTGGTGGAGTATTATTCTACTGCAGAGCAGAGTCAAATTAATTTTCTTTAGCCTAGTGTAGCAGGATAATACAACCCCTACATGGGAGGAGAAGACCAATTTGATTCAAATATTTCCATAGAATAGCAATGAGAGGGAAAAAATAGTACCACTCAATCCTACTTTTGACTACTAAATGTGCGATAAATTGTTAATACATATCATTTTATAGTAAAAATTGGAAATACTAGCACGTACAAATCACCCTCCAAATTATTTTCCCGGGAAAATTAGATACGCCTATTTGTTAGTAATATATTGTACTAAAATATGAATTCTAATCAAAACCATTAAAACAAATTACGATAAAATCTGTTTAATCTCTCTTTTCACCCTTTAGTAAATTACTCTTAAACTTTAAAAGAAAACGTTATGTGACCTTATGAAACCTCAAACTTGGTGTATTTTGATTAATTAAAATAAAAAAATCATTTAAAAGCATATTAATTAACCAATCTCATCAATCTATGTAATTTTACGCACTATTACATTTTGGCAAAAGTTTATAAAAATTTACTGTACAACAGTAAAACTATGTTAAGTCATGAGGAATCCGTGAAGGGACATGCGATACAATCTTCCAGTGTTAAAAAAAAAAAAAAAGGGTTTCCCACCCCTGGTTTAAATATTCTCTCCAAGACAGAGAATGTGTAGTCAGCATAATGTATTGAGAGGGGAAAGAGAAATGCAACGACCTTTATTGTTTTGCTCCTGTGGGCTCACAAAGCGACCGCTCGAAAGATGACGTCACAGTCCAAGAGTTTTTTTAAGTTTTCACAAAAACTATGGCGGCACAAATTACGGTAATAGGATATTCTTGTGGCACAAATTCAGCAATAAATATTGGCATAGGTTTCAAAATTTGTGCCGTTATGGGTGGTGCCAGCAGCACCCACTGTTTTTTGGTGTTTTCACGAAAACTATGGCGGCACAAATTATGGGGATATGATATTCTTGTGGCACAAATTCAGCACTAAATATTGGCATAGGTTTCAGAATTTGTGCCGTTAGTGGTGCTGCCAACTTCACGGACCTAGCTTGATATTCCTAGACATAAAACCAGACAAACGCTTACAAATTGATAATTAGTATCCATTTCCTACATGCATTTTGTATTTTGACTTCTTGAATTTCATTCCTGGACAGGTGGTAAAATGTATTAACACATCTGTTCGAAGCCCCGGTCACCGTGGTTACTTATATTGCCGCTTGGATCGTGACGAGCTGTTTGGAGGGAGGTATGGTAATATCCAACAAGTGTGTAAGACGTTCTTCGCCGGGTAAACAGGAAGTTGTTTACCCGTCCCTCGGTTGAGTGATGGTTGTGGTGGAGGTCAGAGATTAATGGAGGCTGGCTGGTCTGATGGTTAGAGTTATGAGCTTCCAAACACCGATTCAACACTTAACGCCTGTCGAGCACATTGCCCACGCAGGGAAAATGGGGCTGTCGCGCGGGAGAAAAATATACTAGCTTACGTAACAAATAAGCTTTTCAAAACAGTGAAGATCATCTATTAATTATAAAAAAGATTAAACTTGGGATCTGATGTTTATTATTTGGTACATATTTTCAGGGACAGCCACTATGATCTATTGGTCAGATTTCCTGGCTAAGGATCCAGAGATACCTGGCTCGATACCCGACACTTCCAGATTTTTCTGTGAAGCAGTGGTTCTGGCATGGGTCAACTTAGCCTTCTGAGGAAAAATGTGGAACTACTTGAATGACAAGTCTAGAAAACTGAGATTGATGGTTGGAGGACTAGTTGTGTTGACCACATTACAACCTATAGCTGAATAATTTGGCACTATCTTCACCAACAGATTGTGGACAATTAGTCGATATGATTCTATTTTAGACATGGAGATTTTGTTTGTGTGTTCAGTTTTTTTTTTTTCATTATTCTGTTCCGAACCCCATTAGGGGGTACGCTCACAGCCTGTTAGGTTCATATTAACTGGTTTAACAATGGTGATGATCAAATGCTAGCCAGGTGTAAAGAGAATGGCTTTTCCGAATTATTTTCTCACTTTTCCTTCACTCATATTTCCTCTAAATTCTACCTTACTGATCAATATCCCTAACCACATTGATAGCCCGGTTGGGTAGTCAGCTAGTTAGGGAAGTAAAAAAAACTTGCATAAATTTGATAAATTTTTTTGAATAAGAATTCAGTATCAATAATATTTTTGAATGATAAACCTTATTTCAAGAACATTAGTTAAATATAAAGGACACTTAAATTGAATTAGGTAAATATCTATATATTTTTTATTTAATGATCGTAAAAAGTGTTTACTTTTTAAATGCGATTATAAATAATTATACCTTGAATTTTTACGAATAGAAATTTGAGCACCTTTTAAAATTAACCAACATGTATATTTTTAGGGCCAGATAACAATGACAAAATTGTACTATTTCACTATGAATATTTGATATCAATCAGTGATAACTTCAGTTAATATGACCTGTCGTGCTAATACGTTAAAGTGTCTGTAGAAGCCTTTACTATATGTCAGATATGTCAGTTCGTAAGAAAACCGGGAAATATATATATATACACGCACATACAGCAGGATCTGGCTAATTCCATATTTGTTAATTCAAAATATTCTAAAATTGGATAGTTCGAACTCAAAATGATTCCCCATGAAATAACTGTATAAATCAATGGTAAAAAATTTAATTTAATTCAAATTTTAGAAGAAAATTTTGTATAATTCAAGGCCTATATTTTGTTGAGGTTTTATAGTGTATTCTTATTTCAAACCTAATATACCTCCTATCTTTATTTAATCACCCCTTATGCCAATAATTTCAAACAAAGCTGTTTACTGACGACGCATCGTAAAAGAGAAAGCGGGGAACTATATTTACACCGGTGGTGAGTGGGTTTCCTAGAGAGGGGTTGTGTTGTCTCGGCTTTCATCGTTTTTGTGTGTCATAGTAACCACGTGACCTTCATCACGGACCTGAGAAGATTCACTTAATACCAATTAGTGCGTACTTGAAGATTTTATTTATTAAGCAAATAAGCAGACTACAATAAAACAAAATCACTAATTTTTTTCCAACATGTCATTTAAGTGCAAAAACTGATTCAAGTCTGCCATTTTCATAATATGTTGATTTTTCATATATTTTGTATTTTGAGTTTAAATTTGTTTTATTTATTGATTTAGATATATATATATTGTGTATATGTATCCTATACTTATCATGTTTTAAGGTTTTTGATTTATTGTGTACCAAATGCCTGAATACTCATAATAATGGTTAGTGAGAATTTTGAAAATCTCCAATTTTTTTAGAAATTTCTTGGACCTCGAAATTAAAAGGTTGTATACTCTATATAGATGTATAGATGTATAGATAGTCACATACTTTAGTGAGAAAGACATGGCGTGCCATTGACTCTATTGACTGGGAGGTAGAGTTTCGACTCTTGACTGAATGCACTGGGAATAGTTTTACACATATAATTTATCGCACGTGATTTTTCTATCCACTATCCATGCTACGCAAGTACACTTGTTTTAAGTTATTCTCAAAATTGAGAATGTATATAGTGTCTCAGAAGTATAGCTAAATTTAATTACAAATTTAATGTATTAGCTATAATTAAAATTCACACGAATAAAAGATTGCATAATAATAAAACGTGTTTGTTTATTAGTTAATATTGTTTTGTACCAGTTTGTATGTTTCTCTTTTTTTATATCTTCCTCACTAAATGTTTAACACTCTCCTCTTAGTGATCAAAAGATAAATTTGTGAAAAAATTTCCACGCTGCTTGCGTAATCAACTCTAATTCCTCACCTTAATTATGAAAAACATAAATGGTCGTTAATGGCAGGAATTCAGGGAAAGGTTAAGAAAGGGGGAGTGGGGGTGTTAAAAAGGCATTTACACACAGAACCTTTATTAAATTTTAATTATAGCTCAATTACGGAAGTACTATGTTTACATTTACCGTGCGAACCACCCCAAAGAGAGCGTAAATGTTACATTGTTTCGTTCTTTCTACCATTTCAATGCTTGCGAAGTTGGATTCATATTCTTATTGTATATTTGTTTTGATTTCTAGCATTCGAATATGTTATTTGTGAATATCACATATATTGACTCTTATTTTGAGACTCCACACTAGTGGATCTGCCGTCTAGAAGTATGAGCCGTCCAGTCATGTTTTCCGGCTAAGGGATATTTAGAGTTCTTATACTGGGGTGTTATTTACTAAATGTTTTTCACACCTTTCTATATTAATACAAATTAAAAATTACAGATAATTCGTATGGAAACGGATAGTAAAACACTGTTAAAATATGTAAAAAAATTATTATGATAAATATTAAAGATGGACAGTTCACTACGCACATAAAGATACCTCAGATATACAAAAAGCTTTCCCTCATTTTAGAGTAAAGCTACAATGATTAATGAAATAATTTAGACAGGATTTGTGTAAAGTTGAGTATTCTGTACGTTTTTGAACAATCCTTATTTATTTAATTAGTTAAGACAATTGTTGCTGAAAAAGTTGTATATTTATTTCAATTTGGACAGTAATACTATGGATATCCGTTTAAATATACATATTAACCAATCGAAGATCTATTGTAATCGTTATTATATTTACATTATTTTATCCTCTGCCAAGGAGATAAATTGGGGATCCAGTGTAAAAGTGTACGAATGAAAATTCTAAAATGTAAGTGCTCCAATTTTCTATTAGACGTATTGAAAAAACACCTTTTAAATATAACAACTAATTATTAGTATTCTAAATACATGTATTAAAACATAATAAACGTATTCTTAAAATTGAAAAATGACACCTAAACACAGAAATCGAACCTGGGAGCAGTGGCGTACTAAACCAAAGGTCCCGGGTTGGATTCCCATGTCCAGGTGTAATTTTTCAATTTTCAGATTATGATATTTAGATGGAGAATTCCTCACTAAAAGCATAAATAATATCTTCTGCTATTTGATTCATTATAACCGTAGGTAAAAATCAGCCCTAGTATTTTTGTCTCACTACGCCAATTCTCTATCAATTAGTCTATTCAAGTTCGTCCTGTTACCAGAGTCATACGCCAATTATGGTTTTAGGCAGAGTCTGTGATGGACGTGTGAAATTGTCAGCTACATACAGTTAACATAAACACAGCCTGTCTCTCTTATGATTACCATCCAGGTTGCCACTTGTACAAGACTTGTTATATTTAAAAATGTACGTTTACAAACATTTAATTGATATTAATAATCAACACAACCACCCGATTCAGTGGCCTGATAGTTTAAGGCGTCTTTCTCGTGTTAAACTGGCCTGCTGGAGACGGGGAGATCCAGTTAGGCCTAATGAGTTTTTTAATGGTTTACCACTCTCCTTCCACGCAAATATGGGTATATTTATCTTTAAACTGCTTCCTTCCTCTTCTCTACCCCATTAAAGTAATTAGCATGTATATGTATAATCATAACAGGTAGTAAAAAGAGATGATGTGTATGGAAAAATCTGTATCACGGTTGATGGTTATCCACACATAAATATATCTTAAAAACACACACCTGAACATGTAATTGAATGGCAATCCTCCTTATAATATCACATCATTGGGTTTTTACACAACGTTTTAATAGTCCGTCTCACTCACGGATAACACATAGCTTAGGCCGATCAAACTGAGCATCCCATTGTAGTATGGTTTTAGGTAATTTACATTTATAACAATGTATTGAGATCAACTAAACCATTTTATCATATTAGGAAACAAGGTCACAAGAGGAAAAAGTAAAATTTTAGCTCAAACTGAGTCAGTGATGTCATATGTTGAACTAGACAATCATTATAACTTTCTAATACATTTTAGATTATGGTTAAAAGAGGTATCTTTCATATTTATATTAATTCTAAATATAATTGTATTTCCTAGGGTACTTACGGGGATTGAGACATGTTATATTTTTATCCTGGAAAACGTGTGTAAAGTTAGACTCCCCCTTTTCTCCTGTACCCCTAAGCATTCAATTTTAGTGTAAATGTATTGTAAGCTAGTATTTGAAATCTTAGTGTAAATGTATTGTGCACTAGTATTTGAAATCTTAGCGTGCTACAAACCAGTTGGTGGAAATGTAAGAGGAATGTCGGTGTCTGCAATAAAGTATAAATAACCAGCCCGAGGTCACTGTGTGGCTGCAGCTTGTCCTCTGTATGGTCAGCATTGTGTCATGTGACCATAGCTGTGTTCTGATTGGTTGGAGAGCACAGTTTTATAATCAACGGTTTGAGAGACAGGGGTATTCTGCCCAGTATGGGTGTGTGGACAAAGGGGAAGAACGATGAATTGTTATAGTGTGAACCTGAGGAAATTGAATTTTAAAGTTTAAACGCTATTGTAAGACTGAGTTGTTAAATATTTTTAAAACTTTAGCCCAGCATTAATGACAGGTAAACTGAGCATCTAATATATATAGCAAGGCTCATTTATATATTTTCGTTTACAGTAAAACATATGATTTTAACCATTTAACCTTCAAACTTTATAGGGAAAAATAATGGGGGTTAAACATCCTGTGTGGAAGAAAAGTGAAAAATATTAGGGTTAATTTTAATAATATAAAATAGTTATATAACTATGTCCAAGCCATACAATATTGGTTTTATTTGCATAACATTTTAACAGATTTAATTTAACTGTGTTTTGTTAAACTGACTTATTAGATTACTAATTATCATCATCATAATCTGGCATGGCATAGTAGCATAAAACTGCAAAAATTCATTATTGTCTGAGAAATTTTTCAATTTCTGAAAATAAATAAATGGTGATGGGTTAGAATTTAAATGTATAATTTTAGAATGTATTCTATAAAACGTTTGAAAAATATGGCAGCTAAGGACTCAAATGGATTAATTATAGTTCCCTTTCCAATGACCAATATCTTTTAATTTCAATATCATTAATTCAGATGAATTATCTTTAAAAGTAATCTTATTTTTAAGTAATATAATTAGAATCTAAAACACATACTCTAATCATACAATTACATAAAATACTTGGTGTATAATAAAAAGGCTAACTGGCCAATCTTTCCATTTAAGTTTTTCCACAGGTATTCTTCCAGCATATAACTCCAATGAAAACAGAAACTTCCCCACACTCAATGTACATACAAATATTATATTTTTGTATTTGATGAACGTTGAAGCCCAAAACCCACTGTAGCTAGTTCGGTATTCCAGAAGTCGATGGTTTTCTAAGTTGGTTTCCAATTCTTTGGTAGGCCGTGAGGGTACGCCTAATTCAGTTTTTTGTTACAATCTATCGAAAAGCTGTGTCCAAGCCTTGAATATCTATTGAGTGAATTCCATTATCACAAATAGTGACTCATGCTGACCTAATTATTTCATGTCAATCTTATGGATGCTCAATGAATGTTTTCTGTTGAATGAGACACTTATTTTGGTCGGTATTCTGGACTGGTGATGACAGGGAGACCAGGATTTTAATTCCAGTAGTGTGTATCCAGGGTAGTTTTACACTCTACCTCCACGCAAATGCAGGTACACATTTTTCTATATTTAAACTTTTATATCCTTAACACCTTAGTGTATTTAGTACCAATGCATGTTTCCCAAATGGGTAGAAGTTATGTTGCTAATAAATACATATATATATTGCAAGATTTACTCCTTAAACCAGTGGGACTCAAACTTTTTGACTGTGTACCGCAAGATATAATTTATGTTAAACTCTGTACAGTTTACCCCTAAAGGGGTTGGTGTGTATTACAAGCTATGTATACAATAGTCTACAAGTCAAATAAATTACATCCAAAATAATGTATTAAATATAAAATAAGTAGTTTTAAATGTAAAATATAATATCAGAATGTTCCGTAACTAGTTGGAACCTCTTCAGCCGTGGACAGGAGACACAAAAACATGTGTTCCATTTTACTTCTTTTTTTTTTTTCGAGTTATAGCCATGTTTGTGTTCCAATAATGTGGAGCTGCTTTGCAAATAAATGGTACGTTCCACCTTAAAGACTTTCTCCCGTCTTTATCTTAAAAATATATATTTACTAAAACATCGTAAGATTTGTGAAACGACACAATATATATTTTTGTAGAAACAATTTACTAAAGATCATAAATGAAATAATATAAACTGTTACTTATTTAGGAACTAGGAACACTGTTACAAAATATTAAGAAAAGAGAATCATCTTTGTCCAGCAAAGAGCATTAGAATCAAATTTATTTTCAAACCCTGTATTAAAATATATATATACTCATAGCTCAAAAACTATTGATTTAATAACTAAATATCTTAAATAAAATATGTTTATATTTAATAATAATACAACTTTATGATAGTAAGCTATTTCGTATCTCAAATGGTTGCGGAGAAATTAAGAACACTGGAAAATTTTCTTATTGAAAACTAGCCTCAAATTCGTTATCATGAGAAAATGAGAACTGTTATCATGTTTATAATAATAAATAGTGTTTTGATTCAAGATTTAAGAAAAATCGTTAGAGTATATTTCAAGAGTCCACTTTTTTGATGATCACAATACTTTCTCTATGAGGTGTAGACGGATGAAAGTCAAAAGGAATTGTTCTAATTGGAAACCTTCAGCCACAATGCAATCCTGCAGCCGTTGTGTAGTAGATTGCCAAACTCTTTCAAAAATACGGCGATTCGGTGGAGGTATTTCGATTCTGGCAAAGCGTGTTGGCAAAAATATTGGTTTCAAGTGCTTCCACCAGTGAAAATCTAGATATTTAAGTGCTTATCTACTACAATACGATTGCAGTCTTTCATTCAGGGTGAAAATGGCCAAATTGAGCCCTTCCTATAATGCTAAACAGTTCCAATTTACTGGAGTACAAAAATAACTATAGCTTAGAAAAAAGTTCAAGTGGGACACATGTTCATATGAACCATTTAACGGTGTTTTTGTGTCTCTTGTCCACCCTCAGAAGTGGGTCCTAAATTTTACGGTACACCCTATATCTATTTTTAAATTCTGAGTACTTATAATATATATTCACGTATCCCAGGTTGAATAGCACTTCCTTAGACCTCTAAACCTGGTCCACACTTTTATAATATCCTCGTATCATATACACATCACAATATGGGATGGAGGGGGTGACAATACACAAGGATACGGTTGAGTTAATCAATTTTGTCCAAACCAACCCTCGTTCCGTCACCCTTATTGACGCGCCTCATATTGCCATCATTAGTGTGTTCCTCACCCGTGACTGTGTCCGGTTCGTAGCACGTCCAGACATGTCGTATCCTTCCCCGTGACAGTGTCCGGTTCGTAGCACGTCCAGACATGTCGTATCCTTCCCCGTGACAGTGTCCGGTTCGTAGCACGTCCAGACATGCCGTATCCTCACCCGTGACAGTGTCCGGTTCGTAGCACGTCCAGACATGCCGTATCCTCACCCGTGACAGTGTCCGGTTCGTAGCACGTCCAGACATGTCGTATACTCACCCGTGACAGTGTCCGGTTCGTAGCACGTCCAGACATGCCGTATACTCACCCGTGACAGTGTCCGGTTCGTAGCACGTCCAGACATGCCGTATCCTCACCCGTGACAGTGTCCGGTTCGTAGCACGTCCAGACATGTCGTATACTCACCCGTGACAGTGTCCGGTTCGTAGCACGTCCAGACATGTCGTATACTCACCCGTGACAGTGTCCGGTTCGTAGCACGTCCAGACATGTCGTATCCTCACCCGTGACAGCGTCCGGTTCGTAGCACGTCCAGACATGTCGTATCCTCACCCGTGACAGTGTCCGGTTCGTAGCACGTCCAGACATGTCGTATCCTCATCTTGTATTTCCATTACAGTTGACGCTGAAATATCTGTGAGATGCAGTGATTTTATACGATACGAATATCCGTTAAAAGTGTGCACCCAACCTAAGACTAGTAAAGCACCCTTGGAAAACAAATTAATTGATATTGACCCTTGTAATGTTTCAGTTTCCCCGATGATCTGGGTACCAAACCAGCTCGTGGGTGCCCCAGCGGGTACAGACGTCACTATCGACTGCCACACGGAGGCGTACCCACGGGCCATCAGCTACTGGGTGTACGACAACGTGATGTTGCTCCCCACCAGGAAGTACGCAACTGACGTCACAGAAAACAGTTACAGAGCTCACATGAAACTGACTGTGAGGAACCTTGGAGACAAGGACTTTGGGAACTACAGATGTATCTCCAAGAACTCTCTGGGAGAGACCGAGGGATCCATAAGACTTTACGGTACGATATGTTAGTGGTCACAAACCTGGGGGGTACCACCCCTTTACCGAATTTTCAGGGGGGTGGTACATTTTAAGGTGGCAATAGGAAACTTTGAGGTTTTTATGGGTATTACAGCAATAAATTTTATGTAAGTAATAACTGGCAACAAAATATTTTACAAAAATATCATAAATTTTTTTATATTTGTGTTCTATAATTCTGGTTATATTTTTAATAAAATATTATTAAAAACATTTAACATAATTTTTGTTTTAACGTGTGTTTTATCCATAAGGATTATAAGTTATACCACAAAAAACCTATTCTTATATCTATATAGGCCTATATTCATAATAAATATTTAGTTTCAAATATTTAGATATAAATGTACAATATTACATGAATTTAAGGTTATTATTGTTGATTTCAGCATGCTTATTGTAATACATAGTGTGACTGAGACACATAAATATTCACTATCTAAATAAAAGCAAACTATAAACTACACTTTTTGAAGATAATGTCACTCAGGTGAGCTCCACCAGACGTCAGACAAACCTCAGTGCATTGTCCACAACTTTCCTCACCATAGACCGTCTAAATGTTTCTGACACACCCTGTACATTTAGCTTAAGATAGTGGGGGCAGGAGCCACATACAATTCTTATATTTGGGTGCTAGGCTAAAATAGGTTGGGAACTATTCCAATAGATTACACGTCCTTAGCCTAATTTTGTGGTATAAATACTTTTAAAGTAAGTTCAATTTAATTTGTTTGGTAAAAGAAAGTGTTTTAATTCAAATGGCTGATATGCTAGTAAAAGATATGATAAGAAAGTTATATTTATCAAGACTATGATAAATAAATATTTTTAATCCCGAGTCTAATTAAACATTACCTAATCTATTTAGGAAGTAATATATTTAGAAAATAGTTTGTTTCCTTGGTTAGAAATGTTATGGTCTTAGTCAAAATGTATTATGATAATTAATAACTATATAATTAACACATATATTAGGTTTGTATGTTCAGTTAAAATCCCAGGGAAAGTGTACAAAAAATTATTATAAAAATTGTGGATGTATCAATTATTTGGAATATTTTCTAAAATTTTAATTATCTGAATATCCTGAATTGATTCTGAATCAAATATTATGTTTCAAAAAATCTTATATTTGAAATCTAATCAAATATTTTATATTAATATTTTTAGAATCATATCAAAATTTTAGCTTGTTAGCTCGAATCGAGTCTCAATCGCATATTTTGATTCAGAAAATCTTATAATCTAAACCGTATCGAATATACAATACTGAAAATATTATGAAAATAATTTCCATAAAATATTCTATATAAAATATTTTTCAAATATAATCTGAATCTTATATTTTATAATTACTAATAAGTTATTGATAATAAATACAAATAGAATATTAGGCTATTTATGTGATCAAGTCCACTAAAAAATAACACATCAAATCTACATTAAGACACTGAATGGTGTAGCTAAAATGTAAATTGCCTTATTACAATTGTTTGTAGGTTTTAATAATGCATTAAATTGTATTTATATATAAAGTAGGTTTATTAAAAAATTTTATCTTATATTTGTGTCTTGAATTCCAACGAATCTGAATCTAAAACCTAGAGTTAGATCTGACATTTTGAATTTATTTGAAATGTTTCTAATATCAGGATTTCAAATTTTGAATCGATTCTAAACTTGATTTAAAATTTTATTTCAAATTTTAAAATTCTAATATTCATTGAGGCTTATTTATAATGATAGATGAAGTGAACACCTAACAATAATGTTTATCAGTTCGACGAAATATGCAACCTGTAATCTACACAAACTTACAGTACATTCAGATAAGAGGATAACTATACAAGTAAAGCATATTTTAAGTTTTGTTTAAATTAAGATGAAAGTAAATAGATTTTAAATTTTATGGACAAATGTTTCTCATTCTGCTCTTTTATAAAATATATAAGTATGTGTGCTGCAAAACAAATTTGACAATTTGAGCTCGTTTTATTGGCGCAAATAAACAAGAGTCATGAAGTTACCCCGTAAAACTACATGTTGTCAACTCTAAATCATGCCAGAGCGGTTGTTGTCCTTTAATGAATATAGTGCCAACTTCTGTGAATATAGGGTGTCATGTGGTCAGCATCACGAACCCTGGGGTCGTTAATCTCAGTTTTGTATAGCAGAGCCACTCCTTATTTGTCGCCATGAGGTTGAAATGACCCCATTACAAACCCACTGCTTCACATACAATCTGGTAGCTGTGGGTATCGAACCCAGCACTTCTTGATTCGTAGCTAGGAATTCTGACCGATAGGCAATAGATATGAAGCACAGCTTCCAACCAATATTATAAGGAAGTATTTTATTGGTAAAGTATGAAATTTACTAGATATACTTTAATGTATCCATACATCAAGTCATGTTAACTGAATCGTTTGATTTATATGGATTTTATCAAAACCTATAAAATAATAATAATATAGTAAAATAATATAAATGTTAACTGCAAAATGTTTGAATTTTATAGTATACTTTTCCAGCCTGTATGGGCTATCCAGATATCTCACCCCTAGGGATGAGGAAGGAAAGATATTAAATGAAATATATACCTGGATTTGCATAGAAGGAAAGTGATAAACCATTCATGAAATAAACGTCCCGATTAGGATTCCAACAATAGCCTCGTCACCAGCAAACCAGAATAGATAAACCTAACATTTAGTCCTTTCGACACCTGCCGTCTGAATTACACAACAAATGAATGTCACTACCACCCACCTAGCTCTCTCCTCTCTGTCAGGAACTCTCTCAACTTTACTTGTCAGCTCATTCGTATTTTATTATTAGTAACAGTACATTGAGGTGACGTAGCCCAAAGCTCGTGTAATATTCAGATATCCTAGTGGAGCGTACAGCACAGCCTGGTGTCTCATACACTAACAAGAGAGAGCCAATCACAATACTCCCAGCATGGTGTCTCATACACTAACAAGAGAGAGCCAATCACAATACTCTCAGCATGGTGTCTCATACACTAACAAGAGAGAGCCAATCACAATACTCTCAGCATGGTGTCTCATACACTAACAAGAGAGAGCCAATCACAATACTCTCAGCATGGTGTCTCATACACTAACAAGAGAGAGCCAATCACAATACTCTCAGCATGGTGTCTCATACACTAACAAGAGAGAACCAATCACAATACTCCCAGCATGGTGGCTGATACACTAACGAGAGAGAGCCAATCACAATACTCTCAGCATGGTGTCTCATACACTAACAAGAAAGAGCCAATCACAATACTCTCAGCCTGGTGTCTCATACACTAACAAGGGAGAGCCAATCACAATACTCCAGAATGGTGTCTCATACACTAACAAGGGAGAGCCAATCACAATACTCCCAGCATGGTGTCTCATACACTAACAAGAGAGAGCCAATCACAATACTCCCAGGCTTGTGTCTCATACACTAACAAGAAAGAGCCAATCACAATACTCCCAGCATGGTGGCTCATACACTAACAAGAGAGAGCCAATCACTATACTCCTAAGCTTGTTCTCATACACTAACAAGAGAGAGCCAATCACAATACTCCCAGCATGGTGGCTCATACACTAACAAGAGAGAGCCAATCACAATACTCCTAGCATGGTGTCTGATACACTAACAAGAGAGAGCCAATCACAATACTCCAAGCTTGTGTCTCATACACTAACAAGAGAGAGCCAATCACAATACTCCCAGCATGGTGGCTCATACACTAACAAGAGAGTGCAAATCACAATACTCCCAGCATGGTGGCTCATACACAAACAAGAGAGAATAAATCACAATACTCCCAGCATGATGTCTCATACACTAACAAGAGAGAGCCAATCACAATACCCGCAGCATGGTGTCTCATACACTAACAAGAGAAAGACAATCACAATACTCCCAGCATGGTGTCTAATACACCAACAAGAGAGAGATCCAATCACAATACTCCCAGCATGGTGTCTCATACACTAACAAGAGAGAGCCAATCACAATACTCCCAGCATGGTGTCTCATACACTAACATGAGAGAGCCAATCACAATACTCCCAGCATGGTGGCTCATACACTAACAAGAGAGTGCAAATCACAATACTCCCAGCATGGTGGCTCGTACACTAACAAGAGAGACCAAATCACAATACTCCCAGCATGGTATCTCATACACTAACAAGAGAGAGACAATCACAATACCCGCAGCATGGTGTCTCATACACTAACAAGAGAAAGACAATCACAATACTCCCAGCATGGTGTCTAATACACTAACAAGAGAGAGATCCAATCACAATACTCTCAACCTGGTGGCTCATACACTAACAATAGAGAGACAATAACAATACTCTCAGCATGGTGCCTCGTACACTTACAAGAGAGAGCATATCACAATACTCCCAGGCTTGTGTCTCATACACTAACAAGAGAGAGCCAATCACAATACTCTCAGCCAGTGTCTCATACAATAACAAGAGAGAGCCAATAACTATACTCCCAGCATGGTGTCTGATACACTAACAAGAGAGAGCCAATCACAATACTCTCAGCATGGTGTCTCATACACTAACAAGAGAGAGAAAATCACAATACTCTCAGCCTGGTGGCTCATACACTAACAAGAGAGAGACAATCACAATACTCTCAGCATGGTGTCTCATACAATAACAAGAGAGAACCAATCACAATTCTCCCAAGCTTGTGTCTCATACACTAACAAGAGAGAGCCAATCACAATACTCCCAGCATGGTGGCTCATACACTAACAAGAGAGTGTAAATCACAATACTCCCAGCATGGTGGCTCATACACAAACAAGAGAGAATAATTCACAATACTCCCAGCATGATGTCTCATACACTAACAAGAGAGAGCCAATCACAATACCCGCAGCATGGTGTCTCATACACTACCAAGAGAAAGACAATCACAATACTCCCAGCATGGTGTCTAATACACTAACAAGAGAGAGATCCAATCACAATACTCCCAGCATGGTGTCTCATACACTAACAAGAGAGAGCCAATCACAATACTCCCAGCATGGTGGCTCATACACTAACAAGAGAGAGCCAATCACAATACTCCCAGCATGGTGGCTCATACACTAACAAGGGAGTGCAAATCACAATACTCCCAGCATGGTGGCTCATACACTAACAAGAGAGACCAAATCACAATAATCCCAGCATGGTGTCTCATACACTAACAAGAGAGAGCCAACCACAATACCCGCAGCATGGTGTCTCATACACTAACAAGAGAAAGACAATCACAATACTCCCAGCATGGTGTCTAATACACTAACAAGAGAGAGATCCAATCACAATACTCTCATCCTGGTGGCTCATACACTAACAATAGAGAGACAATCACAATACTCTCAGGTTGGTGCCTCATACACTAACAAGAGAGAGCCAATCACAATACTCCCAGGCTTGTGTCTCATACACTAACAAGAGAGAGCCAATCACAATACTCTCAGCCCGGTGTCTCATACAATAACAAGAGGGAGCCAATCACTATACTCCCAGCATGGTGTCTGATACACTAACGAGAGAGAGCCAATCACAATACTCTCAGCATGGTGTCTCATACACTAACAAGAGAGAAAAAATCACAATACTCTCAGCCTGGTGGCTCATACACTAACAAGAGAGAGACAATCACAATACTCTCAGCATGGTGTCTAATACAATAACAAGAGAGAACCAATCACAATTCTCCCAGCGTGGTGGTTGTTACACTAACAAGAGAGAGCCAATCACAATACTCCAGAATGGTGTCTTATACACTAACAAGAGAGAGTCAATCACAATACTCCCAACATTGTGGCTCATACACTAACATGAGAGATCCAATCACAATACACGCTGCATGGTGTCTCATACACTAACAAGAGAAAGACAATCACAATGCTCCAGCATGGTGTCTCATACACTAACAAGAGAGAGATCCAATCACAATACTCCAAGCATGGTGTCTCATACACTAACAAGAGAGAGCCAATCACTTTACTCTCAGCATGGTGTCTCATACACTAACAAGAGAGAGAGCCAATCACAATAATCTCAGCATGGTGCCTCATACACTAACAAGAGAGACCAAATCACAATACTCCTGCCGGTGGATCATACACTAAAAAGAGAGAACCAATCACAATACTCTCAGCATGGTGTCTTATACACTAACAAGAAAGAGCCAATAAAAATATTCCCAGGCTCGTGTCTCATACACTAACAAGAGAGAGCCAATCACAATTCTCCAGCATGGTGTCTCATACACTAACAAGAGAGAGCCAATCACAATACTCCCAGGCTTGTGTCTCATACACTAACAATAGAGAGCCAATCACAATACTCCTAGCATGGTCTTTCATACACTAACAAGAGAGAGCCAATCACAATACTCTCAGCATGGTGGCTCATACACTAACAAGAGAGAGACAATCACAATACTCTTAGCATGGTGTCTCATACACTAACAAGAGAGAGCCAATCACAATACTCCTAGCATGGTCTTTCATACACTAACAAGAGAGCCAATCACAATACTCTCAGCATGGTGTCTCATACACTAACAAGAGAGAGCCAATCACTATACTCCTAGCATGGTGTCTCATACACTAACAAGAGAGAGCCAATCACAATACTCCCAGCATGGTGTCTAATACACTAACAAGAGAGAGATCCAATCACAATACTCCCAGCATGGTGTCTCATACACTAACAAGAGAGAGCCAATCACAATACCCGCAGCATGGTGTCTCATAACACTAACAAGAGAAAGACAATCACAATATTCCCAGCATGGTGTCTCATACACTAACAAGAGAGAGATCATATAACAATATTATTATTAGTACCGCGTCTTACTACCCGTTCGGGTTATACGCACTTACGCTAATGTGTAATGGTAGGGTGATTGTGAGATGAAATGAAGGACCTACAGTTTAACGTGGAATCCGAACCACGGTGGTGGCCTGGCATTCCCCACATTCACAAGATGTCTTGTCAGAGGTGAAGGAAGGGTTTGGCAATCAGATAAATCTTTGCTGGGACCGAGGATTGAACCCGGCCGCCAGCATAGAAGTCTGACACCTTACTCCCAGACCACCAGGTCACCCACCATATCACAATACCCGCAGCATGGTGTCTCATACACTAACAAGAGAAAGACAATCACAATACTCCCAGCCTGGTGGCTCATACACTAACAAGAGAGAGCAATCACAATACTCCCAGCATGGTGGCTCATACACTAACAAGAGAGAGCCAATCACAATACTCCCAGCATGGTGTCTCATACACTAACAAGAGAGAGCCAATCACAATATTCCCAGCATGGTGGCTCATACACTAACAAGAGAGAGCCAATCACAATACTCCCAGCATGGTGTCTAATACACTAACAAGAGAGAGATCCAATCACAATACTCCCAGCATGGTGTCTCATACACTAACAAGAGAGAGCCAATCACAATACTCCCAGCATGGTGTCTCATACACTAACAAGAGTGAGCCAACCACAATACTCCTAGCATGGTGTCTCATACACTAACAAGAGAGAGCCAATCACAATACTCCTAGCATGGTGTCTCATACACTAACAAGAGAAAGCCAATCACAATACTCCCAGCATGGTGTCTCATACACTAACAAGAGAGAGTTAATCACAATATTCCCAGCATTGTGGCTCATACACTAACAAAGAGAGAGCAAATCACAATACTCCCAGCATGGTGGCTCATACACTAACAAGAGAGAGTAAATCACAATACTCTCAGCATGGTGTCTCATACGCTTACAAGAGTGAGCCAATCACAATACTCCCAGCATGGTGTCTCATACACTAACAAGAGTGAGCCAATCACAATACTCCTAGCATGGTGTCTCATACACTAACAAGAGAGAGCCAATCACAATACTCCTAGCATGGTGTCTCATACACTAACAAGAGAGAGCCAATCACAATACTCCCAGCATGGTGTCTCATACACTAACAAGAGAGAGCCAATCACAATACCCGCAGCATGGTGTCTCATACACTAACAAGAGAGAGCCAATCACAATACTCCTAGCATGGTGTCTCATACACTAACAAGAGAGAGCCAATCACAATACTCCCAGCATGGTGTCTCATTACACTAACAAGAGAGAGCCAATCACAATACCCGCAGCATGGTGTCTCATACACTAACAAGGAGAGATCATATAACAATATTATTATTAGCACCGCGTCTTACTACCCGTTCGGGTTATACGCACTTACGCTAATGTGTAATGGTAGGGTGATTGTGAGATGAAATGAAGGACCTACAGTTTAACGTGGAATCCGAACCACGGTGGTGGCCTGGCATTCCCCACATTCACAAGATGTCTTGTCAGAGGTGAAGGAAGGGTTTGGCAATCAGATAAATCTTTGCCGGGACCGAGGATTGAACCCGGCCGCCAGCATATAAGTCTGACACCTTACCCCCAGACCACCAGGTCACCCACCATATCACAATACCCGCAGCATGGTGTCTCATACACTAACAAGAGAAAGACAATCACAATACTCCCAGCCTGGTGGCTCATACACTTACAAGAGAGAACCAATCACAATACTCCCAGCATGGTGGCTCATACACTAACAAGAGAGAGCCAATCACAATACTCCCAGCATGGTGTCTCATACACTAACAAGAGAGAGCCAATCACAATATTCCCAGCATGGTGGCTCATACACTAACAAGAGAAAATAAATCACAATACTCCCAAAATGGTGGCTCATACACTAGCAAGAGAGAGCCAATCACAATACTCCCAAGCTTGTGTCTCATACTCTAACAAGAGAGAGCCAATCACAATACTCCAGCATGGTGGCTCATACACTAACAAGAGAGAGCCAATCACAATACTCCCAAGCTTGTGTTTCATACTCTAACAAGAGAGAGCCAATCACAATACTCCCAGCATGGTGGCTCATACACTAACAAGAGAGAGCCAATCACAATACTCCCAAGCTTGTGTCTCATACTCTAACAAGAGAGAGTTAATCACAATATTCCCAGCATTGTGGCTCATACACTAACAAGAGAGAGCCAATCACAATACTCCCAGCATGGTGGCTCATACACTAACAAGAGAGAGTAAATCACAATACTCTCAGCATGGTGTCTCATACGCTTACAAGAGAGAGCCAATCACAATACTCCCAGCATGGTCTCTCATACACTAACAAGAGTGAGCCAACCACAATACTCCTAGCATGGTGTCTCATACACTAACAAGAGAGAGCCAATCACAATACTCCTAGCATGGTGTCTCATACACTAACAAGAGAGAGCCAATCACAATACTCCCAGCATGGTGTCTCATACACTAACAAGAGAGAGCAAATCACAATACTCCCAGCATGATGTCTGATACACTAACAAGAGAGAGCCAATCACAATACTCCCAGCATGGTGGCTCATACACTAACAAGAGAGACCAAATCACAATACTCCCAGCATGGTGGCTCATACACTAACAAGAGAGAGCCAATCACAATACTCCTAGCATGGTCTTTCATACACTAACAAGAGAGAGCCAATCACCATACTTCCAGGAACAACATCCAGGACTAAACAGTTAGTGTGTGTACCTTACACTAGTTCTTTTTAAGGTGGCACTGTATCGAACAAAAGGTAAAGACAATATATTTGGATCCTTTATATTAAATATTTTTGTGTTGAAACAAATCTAATATTTATCCTTTTTAATAAAAATGGGTTTAATTTTCTACACATAGTGACCTCAACATTTATATAATATCTGTCAGGGATGTCCTGGATTTTAGCGACAACCTTTTCTCTTTTATTAAATGTTTGTCATCTAATGACGCTACGCTCATGACAGATATTCAACAACGATTGATTTCAAATCTGAAGAAAATTAAACTCCAGTTTTCTAGTGGAGGACTATTGGTTTTATATTTAAAAAAAAAATCTTTTACAATAAGAACGCCTCTCATTGCTTATATAGTCGGCCTCATTAATCGAATATGACTTGCTCCAAATATCACTTCTTATTTTTCTTTATAAAATCTTTTATTTGGATTCGAATGGTTAAAAACAAATGGCAGCAATATTTAAATATCGCTGGTTTTATTGGTTTAAAAAAATTTTGGGCAGCTTAAAATATATATCAAGCAATAAATTTCAACATTTTAATTTTCATATACACAGTAAAATGTTATTAGTATATTTAGTGTGATCACAATAATTATTGTTTGTTTAATCAATCTTTTGCGAGCCAGATAAAACCAGTCGTCCCACGGGTCGTAAATTACCGACCTCTGGTCCATGGTATCATTCTCGCTATAGACTGGACTGACGATAATGGAGAGATTGGGGTTTGATTCCCGACTGGGTCTACTGAGGATACAGTTCCTTAAAAGGCTTTCCATTACGCATATGTGGATACAATTCTTAATGCGTTTTTACCCATTCCTAACATTAGCGTAATTATTTCAGGTGCCTTTCACTTGAGTGGGTTGTAATCTGCAGTGTAAATAAGAAGGTAGGCCTATTAAAGATGATTACACAATATAATTATTTAGATTTTGAGTAATAAAGTTTTAAATTGATCCAGTTGTTATTTTTTCAAAATATATCTTTATGAGTTTACAAAATGTAAACTTTAGAGCCAAGGAAATTAAAAAATATATAAAATATCTATTATTACATCTGGTGTCATATTTAGTACTAGGTTAAATATTTTACTGCTATGGACAGGGAAGGCCTGGAGGGTCGTGACAATTTAAGGGTAGGAGGACACCTCATCAACACAGTAAAGTACGTATATGATCTAGCAATGCAGGCAAAATTAAAGCAACGTTGCATGAAATTATGACAACAGAAATAGTGGAGCCAGGGAGAATAAATGACATGAGATCAACATTGAGAGGTCAAAAGTTATTGAGATTTCAAAAATTTAAGAGTCTCTTGAAATCAAAATTGGAAACATAGAACAGTATAAGGACCTAATAATTCTGATGACAAATGATGCTTATTGTACCAAAATTAGGTCGATGATAACCATGGCTATGGAATCTTTTATAAATAAGAAGCTACTGCTGACCAGCAAGTTGAGTTTGTAACTGAGGAAGAAACTGATTAAATGCTACATTTGGAGCATCGCGCTTGATGGAGCATAAACTTGGACCATTAGGAAGATGGGGGGAAAACATATTTAAAGTGCTTTGAGATGTGGTGTTAGAGAGGACTTTAGAAGATCAGAAGAATTCTTAAGAAGAGTGGGTGAGAACAACCATAATCATTTTAGATGTGATCAGCACAAAGCAACCTGTATTGATCCCAACCTCAGGAAAAAGTCTCTTATGCACACTGTCATAGAAGGCAAGGTTAAGGGAAAAGGAAATTTAGGAAGAAGGTGAATTCAATAAATGAAATACTTGAAGGAAAGAAGAAAATGATGGGAACTGTAAGAGGAAACATAGGACAGGACGCATTGACGGTCTAAGTTGACAGACACACGGAATGGACCTACCTTTAGACAAAACACCTTTTAAGATTATGTTAGTTATAAAGGGTCCGACTATATTTCAGTTATCTATTAATTTAATCGAATGTCTCATTTTCAATTAAATGCTTATTAATTTTATAAACTTGCTCCATTTCACAAATAAAAATAAAATATCAAGCTTATTGATGATGGTTGACATTTAGCTTTAAAAGACTATAAACACCAAAAAGAAAATATTCATTCTTGTTTGGCCACCCAACAAACTATGGGAATACATTTCACATCTTTAATAATTGTAAGTTCACAACTTGATGATGAGCTTTTAACAGTGCTACATGGAAGATAACTAAGAAGTGTTGGAGACATTTAGAGGTCCCAGCCTATTTAAGAAGTTGATTGATATTTTTTAATATCATTTTCAAAAAAATATAGGTGTAAATTAACAGTAAGTTTCAGACCAGTTAAAACGCTTTAATTTTAGGTTAATTTTTTTAGATTCACTGACGGTATATTTGAAAATTTGTCTTTCTGAGATTAAAGTGAAAGGTAATAAACCCAGACCAAGCAAATATCTATCAAATAAATGCATATGCAATCTCATAATAATTATAATAATTGTACATATGGCAGCAATAAGCCAACTACAGAGTCGAAGGTGGCTGCGTTATCTGATAGCTCGTGATCTTAATAAAAACAACACTTTTGTAGCCACCGATTTCCACACGTCAATCATAGACTCTGCCTTAAAATATGAGTGAAGAATGACCCTGAGCTTGGGACGGTTCCTGGATAGCTCAGTGGTTAAATTTTTGGCGTACTAAGCCAAAGGTCCTTGGTTCAATTCCCGTGTCCAGGTCTCCTTTTTAAACTTTCAGAATAAAATAAATGCATGCTTTTTTAGCAACACAACAGAACATTTTAATGTGGGATTCTTTTATAGGGTCTTGTGTAAGTTATTAACATTTTGTTACTAATAATTTAACCTTTTACCTGGTAAAAACCTGAGTTTACATTTTAGTGAAAATAATATTAAATAATATCACACAACTTCATAAATATTCCTAGATTTCTAAACGATCTCAACACTTCTCAGTGTTTTGTATGTAGCCCTAAATAAAAAAACTGTATTTATGCCTTTCTCTGGGCTACAAGAGAAAAGTTTTGATCGATTTTGTTCAAACTTAATATTTGGATGGATTTATCTCAGGGTCCTATTTTGAAATTTTTTCCCAGCCTCTAAATTGAGGGTAATTTACGGTATGCATGATTAATTTGAAATATTTGAAATTTTTAGAAAATGTTTTAGTTATTTTAATTATAATGATATTTAGGAGTGATTTACATTGCGGATAAAGATGTATATGTTTTTTGAGGGAATCACATTTAATAGCAATTTCTTGATGCATTATTTTTGAAAATGTTATTACAAAGTATTGTAAATTATCTAAGATGGCTTTATGACATTTATTCCAATAGTTTAACCAGCTAAGGAGTGTCTCATTGAAGGCTATTAATGAGTGAGGGGGTTGTTCCACCCTATTATACCACTAATGATAATCATGTTTGTTGACAGTGAATATAACTTCCTATTTGTTTTATTTGTGCTCGTTTTCAGAAATTCCAATGCCGTCTTCTCCCCCGAAGGCTACGGAAGTCCGTAGTGGTGCGAGTAAAGAAGGTGAGTAGTTGAGGGGGTAGGGGGTTTAAAGCGCCCTCCAACAAGTGCATGCGGGGGAGGGGGGGGAGAGTGAGAGTAAGAGGTTATCCAGGCTTTCTCCTCCCTCAGCTAGAAAGAACATGAATATATAATGACAGAGATGCACGAGGTAAAGCGCTTCTACTTCAGTTCAACAACATCAATATTTAAAGACCACTCCTATTTTTTACCCTCTTCGCTTTATTTTTTTTTGACCCAGTTCTTTTCCCATCCCATCCTCACGAGTGTTTGTATGAGCTATTTAACACGTAAATATAACTGTGCTACTTACTAAATGTATATAGAAACTGAATTGGTTTTGATTTTAATATTAGAGAGCTGCACATTTTTTTTATAATTATAAATTTATTTGAATATTTTAAAAGGGACTATAAGATATTCTAGTTTTGTCAAATCCACTATTTTACGAATCGCAATTTGGAATACATATTATAATAATTTAATCTACGAATTTTCAATCTTAATCCTGGTATTAGAAACAGTAAACTTAAGAAACATAATTTACCAAAAGAATTATTAGGTGTCTGCTATTATTATTATTATTATTACTATTATTATTAATAATAATAATAATAATAATAATAATAATAATATTAGTGCGTTTCACTACCCGTTCGGGTTATACGCACTTACGCTAATGTGTAATGGTAGGGTGATTTTGAGATAAAATGGAGTATCTACAGTTTAACGTGGAATCCGAACTACTGTGGAGACCTGGCATTCCACATATTCACAAGTTATGATTAATATACGTATTGCCAAAGGTGAAGGAATAGTTTGGAAATGAGATAAATCTGTTCGAGGCCTGAGGATTGAACCCCAGATCCCCAGCACAGAAGTCATGACACCTTGCCCCTAGACTACCAGGTCACTCCGGGTATCTGTTGAAAATATATATAGCAGTTGAGGTTAAAGATATTACGTATATGGAGGTTAAATATCCTCAAACTGTTGTATTTATAAAGGAAAGAATAGATATGAAGCTTCAAAACCCTGAAAAAGTCATCGATTATTTATTTATAATATTATATTTTGACTCAATTAATTTGTTTGAGAAGAAAGGATCTAAATTTCTAACCACTCACTTTAATCTAAGAACTGTGACATTTTGATTATAAAATTCTTTGAAAATGAGTTAATTTCCTTTTGAATATTTTTTTCGTACTATGAAACTAAGAAAGTCAAGTGTTTTTTTTTATCCTAAAGTGACATATTGACACCTTTTAAATCCATTTTGGTGTAATCGTTTCAAATGTAGTAGGTGGACTACTTAACATTTATTGTTATAGTGTGTCATTATAACATACACTCATGCATTTAATTTATAGATTTAAGATCTGAAATTTAATTAAGTTTTTTTAATATCTAATAAACAGTCTAAGAGCTCTAAGCAATTTTCAAATCAAATTAAAATCGATGGTTCAGTTCACAGCTCATATTTTCTTAAGCTTCTATTATTTTCACTTAATAATAAATATTTATTAAAAACTCATAAGATTTGTGAAACGAGATAATATATATTGTTGCAGAAACAATCCATCAAAAAGCATAAATTAAATAATAAACACTTTTACAATAACGTTGGGAAATAGGAACATCTTTATCCACTAAGAAGCATAATAATCCATTTCAATTGTCAAATAGCTTCATATATATATCTATCTATTTATTTGTCATTATCATTAGGAATTCTGTCTTACGACAGGTCGATTCCTTTTGTCATTGAATTTATATCGCTAGTGCACCCTATTCCCAGACTCCTCTTTCAGCTCTTAGAATTTATATCGCTAGTGCACCCTATTCCCAGACTCCTCTTTCAACTCTCAGAATTTATATCACTAGTGCACCCTATTCCCAGACTCATCTGTCAGATCTCAGAATTTATATCACTAGTGCACCTTATTCCCAGACTCCTCTTTCAGCTCTCAGAATTTATATCACTAGTGCACCTTATTCCCAGACTCCTCTGTCAGCTCTCAGAATTTATATCACTATTGCACCTTATTCCCAGACTCCTCTTTCAGCTCTCAGAATTTATATCGCTAGTTCACCTTATTCCCATACTCCTCTTTCAGCTCTCAGAATTTATATCGCTAGTGCAACTTATTCCCAGACTCCTCTGTCAGATCTCAGAATTTATATCGCTAGTGCACCTTATTCCCAGACTCCTCTGTCAGATCTCATAATTTATATCGCTATTGCACCTTATACCCAGACTCCTCCTTCAGCTCTCAGAATTTATATCGCTAGTGCACCTTATTCCCAGACTCCTCTGTCAGATCTCAGAATTTATATCGCTATTGCACCTTATACCCAGACTCCTCTTTCAGCTCTCAGAATTTATATCGCTAGTGCACCTTATACCCAGACTCCTCCTTCAGCTCTCAGAATTTATATCGCTAGTGCACCTTATTCCCAGACTCCTCTGTCAGATCTCAGAATTTATATCGCTATTGCACCTTATACCCAGACTCCTCCTTCAGCTCTCAGAATTTATATCGCTAGTGCACCTTATTCCCAGACTCCTCTGTCAGATCTCAGAATTTATATCGCTAGTGCACCTTATTCCTAGACTCCTCTGTCAGATCTCAGAATTTATATCGCTATTGCACCTTATACCCAGACTCCTCTTTCAGCTCTCAGAATTTATATCGCTAGTGCACCTTATACCCAGACTCCTCCTTCAGCTCTCAGAATTTATATCGCTAGTGCACCTTATTCCCAGACTCCTCTGTCAGATCTCAGAATTTATATCGCTATTGCACCTTATACCCAGACTCCTCCTTCAGCTCTCAGAATTTATATCGCTAGTGCACCTTATTCCCAGACTCCTCTGTCAGATCTCAGAATTTATATCGCTATTGCACCTTATACCCAGACTCCTCCTTCAGCTCTCAGAATTTATATCGCTAGTGCACCTTATTCCCAGACTCCTCTGTCAGATCTCAGAATTTATATCGCTATTGCACCTTATACCCAGACTCCTCCTTCAGCTCTCAGAATTTTCTTCTTTTCCTCAAGTCACCCAATATCTGAATCCTTTTTCTTCCTAATCTCTTCTTTCCCTCAATATTTCCTTCTATGGCGTTGTGCAGAAGACAGTTCCTCCCAAGGATGTGTCAAATCCAGTTTGCTTTCCACCGAAGATATATGTATAAAATTACGTATTCTTATAACTGAACAACTATTGGTTTTATGAAAATATTTTCCACAATAAGGATTTTATTTTTTAATAGCACTACAACTTTACAATTCTAAGTTCTTAGACCTCTGACAAGACATCTTGTGAATGTGTGGAATGCCAGGTCTCCACCGTGGTTCAGATTCCACGTTAAACTGTAGGTCCTCCATTTCATCTCACAATCACCCTACCATTACACATTAGCGTAAGTGTGTATAACCCGAACGGGTAGTAAGACGCGGTGCTAATAATAATAATAATAATAATAATAATAAATTCTTAGTATCTCAAATAGTTACGGAGATGAGATAAATTTGAAAATGTATGCCTATGTAACCTACACTTAAAAATTTTCACGATGAAATTAAAATGTATATTATGTTTGTAGTGATCAAAAATAGCTGGATATAAAATATAATCAAATAGGTTAGATACGACACAGATTTGGTAAATATAATTTTTTCTACTTTTGTAATTTTGTGAAATACCCTTATTATAAGGGTTGGATATAATTCCAAAACTCTCCGAGAGAACTTTATGAAAACCTTTAACTCTGAATATTAGCCTGATTGAGTTACAGACCGAAAATATTGCAAAAACAATTTTTTTTGTATTAAGGGGATCATGGAATGTCAAAATCCATTAATATTTGTAATTAAATACATTTTTGTTTCATAATAATTTCACTTTCCATGAGGTAACTAGAAAGTGATCAAAAAAATAGATGGTATTATTCTTAATGTTGGTTGTTTACTTATACTTAGGCATTAGGATCTCGACAGTTCATTGTCTCACAAAAGTACGTCGCATATCCCCATCTTGAGCTAATTCCATCCTGTCAACCTTATTACATCCTATCCCTATCTCGAGCTAGTTCCATTCAGTCCACCTCATTATACCCTATCTCATCTTGAGTCAGTTCTATCAGGTCAACCTCATCACACCCTATCCCTATATTGAGCTAGTTCTATCCAGTCCACCTCATCACAACCTATCCTTATCTTGAGTCAGTTCTATCCAGTCCCCCTCATTACACTCTATCTCTCTCAGGTTAATTCTAATGTTATACTCTCGTCTGCGTCTAGGTATTCCCAATAGTCTCTTCCTATTAGGTTGTCCATTCTGTACCATGGGCAATGTTTTAGAATCTCCCATTCACACTGAATGTCCTGCCCCCCATAATCTTATAGATTTGATTACTTTTACAATGTATTGTTATGATTACAGATTAGGTAACTCGTCATTATGTAACCTCCCTCCCTCCCAAATATCTTTATCCTATTTTGAACCAGATATCTTCAGAACACCTTGTTTTCGGGCATCTTAAATTGGTTTTCGTCATGTGAGGTAAGAGACCACTCTTCACACCATATAGAACCGGTAATATTATTGTTTTATATTGTATTCCTTGAAAGCAGGTGATACGTTAACTACTTACTGACCTAGTATAATATTTACTTTTAATATCAATTTATATTACTTGTAATAGCCAAGTTAAATGGTTTATGTATTTTAATGATTTTGTAATGATTTAACATCAAGTTTACACATCACTTTGTTTCTTAAAACCAGCCCGGTTTATCAGCGTTTATTTACACCAATGTGGAAGCTTATCAGTACTGTAGAATTCATAGGGAATGTATCTATATCTATGTAGGGGGTAAGAGAGAAACCATTCACGAAATAACACATTTAATAAAACTTTCCAGGATATAAACCCTGCCCTCCCCATCTAGAACTAAAGTATTATTTATGTGAGTGACACTTTAAGCCAGTATAAAACAACTAGTTGCCCGTGGGCAATATGCAGCCCACGTTTACTGAAAATGTGACACTCATTGTATCCTGGAGGTAGATGCAAGGAAAACTCTAATTGGCAGACATGAAAAAATATGTTTAAAAAGGTAAAGATTACATTTTATTAGGCATTTATTTGATTACTAAAAATATATGTAAGTATATATTTAGGAGGCTATTTTGCTAAAGTATGTTTGCGTGCATATTTCAAAATACATTTTTTCAGGAGTCATATTTTTTTTTATATTTTTTGACAGTAAAATTTGAAAGATTTTACTAACCAAAAATACAATCTATATATAATTGCTGAAAATAATTGTTTATAAAGAGTTGATCGTAGGCCTATAATAATTTTATGAAATGAATAGATAAATCTTCGGCCCATGGTTCAAACTGATACTAAAATCGTGTTCTTATTATAAAAACATCAGACCATCCATCCTACCTTATACTATGCAGCCACCAACGATGTGCCTCTCAAATGTTAATGGCCCTCACATGTGTTCTCATGTGTGTGTGTTTATTGTTTAGTACTTTGTACAAATGGCCAATGTTTCCGTATTTAATTCAGTACTAGATTCTGTAAAATCCCATAATAACCATATGAGCAAACAGCTATTAGGGAAAACACTAAAAATATAAGTAGTAATCATTGAAACTCGTACATAATTTGATAGCAGCGCAGGCCATTATTTTTATCTCGTGTTTAAGTATTAAAACGTACGCTTAGGAAACTAGTCAAAAAACACACGAGACGAGACGAGGCAGTTAGAAGGTTGACTTCACTGTACGAGGATCAATTTGGCCCCCTTAGAGCTTAAGCAGGGATCGCGCCAACAGGGATAATTGAATTCAAGGCCCCAGTGAGGGTAGTAGGGAAGTTTTTGCTCCCAGTGCTACGGGGCTCAAAGCCCGACATTGTACTCATACTGTTAGAACTTAGACACTTATAGAGACAAAGAGACATAACAAAAATTACGCAAATTGTTGTCGGCCCATTTCAGGGCCAACAACTAAGACAATGGACAATTTAAAAAAAAGACAACAATCACAAGACTGGTCAAGGAACCTTGATGAAGAAGAGGACGTAGACATTGATACCACTGACAACGACTCTGAAGATGCGGAATTTACTAAAGCAACGATTCTGAAGAGGAAGCTACTTTTTAAGTCAAAAGAGGACGTACCGGCAAAAGCCATAAAAGTGACCAATAAATTTGAGCCGCTCTCAAACAATGACCAAACTATGGAAATCTCAGACTCACCACATACAATTACCACAGGAACAGTAAAAACCAAACAAAATATTCCACCGATTGTACTTAGAGGGACAGCGAACTACTCCAAAATAGCCAAAAAGATGAAGGAAAGTATGACTGGAACTTACAAAATACTGTACATCCAAGACGGACTAAAACTACATGTAGCATCCCTGGAGGACTTCAAAACCCTCCAAACATACCTGAAACAGACGGAACAAGATATCACACCTTCACTCTCCCAAGGGATAAACCCTTGAAAATAGTTGTGAAAGGTCTTCCACCCAATGTGTCTACGGACGAAATCAAAGACGAACTACAGGAGATGGGATACACAGCGACAGATATAAGCAATTCAAATCAAGGGCACAACAGAAACCGACTCACAAGACACGATCAAACTGTTGCCAATATTTATATGTACATTCACAAGGACTGATAATAACTTCAAAATTTTCCAAGAAAATTACATCAACCACACTAGAGTAAAAATAGAGCATTACATTCAATCCCAAAATTACATACTCCAATGCCACAGGTGCCAGAGATTTGGCCACTCTAAGAACAATTGTGCCAATAATCCAAGGTGCGTTAAATGCCTGGCCTCTCATTTGACCACAGACTGCCCGAGGAAAGAAACCACAACCCCTGCTAAATGCACAAATTGCCGAGGAAACCACACTGCCAACTACTCGAAATGCCCCGAGTACCTGAAAGTAATGGAAAAAAAAATTGAACAAAGACAGAAAATAGTGAACAAACCAGCCACCACACCTCCAAAAAATGACTTTCCCCTACTAGCAACCAAGACTACGACAACCACACACAACATCAATCCTGCACGCTCATATAGAGATATCTTGGTGAACAAACAGGACGGCCTGCAACAACCTAAAGGAAAAGAACCGGAACAAAATGCTTCATTTGACCTTAAAGAAATTATTATGATACTTAAAGAACTAAACTTATGTGGATTTCTAAGACACCTCAAAACATACATAACAAAAATCAGCCAGGCACCGGATAAATTGACAAAACTCATGGTCATCATTGAAGCAGCGACTGACTTTTACTTTAGCTCCAATGATGACTAACCCACGAATTGTAGAAGAAAACACTCTCAGAATACTAATATGGAACGCGAACGGAATCCTCCTACAAAAACAGGAATTCGAAGACCTACTTCGAACATATGGAATAGACCTGGCACTTGTATGCGAGACCCACCTAAAACCTGACAAACGGCTTACCATAACAGGATATAATATATTCAGGACAGACAGGTTACACCGGAGAGGGGGGGTACAGCAGTCCTCATAAAGAGCTACCTACCACACTATAGAAACGACATCGAGGACACAGAAAACCTGGAGGCCACATCGGTAACTGTCAACACCAAAAACGGACACATAAACTTTGTGGCCACCTACAACCCTCCAACCAAGATGTTACTCAAAACCGACCTGGATATCATCACTGCAGATAACAATTTCCTAATAGGGGGGGATCTTAACAGCAAAAATACACTATGGAATAGCAGGCTGACAAATAGAAATGGGCGAATACTAGAAGAGCACGCAACGGATGCAGACTACAACATAATAGCTCCAGAATCACCGACATTTTATCCTGGCAATCACCTTCATAGACCGGACGTCCTGGACTTATTACTAACTAACTTAAAAATAACATCGGAAACCTTAACGGTATTACAAGAACTCGATTCCGACCATAACCCGGTACTCTGCGAATGGGACATCGACACTGAACATCAGACCAACTGGCACAGGCCGAGCACTAAGACAACAGACTGGAAGAAGTTCAAAGAAGACCTTCAGGAAACCGTACCAGGAAACCTAGAAATAGAAACAGAAGAGGACGTTGACGCCGCCATTGATATACTAACAAATACAATACAAGAAGCTTACAAACGAAACACAGTGACCTCCCGAAAACAGCAAAACGTAAGGATTGACCAGCCCAACCTCAACCTACTGATAGCGCAAAAAAGAGAAGCACGTAGGGATTGGCAGAGGCTACGGACTCCACAAGAAGAAACTAGGTACAACAGACTAAAGGCTCAGGTTAGAAGGACGGTCAACAACATTAGAAGAACCAGATGGAACGACTTTGTCATAGACACTACAGCCAACCAACAGAAACCGTGGACTTTGACAAAAATTTTAAAAGGAACTGCGAGAAAGGCGGGAACTCCAGCCATACATGGGCAGCAAGGAATGGCATATACTAACATCGACAAGGCTAACGCGATAGCGGCAACACTAGAACAACAGTTCAGACCCAATCCAGTGCAGGATGAAGACTTAAACAGAGACATTAACAGGGGAGTAAACGCCTACTTTGACAGACAAATAGCCGACATACCTGCCCCTCTCACAGTAGAGGACCTTCAACAAGCTATCGAAGATCTTCGGTCAAATAAGGCACCGGGTATAGACGGCATCAAGAATGAAGAGTTAAAAAATCTACCTCACAATGCAACAGCACTGCTTACCCAAATATTCAACACGACCCTTAAATTACACTACTTCCCAAAATTTTGGAAAAGGGCCAAAGTCATCAGCATCACAAAACCAGGCAAAAATAGCATCTTCCCTCAGAACAGACGACCAATCAGCCTGCTCAATACAATCAGTAAACTTTATGAATCCCTGATACTAAATAGACTGCAACAACACACAGAGATGAACGAAATAATCCCCGATCTACAGTTTGGATTCAAGAAACTTCACTCCACAATCCATCCTGTACTAAATTTCATAGAGGATGCCACCGATAGCTTCAATAAACGCGAATACATGCTCGCCATATTCTTGGACGTCGAGAAGGCCTTCGACAAGGTGTGGCACTATGGACTGCTATACAAACTGATACAATACGACTTCCCACCAAGAGACACAATGCTCATTAAAAGCTTCTTAGAAGACAGAGAGTTTCAGGTCGCTATTGGGGCTCACTTTCCGAGAGGGTGAAAGTAAAATCAGGGTACCGCAAGGGTCGGTCTTGGCTCCCTACCTTTTCAATCTTTATGTTTCTGATATACCAACACACCCTAAAATGACAGTGAGATTATTCGCGGACGATACACTAATTTATACAAGAGACCGGAATATATACTACGCGACACTAGCACTACAACGATACCTAACAACACTCGAGACCTGGCTCACAAAATGGCGAGTGAAAGTCAACACTGCGAAGTCCACGGCTATGGTGGTGGCTAAAAGGAGACAATTACCACCAGAGAACTTCACTATTTTTCAAGAGGACATACCGTTCGAAAACGAGGCAAAATATCTTGGAATAACCATAGATAGGAAGCTCACCTGGGCGAAACATATTGACAGAACGAAGAAAACTGCAACCGCGCTTTTCATACAGCTCTATCCTCTCTTCAAAGGGCGCCAACTGAGTCAGCAATCCAAGATAACCATTTACAAATGTATTATCCAGCCCATCATCCTCTACGGCTGCGTAGGTTGGGGATACGCAGCCAAAACACACATCAAGAAGCTACAAACAGTGCAGAACAAGATACTAAGGCTCATAACCGGAACAGACATTAGAACAAGAATAGACCACCTCCATGATATAGCCAAGTGCAAACCACTCGATGTGTTATTCAAAGAAAGAAGGGAAAAGTTCTACACACAAAGTGTAGCACACAAAAATCCATTGATACGTGCACTTGGTAACTACAATCCTCACGACCAAAGACCATACAAACGCCCAAGGCTGGAATAGAGAGGGATAAGAGAAAGGAGCAATATCATCCACACCTTCACATTCAAATTTTCATCCTTCATCAAGTGTATATTTTGACTAATCAAACATGTGTTTCCTTTTCAGATAATCATCACAAACTCACAATCAATCAACCCATCTTTCACTAGATATATATTTTCACAAATTCATATTTTTCACCCTCATTCCATGAGGATAAGGGCTAGCGTATGCTGCCTGTAACTCACAAAGCAATACAGCCCTTTCACAGGTGACCTAGCTTGGCGCTTCTGCCAAGGTGGATATCTTGTGTCGGGCTACAAACCAACTCAAACCGTGTACTTTGTACAATTAAATCATAGGTACCAAGTCATTTAATATTAAGTTCATGCAACGAGGATAAGGGTCTGTGAAAACAACCTGTAACTCGCATATCAAATCAGCCAAAACTTCCCAATGCTTGTCAATGTCTATATTGGCAAGTGGGGAGGTTGGGGCAACAGGGGCAACCCATTTAGGAAACTAGTTTTCTTAAATTAAAAAATGAACTTATTTTTTAGCTTTAAGTGTTACTACTCATTCAAGTTGTAATCATAACATGTATTATTACTCTAAAGTGTTTGGGATGAGTAAGGTTTAATTAGGAGGAAGTGTAACCACATTTAGGTGGAGGGAGAGTACCTACACAAGACTGAAACCCCGATTTCGCCAACATTGGCAGTCTAGGCTATTGCAAGAGCGATGCCGGGCCACAATTTTAAAACTATGGCAACTATGGCATGTATTCGTGTGGCATGCCATGATGTAATAATCAATATTAAATACATATTTTTTCAGCGTGATATATATACCTTTTTGAAGTCAATAATATTTTGACAGCTTCAAAGCCACAATGAATTATGTTACGTCATCAGTTGTAAATCATCTTGGCTCGTACTTGGGTTTATCTTGTGTGTTGTTGAAGACAACAAGCTATTAACCAAACATAGCTATCTTTACTAGCAAACTACAACAACATGTTTCAAACAAATATGGAAAAGGACATATATGATTTTGATGTTAATGCATATATCAATTTATTGTCCATTTTGTCTCAGGGGGTGATACTTTAAATGCTTTACTTGACGTTATTGAAATTAATATCGTATAAAACACTCACTTTAACTTTTTAAACAATTTTCCTTCTTTAAAGTTTAGACATTACTAGAGTATTTACAATTTGATTTCAAGATGTGATTAATTTATTCTATTTCATTATAATTAAAAAGTTCAATTTTTAAATACTCACTAAAAAACTAAAATAAGGATGGCACACTGGACTATTTCAAAATAAATTTATCTTTTCCTTGAGTTGCACACTGATCGAAAAAGTCTAATCATTCTTGCCTTGAACCAAGAGGCCATCAAAGTATGTTGGAAAGAAATGTATCTGTTTTTCAAACAAAAGAAAATGCAAACTTATTTTTTTTTAATAATCTAAGGGAAATAATTTTAACTATGGTTTTCAAAATTGTTTTCAAATTGTGCTGAAGTGTCTCAAAAGTATATAAGCTAATTTCTTACAAACACAAAGAGAATCTAAAGGTTTTTTTTGCTGTTAACGTTAGCTACACCCTCATCAGTGGTCACGTGAATAAAATATTAGGCTTATCTACTCATGTTTTCATTTGAAGAAAAGGTAGTTGCTTGATTCCTGTACTTAGGCACAGTTTCTTCAAATAGTCTCCTATACTCACTCGAAGCAAATGCAAGCACATGTTTTCAAAACTAAAGCTCCTTCATCCTTGCTTCCTTGATGAGATTTATTTAAAATATTTTTCTTTAGCACATTTTCTCAAGACCCTTTGGGATACACATATATGATAATTACTCTAATGGTTTATGGGACGAGTTATGAGGCATTTTAGAGGAACTCTACTGGCATTTGCGTAGAGGGAGAGGATACCTTTTAGGAAATACTATCCTCAGTAGATACGACCAGTATTTGAACCCCTTTCTACCCTTCTTCAGAAGGCCAGTCTAACAATACAATGACGCCTTAGACCAGTGGTTCTTAAAAGGTGGTCCACGGACCCCTGGGGGTTCGTGAGCTGTTCCTAGGGGGTCCACTAAAACTGACAAAATGTAGTCAAATAAAAAGTTAAAATAATAATTAATCAACACTATTCTACATGAAACACAAGTATAAAAATTACTTGACATGCATTCGGATTTTCAAGCCAAAATGTCCAACCTTCTAAATGGTCTTCAATAAGTGATGTAAAAAAGAAGAGGTTTCACTTATCTCACTAATATTAGACCCAAATGAATAATTTTGAACTTTATCATAATTAATAAATGGCCATGTAGGCTTAATTAACCTTTTTCTGTGTTAACTATTACTATTATATTCATTATTATTACAACTAGAGTTAGTGTAAAATTCAAAGTATGTAAAAACACATCGGTCTTGGATTTATTGTGCCAAATTCCAAGTTTTGTTGGTTTTCTAACATGAATTATTATTATTAAAATTAAAAATTTATTATTATTAATATTTTCTATACATAGAACAGAATATATTTTAATGGTTAGAAAAAACGGGGGTTCACCTCTTGGTGGTCCTTAACTTGTGAGGTAATTGGAAACCAATAGTTTAAACCATTCGTCCATTCAAGTGGGTCGCATAAATTATTTTACTTACTACACTAACGTGCTAAGGATAAGGATCGTTAAAATAAGAGTAAGTGTTCCCACACTTACGTGGAGGGAGAGTTGAAAATAAATTAGAAAAAACCACCATCTGTACACCTGACCAGGACTCAAAGCCCGGTCTAACTATCATTGACAATCCATTCTATTGCGTGACGTCCTAGAACATTGTATCACCGAAGCAGGCATTAGTCTAGTTAAATGTAGATAAACCAAAATCTGGTTAAC
This sequence comes from Timema cristinae, assembly GCA_039000515.1. Classification (NCBI taxonomy): domain Eukaryota; kingdom Metazoa; phylum Arthropoda; class Insecta; order Phasmatodea; family Timematidae; genus Timema; species Timema cristinae. The sequence goes on from JBCFYV010011135.1 coordinate 7,709,063, forward strand.
AAATCAAGCAAAAATATATTCACATAGCTAGAATTAAACCCATGTTGGTGGCCTAGTGGTATAAGGCGTCAGTCATGCAATAGACTGGGCTGCCGATAAGGGAGATATTGGGGCTGGATTTCTGTTGATTGTGCTCAGGAAGTTTTTAATTCATAATTTTCAGCGTGTAGCCCGAATGGTTAGTAAGACGCAGTGCTAAAAGTAAACAACATAGTTTTCAACTCTCCATCCAGGCAATAGGTGGTACACTTCCTATAAATTCAAAACTACTCACCGCTATTGCATATGTGTACAAAATGAATGGGTTTTAGGTTGCAGTGATAAATAAAAGAATGAAAACAGTGACCTATATTTTATATCAGTTACTTCACTGATTATGTAGTGATGGCTGTCATCATTAATTCAGTACAATTATATCTCTGCTGAATCAAGTATGTAAACATTAGCCATGTTTTGGAGCATTGTGTAATGTATTGTATTAAGAAGACCGCTCACAGCCGTCATAATCTCCTTGCTCTATGGGAACAAGTAACCAAAGAAGCAGTGCCAACCTCCCTGACTATTAATGACACAATACTTACTTATAAATGTGTTAAAAAGGTCGCGCAAGTGCCGACAGTACTACAACAACGTTTCTTAATTACAGTTAAGTGTATTTCTAAAGCTAATGAATATTTATGCACAGTGAAATGCCGGGCCCGTAAACTCCGCATCTTAGCCCGTTCTCTACGTTTACCCATTACTTAGTGCTTGCTTAGCACTAAAATACCTCACCGAGGAGGGAGAAAATATAACTTTAAAGTAATTACACTACCATAATCCGCATCTTCCTATCCTCCTAACCCAAACCTTTTTTTAAAATGTTTTGACCATAAGAAAAGAAGAGAAAGGGTAGGGAAAGGTTTGGAAGCCTCGAGGTAGCTAGAAGTTGTGTGTTAAATAACGTGTTCACAACTTCAACCAACTTCCCCCACCCCTCTTTCCGTTTCTTTCTTTCCCCTATTCATCTTGAGGGGGTACACCCCCTTTTCTCCTCAATCCTTCATCCTTTTTTTTAATTGTCTGTTTAATGGCTGTGTCCTAATTACACACATTTTTTTTCTCTTAGTGATGAAATATTATCTAACAACAAACACATGGGCTAACAGCTCCACAGTGAAAAATGGGGAGTCGGGGGGGGGGGGGGTGTTAAGAAGAAAAGTGGGGGCAAAGAATTGTTGGAAATTTCCTTTTTAATTTGTTTCGTGTTTTTTAGTTAGTATATTTTTTTTATTCTATCGCTCTTCATGTCCTTTTATCCCTTACATTTCTGTCTCAAGGTTTAATTTTGTCCTGGTTGATATAAGAAGTCCTACTCAACGTCTGGGTAGCAGTACTCAGAAGGAAGAGGAGGAGAGAAAATAAGGGAAGTAGCGGAAAGGAAATTAACGAATAACTAGAAAGATGAGAATATGGTAAAGCACCTACCTACTTTTACGACACAGCCAGTTTTAAGAACCTTTTTTTCGGGAATAGACGCTTGTCTTTTCAAGAGAAGACTAAGAAATTGTTTAAAACTTGCTCTTAATTTATTAGGACCCTTACCCTTGCTAGCCCAGGACAATGACTGTTGTAAAATGATAATATGTCTTTTGTAACAGATATCCTGGAGAAAAGTGAATGAAATCAAAAATTTAATTTGAATAATGGTCTTTGTTTTAATAGAGACGTTAAAAGTGTAGTTTACTTGATTAAATGAAAAGAATCATCCATTTGGTTTCATTCTGTAGCTTAAAATACTCTCGTTGGCCATTTTATATTTGTTTGTATTTTTTTTAATTAATGAAAACAACGTCCATTTATATTTTTCAATGCCATTAAATATCGTATGCAGTTAAACTAGTATTTAATCCTGTCTTTTCAGGTAGCATGTGCTCATTTCAAATAATAAAATATCCTCATTATTCATTTAAGATGACTAAAAATATTAAATGAAATAATGGAATAACATATAGAAATATGGTATATCTAAATCGTTATCATGGTTTCCCAAAGAATATCACGGTTCACCAAGCAATTCCACAAGAAACTGTTTATATACATTGTCATGTCACTACAATAAAGGTGATAGCTTAGTCTTCAATATTAAAATCTGTAACAGCAGCGCTAAGAATACCCTTCAAAATAATCTTTACTTTTTGTGTTTTTTTAGTTTTGTTTTTTTTGTCTGCCTCAGCAAAATTAAAACTGTATACCATATCAACATATTTTACTGTTATTTGTTTAGCAATTTTGAGTGTACTCAACTTTTCATCCAATACTTAGATCTTTATTTATTTATTTTCACACCTTTCAACTTTTATTTTATCTGAGGTGATCCTTTTACTAATTTTCTATATCTAAACTTTCTTTCGCACTAAAGGGTAGATGTTTTAATAGTTTTGAAGAAATGTCAAGCTACTCTTCCATTGGTTTTATTGTAGATTTAGAAATATATATTAACATTCATTCGGCCACATACTCGTTCATTTTATCTCTCTCTCAAATATATTTCTCAAGCTCATAACGTATTTATTAGCAACTTACCCCTAGACCGCCAGGTCACCTAATACCTTGATCATACCTGCCAGAACTTCATATTCCGTCAGTCAACAACCTCAAATGGTAGGCTCTGAACAGAACATATCACTTACACCAAAACTCTTTCTTTCTTTTAGCTAATAAAACAGGTTTTCTGGACGAACATAAGCCTACTTCTCTTAAGTTAATTATCTCCTTGGTTAATATTGTCATATAGATACAAATAATATTCATTCAGAAATAAAACAGCGCAGAAAGCTCATAATTTTATAGTATGTTTTTGTGTAAATACCATACATGTATTATTTTATTCATTTACAAGTGTTTTAAAAAAAAGTAAAGTTTGAAGAAAGTTTAACGAGTTTAGGTTGTTTGTTTAAAAATTTGCCTAACACTATTCTTTTTATGTTTTCATAATGTTATGTTTTTTATGTTATGTTTTTGAATATGTGGGTGTCAATACAATAGAACAAACTAAAATTACTGGGAAGATAATAGTGTGGGAAATTTTATTCCAGATCTCGATTATTGTTAATTGTGCTACTGAAACGTAAATATGTAAAGCAAGAAATGTGTTTTGTTAAGTGAAAGCCTCATTCAGAGATAGAGTGTGACTGTCAGAAAAGGACTAAATATACTTATTGGATCAAGTAAAGAAAGAGAAGATAGATTGCGGAAAAATGTGTTAGCATTGATTAAATTCAAGTTCATGTCAGATGAAAATGGGTGTATTCAAAAATAAGCATCAATAAAGTAATAGAAACAAAAACTGGAAGAGCAAGGACATGAAGATGGTGAAAGAAGTATTCACCCTTCACTAAGATCAACATTGCCATTCTCTTAAAATATATGTTGCCTAATTTGTGTGGAAGAGGTGTCTGCTTCGAGTCCTAACTGGTCAAAAAACTTGAAAAGGTTAATTAGATGGGTTGAAACAATGGATATACATAAATCCATGTTGGCCAAATGCGATTAACATGGACATTAAGTAGAAGAAGATGAAAAAAAAATCAAGCATTGGGTAATGCATGTGAACTTGATAACATAAGATTTCGATACTATAATTATCACTAGTTTCATGTGGTTAAATAATCATGAGAAGCGTATAAGGCCTACTTGTGATTAACATGATGCCGTATTACAGTTATTGTTCCATTTTATTGAGAGCTAAGATGAGTATCGATACACTTTATCTGAGCTCTAATACGCTATCAAAATATTGCCTGTTGGAGTGTAGTGTCAAATGTTGGACTACGTCCTAAAGTATCGTTTAAAATATCACTTTGAAGACAGAATGATATTCACAAAAGCATTTAGAAGTGGGCCATTGGTTTATAACCATTGTAAAATCAGTTTATCACATACTCCATGATCAATGATATTCACGAAGGAAACTAAAGATGGAAAATGAAAGACTTCGAGTTGTGGGAGTATTTGAAGAAATATGAAAGCAGGAGATTTCAGGTAGGACATTTCATTTATCAACTTATCCATCAATAGATGAAATTGGAGACGAATAGTCAAATTTTACACCATCGTCATTTAAAGTATTTATAGATATTGTGATTCTAGGAACTGCTAGTAAAGGGAGTGATAAATCCATATCAATAACCACAATTAGCCCATCTATAATAACCACTTGTCAACAAACGTCATTTCTATCCCCTATTCATTTAACCCTTTTCTGACAATACGTGTATTAATCACAACTTGTGAATGTGTGGAATGCCAGGTCTCCACAGTGGTTTGAATCCCACGTTAAACTGTATGTCCTCCATTTCATCTTACAATCAATTAGCGTAAGTGTATATAGCCCAAACGGGTAGTAAGACTTGGTGCTAATAATAATAATAATAATAATAATAATAATAATAATAATAATAATAATATATAATAATAATAATAATAATAATAATAATACAGTTAGTCCTTCAAGTACACTTACATTTTTAGTATGTCTGAAGATATTTTATTGATCTATTTATGTTGATATCTCTCAGTGCTTCTTATAATGAGACTATAGCGTACTTAAATGCAAGTGATGTAAGTTGTGATGCTTTACTACTATTGTTTTTGAAAAACCGTATCTCAACACTAGAACAATAGATGGACATGAACCAATCCACTTACTTGGTGGTATCAAGTGTGTAACATCAGGTAAAACACTGTTGACTTCCCCTCCTCTTGTTCGTGATATTAAGTGAACAATTAAACTAGCTGTCAACTAGACACCTCTAATACACAACACCAAACGATCTAGACTTGATTGGAAGAATCTAAAGATAAAACTAATCGATGTAGCCAGTTTGGATCTGGATGTGTTGAGAAACAGATTTCAGTTGAACTTGCATTGGTTTGCAGGATACTTGATTTCAGAAAGAAAGTTTCCTTTCTTTGATTTGATAGATGCAGGAAGTCATGCAGGAGGCTGTAAATTAACAAATGTCTAAAGTTCTGACAGTATCATTCCTCCATATAGAAATGAACAATCTGACGCAAATATATTCAGCTTTGGCTTTAACTGCTTTAGAATGCAATATGAGGATTACATCTTGCATTGTACACTTTGACCAACCACTTTTTATCTAGGCTTGTGTAATAGTGAAGGTAGCAGAGAAGGATAGCGCCATCTCTTCTGTTACTGTTAGACTTAGTGACCTTTATTTGCTTATGAGTTACATGGAATGTATTGGGAATATCATGAAAGGAAATGGCATCAAAGAGATTCGGGAAAGTATTTATGCAAAAATACTACTCTTCACTTGATGTTAGGCCATGCATTTTCTCGGTCTTTAAGAGCCCATTTACTAACATTAGTCGCTCTATTTAAGTGTCTGATTTGAAAATGTTCAGCTCTGCAAAGTTACGCCTTGGGCTTTCTTATGATAAACAGCAATAAGCTGATTATAAATAAATTTCACCAAAATGATCAAGACTTCATGATCAGTGAGTGTTCTAGTGGGATACTTTATATATTTATGCAAGAAAGCCGAACTCTTGATGAAGTATGAAAAATTGTTACCCTCGTCATGTAATTCATCAAAGCATTAAGGACTTGAGATTTTACGGTTCACATGATGTCATCAACATGTTACTTTTTTTCTAGACTTCAGGTAATAGCTTGTATGCAAATAGTGCTCATCAATTTGTCCAAAAAAATGCTTGAACTGCCACCGAAGAAGAGAGAAAAAGACTTTGGGTGCTTCTATAAGAAAAGCTTGTTCTGTATTCGACGATCAGCTAGGTTTTGGTCTTGTAATTGATACGACGACATGGTTATAGAGCAATAACTGATGAGGCCTTTGGAATCTTTAAGGTCTTACACATGGACGAGGGATAACAGAAAACCTTTATACGGTGATCAACACCCACATTGTGCATTTAGGTTACCAGAGATGTAGAAAATTTCACGTGTGTGCTCTCTTAGACAACTGAACAGCATACACCGGAGGTTTACTTACTTTTAACCCCAAGTACGTAAACAGTGAAAACATACAAAGATATAAAACAAGTGAAAGGAAAGATAATTATGGAGATAAACAAATAGGCCTTAATGAGATCAGTCATATCAACACATACAATAAAGATAATACAGGCACTATACAGTTAGTGAAGTTTTAGGCTAAATATGAACCCCTAAAATTGTTAACTCCTAAGTGAGTTAGCTAGTGTTCCCACTCAATTGTTCTCAAGGTGGGAAGTGCCAACATTAGTACAACACAGGCAAATCCCTGGTTATGATTGGTATGGGTAGCCTCCCCATTAGAAACACAAATGCATTAGTCAATAAACAATTACTCTTACAAGAATACTCTATACTATAAGTTAACCAGTAAACTAGGTTAAATAAACTAGCAGTCTTATTATAGGGGAAGAAGACTACCCATGCTAGTGAGGCTAGCATAATTCATTTCAATTCAGCTATAATAGTTGCAAGCTACACAGTGTTTATTCCAGCCATACATATTCCGGATGAACTGTAGACGAAAGTTCCAATCTAGGGTTCTAGGCCAAGCACATAATTACCCGGAAAATAACCAATTTGTCTGAGCCAGATTCGAGGTGGTCAAACCGAGACGGTCGACTATCAAACCCAGAAGGGGTCCTCACAAATAACGATATCAAAATTAGTAACAAACATGAGCCATGTATGAAGGACAACAGGACCCACAAGTCGATCACCAAAACACGGTTAACAACAATCATTAAATAGCTCAACAAATCTGAGCCATGCCTGATGGGCAAAGAGATCCACAAGTTGAATAACAGTCATTAAATAGCTCAACAAACGTGAGCCATGCGTGATGGGAAAAGAGCTCCACAAGTTAAACATCACAATAAGGCAAATTACAATAATGGTGAGAAGCACCTCAAGTAACTCAAGGAGAGCCGACCAACACCTTATAAGACACACTGCTAGACCTGGAACAACCTAAACAGACCCTTTTGTCTAATGGAACTGCTGACTACGACATGGTTTTTTCATCATAACACCATTCTTAATGAGCAAACCAAATTCGAAAACGAATCCCTTATTCACACAATTAAATATCTTCCACAAAATTTAAAGATTCAAAATTCATAATTTCCACCCAATTTTTCTTATTTCTATCTATTAGAATAAACAAACACACTAGCGGCATCTATATTAATAAATTATATATATAGTTTTTCATTGTTTCTTCATTGTTTATGTTGACAACAGAATGTTCTGAATCTAATTATTAAATGGTTACAATTTAATAATTTATACATATCATTACCGGATAACATAGGGGAGAACATCTCAACCCCACTTTAGATTTAAGAGGTAAGCTTGATCGTTTAATTCTGATTATAATTCAACTATTTTTCGAACTTTCTATCAAAAAATAATAATACTATCTCGTTCTTACATATTAACCTTTCTACAATTTTCCTTATATTCTCACTCAATTTATTTTCACATTGTTTACATTCTAATAATATCTGTTTGCATTGGTTTGTCTCAGACCTGATGATGGCTGAATAGCCGAAACATGTCGTCAATAAACTTCAATCCAACGAAGAAATATTAAGGAGAGGAATTAACGAACATAGCTAAGGAACGGTTTATGATGAGCACTTATTAACCTAATTTCATTTTATCAAAAAATATCTATCTATCTTATATTTAATACATTCTGATGTTTAATTGTATTTTAGGACTACTGTTTTTTGATTAGAAACTGAATGATCCTAAATAGGCTTAAATTTAACTTATCAATTTACTTTCTTATTTTTACTCAGAACTGTAATTTCAAATAGATTATGTGCAATAATTTTAACATATTACATATTAACTAAATGTTCATCTAATCATTATATTACAAATTCTAATCTAATATTTAATAAGGCCTATTTTGTTTTTAATAGGATTACTGTAATTATCTCTTTCTCAATTATTATATGTAGTGATCTAATATTCTCACAAGCTCGTTCCTTACATAATATTCTCAATAATTAAAGGCATAAACATGATTTTTTTAAATATATTCTATAGTAAAATTATCCGAACTTGTCATTAATTCTCTATTCTACATTTATATGAATAAATAACTCATTCTACACTTGTTCAATGGCCTTTTTCGTGACTATGAACTTAAATAATTAGTTGCTCAAACTATTCCAACAAAAAACAAAAGTATTTTGGTTCAAAACTAAGTAAGACTACATGTTTATTACTCAGTTGAAGTGAAATCAGCTTTATAGTTAATAACTCAAAATAAGACTTCCAGAACTCGATTACAAACAGCTCAACCAAAAACTGCGATAATTCATCTTCTTTTTATATAATTTAAATTTCTTTAAGTTAATCCTTTGTATCATTCAATTTTTTTATTAATTGACAAAAATATATTGGACTTAATAAAAAAAAGTACACAGTATTAAATAACATTCCAAAGTGCTTCCTTTAGCCCAAAATTACGAATGTTTTATTTAATTTGTCTGGTCAGTTTCTATCTAAAATATCATCTACTAGATATCCCAACGTATCTTAGTATATTTATAAATATATGTTCAAAACGTGAGGAAAGCTGGGTACTAAGCAACTACGAATATGAATATAAGCAGATGAAATGAAAATAGGATGATCACTAGAGGGATATAATTTATCAAATGAAAAATAATGATATTAGGTCAGAACTGAAATGACAATGTTTACTTGAAACAATTATGTATACAAATATAGAGAAACCAATGGCATAATAACTGGTCCAAGCATAACATATCCGCTTAGACCCACCAGCCATTTTTCTACTCATGTACTATCCAACAAAGATTTTTACTACTCATTTATTACTTTATCCATGGTCATATTATATCATTGACCTGGTAGCTCCAAATATCAGCCTCAATGTAAAGTGTTCAGACTGGCTAAAAGTACAGATATTAATCGCTATATGGCATTGCAATAACTTATTAGAATGAAACATTGATTCAGGGTTAAACAAAGGAACGCTCGGGCAAATATAATTGTAGTAAAATATACTATTGTTTCTCCATGTAAAAAAGTAAAAATTCCCTTTAAATTCTTACTTCCCCATCTCTACCCCATTAGCTTGAATAAAATTTCGTACGGACTGGTCGGGTAGATATATGACGTGGAGTTAATACTACAGGAAAACCGAGGGAGGTTGAGAAATTCAATGCCATTTGCCAGTAAAGAACCCCCTCAACATTTAGTTTTACTCTATGTACAGGGTTATTCAGGTATCTGGTGAAATATTATACTGGTTGTAGAGAGTAGCAAGACAAGTATTATACTGGTTGTAGAGGGTAGCAAGACAAGTATTATACTGGTTGTAGAGGGTAGCAAGACAAGTATTATACTGGTTGTAGAGGGTAGCAAGACAAGTATTATACTGGTTGTAGAGGGTAGCAAGACAAGTATTATACTGGTTGTAGAGGGTAGCAAGACAAGTATTATACTGGTTGTAGAGGGTAGCAAGACAAGTATTATACTGGTTGTAGAGGTTAGCAAGACAAGTATTATACTGGTTGTAGAGGGTAGCAAGACAAGTATTATACTGGTTGTAGAGGGTAGCAAGACAAGTATTATACTGGTTGTAGAGGGTAGCAAGACAATTATTATACCGGTTGTAGAGGGTAGCAAGACAAGTATTATACTGGTTGTAGAGGGTAGCAAGACAAGTATTATACTGGTTGTAGAGGTTAGCAAGACAAGTATTATACTGGTTGTAGAGGGTAGCAAGACAAGTATTATACTGGTTGTAGAGGGTAGCAAGACAAGTATTATACTGGTTGTAGAGGGTAGCAAGACAAGTATTATACTGGTTTGTAGTAGGGGGTAGCAAGACAATATTATACGGTTGTAGAGGGTAGCAAGACAAGTATTATACTGGTTGTAGAGGTTAGCAAGACAAGTATTATACTGGTTGTAGAGGTTAGCAAGACAAGTATTATACTGGTTGTAGAGGGTAGCAAGACAAGTATTATACGGTTGTAGAGGGTAGCAAGACAAGTATTATACCGGTTGTAGAGGTAGCAAGACAAGTATTATACTGGTTGTAGAGGTAGCAAGACAAGTATTATACTGGTTGTAGAGGGTAGCAAGACAAGTATTATACTGGTTGTAGAGGGTAGCAAGACAAGTATTATACCGGTTGTAGAGGTAGCAAGACAAGTATTATACTGGTTGTAGAGGTAGCAAGACAAGTATTATACGGTTGTAGAGGGTAGCAAGACAAGTATTATACGGTTGTAGAGGTAGCAAGACAAGTATTATACTGGTTGTAGAGGTTAGCAAGACAAGTATTATACTGGTTGTAGAGGTACAAGACAAGTATTATACTGGTTGTAAGGTTAGCAAGACAATTATATTCACGTGATGAGCTTGGGCTCAGCGACACCAAGTGATAACGTGAAAAGACGACAAATTTGTCACTGCATGAACCTAAGGGTTAGACAACACGTGCAGTGCTTCAAGCAAACTAACACAGGCATCCCCACCACTCCCTCCCCTGACAAAGCCAATCGTTCCAGAAATCAGCAATTCTTTATGGGTATATGTTGTCAGACAATTCAATGCCCGTTGTTAGTCATCATTTACACCACACTCCACTTGCTATCTGCTGAGGATTGACGAGTTGCCAACCCCTAGGGGTTCAGCACCGACTGTGAAGCCTCATAGCGCCACCATTTGACGTCATCAATGCTAAATTCAACACGTGGAAATACTTGTATTGTCACCTCCCACAACCTGTATAGTGATTTACCTGGAGAGCTGAATAACCCTCTATATGGTTTGCTAGACATAACTTGCGAGATACCTGATTTGGTGGCCGCATAGTCTAAGGCATCACTCTTGTGTCTGGGTGGACTGCCGATGACGGAGAGATTGGGGCTCTAATCTCGGTTGGGTGTACTGGGGGTTGCTTTTCCAAAATGTTTTTCCACGCAAATTAAGATACACCTCATCCCTAACCCATTGACATAATGATCACGTATGTGTATAAACCAGAACGGGTAGTAAGACATGGTGTTAATAAAAACGTGCGATAGAGATACCAGACCCAACCCATTTTCCTCGCATACCCGTCACGTTCTAGTTCATCACAGTCAACCTCTGCAGTGCGATAACACGTGTTATCAGAGGCGAATGATTTCTGAGCTAGACTAAGGTCTAACAAAGCTAGTGAGAAGCTATCATTATATCAGTCGTTTGTTGGTTGGTTTGTAATCACCAATCGTAAATTAACCATGAATATTTGGGACAGTAGTAGGGAAAGAATATCCATCTCCATATTTTTCCGTAAGATGACAGTATAATGGATCTATACCAGGATGTTGGTTGAATGGACTTTATTTGACAAATTCAAAAGTTACTAAAATAACTCTATTATATGTAAAGTCACGTGACCTGCAGCTGTCACTTTTGATATATAATATCAATACCTAAAAAATAACACCGATTAAAAGTAACCAAAAATATCCTTAAAAAGGGATTGTCCATAAACCACGTAACGCTGATGATAGGGGTTGAGAGGGGAGCTCTAATGTCTACATAAAGTTACATAGAGCTAGAGGGAAGAAAGGGTATCAAGGCTTTATGTAACACAGATCTTATACTCAAACTCTACAGTAATAATAAAAAAATCATACCATCGTTTAAAAAAATAAAAATAAGTAACTTATTGTTATAAAATACTTTGAAATCATTTATTCTTTCGGTGACCTGGTGGTCTAGGGGTAAGCTGTCAAACTTCTGTGCTGGGGCCCGGGGTTCAATCCTCGATTCCAGCAAATATTTATCTGATTGCCAAACCCTTCCTTCACCTCTGATAAGACTTGTATTAATCACAACTTGTGAATGTGTGGAATGCCAGGCCTCCACCGTGGTTCGGATCCCACATTAAACTGTAGGTTCCTCCATTTAATCTCACAATCACCCTACCATTACACATTAGCGTAAGTGTGTATAACCCGAACGGGTAGTAAGACGTGGTGCTAATAATAATAATTTATTCTTTGAAAATTATTCTGAATTGTATTAAATCTTAGTCCTTCTTTTAGTGTCACAAAAGCTTCCCTCTAAAATAGCGACATTCTCTATTGATGTGTAAAGTTACGTAACACAAGTTGTATGAGGGTGAAAGGGGGTGGGGCGATAGGTCAGGCTAAATATCGTCTTGGTGTCACATGAAGGGAGTGAGGGTCCACAAACGGTAGTAATAAATCGTTACATGTTTTATGAATTCCCTCACAAGAATCTTAAAACACATCTAGCTTCCCTTGTTTCAATAGGAAAGAGCCGAGTTAAAACTACGAACGACGCTGGAATGTGCACACCGGAGATGCCACGCATGCGTGTTGTCTTACAGACGAGTCCTGGAGCTTTGTGTGACCATATCACACTTCTTGTAAACCTTACACCTGTAGTTGACAGTTCGCATTATCCTGCGTGCACACAGGTCACGCACTGGCTTTCTTCACGGGACGTAATATATGTGACGTCATAGTGAGTGTCATAAAGACATACACACACCAGTGGGATCTATTCTCCACCCCAGTGGGAATCCCTGTGTGATGTCACAAACACGCTTGTGAGAGCTTACGTTGATTGATGGACCTGTGGTACTATTCCTGATTAACAATAATCGCATGCACAAGATAAAAACAAGAAAAAACAAGAGAATGTAATGGATTTACAGTTTTAGACAATGGCGTACATTGGGTTCTTGTTTGTTAGACAGATCCTGTGGAATTAACTTAGTTTGGTTATCAAACAGGGAGAGTTTCTTTAAAACAAATTTTTTTTTCGTGTCTAATATTCCATACACAAGGGAAATTTTCCCTCAATAAATTCAGTAGTGAATCCACCTGCTTCAGTGGCCGCTTGGTGTAAGGCGTCACTCTAACGATAGGTCGCACTGCTGATAACGGGTATATCGGGGCTTGAAACCCATCAAGGTTTACTGAGGGAGATTCCCCCTTAATGGTTTCCCACACAATCTCAAAGCAAATGTGGGTACATATCCACTGAATTCAACCTTCATCATCCTTAACACACTAGCGTTATCATACCATAAGTGTTAAACCTGAATGGGTAGTAATACAGGATGACTCACATCAGTGGACACGTGTTTTAGTCTGTTATTTTGGTGTTGGATTGGATTGCTGGCGACGAGGAGATCGGTGTTCAATAACAGGTCGGTTAAAACAAGGATTATTATTATATAAAATGTTTCCACACTACTACTACGCAAGTCATATACTGTGCATTTCTCCCAAATATATACCTTTCTTAATCTTATTATACAAGAGTTATACATATTCTACAAATCAAACTGGTATTAAAGCTTGGTAAAAATTAAATCTGCACAAGCCAATAATTATCATGTGAACGATGAATTATCATTAGAAAATAAGTATATCCTAGTTTTGGTAGGAATGACGGTTTAAAAATGCGAAAAACTCTTTTTAAGGTCAACTTTGAAAGAATTTTATTGTATTATTTGTATTAGTTTATAGGTATGATCAGGTACCTAACTAAACCAAACAAAATCATGGTATAGCTATCATGAAATATTTGTGTAATTTTATAAAGGCACATAATTATAATAGTTTATATAAGAATGTTTAAATACAGACATATACTAAGAAAATAGTATTGTTCATAGATCCATCTTGTGTAGCTGAACAGATTCAGGCAGCATATTTCAACTGATGTGCCAAGGTAGTTAAGAGTAAGGTCGTAAATAAACGATACAAAAATTGTGAAATAAAACTAAATCTTTTTGAAATACATGACCAATATTATTTTTAAAAATAAATGGTACGTCACAACGCACAGACCTTCTCTCTCTTTTTATCTTAAAATAAAGATACATACTAAAAACTCTTAAGATTTCTGGACGGAATAATTTACATTGTAGCATCAACACTCCCCATAAGAACATGAATAAAATAATATACACTGATATAGAAACATTGAGAAAAGAGGTGCATCTTTGTCCAACAAAGAGCATTTCAAACAATTTCAGGTTTCAAAGACCATAATGAAATGAAATTTGAACCATTTTCTGACAGCTTGGAAACTGGGATCTGCTTTACACGTTCCAATTTATGAAAATTGTATTTACTAAAGATGAATGGAGGGAAGTACAAATAAATCTAAGAAATCAATAAATAATGAAATAATGTGAAAGGGTAATATGAATTATTGTGAATTCTAGTTTTTTGTCTATTTTTGGTTGCTTGTATAAAGGTAAAATCAAATTAGTAGGAAGTAGTAAAATTTGAAAACAGGACAGAAGATTTTACCTTTAACTTTAATAGTACAAACAATCTAGATGTATGTATTTCCAGATGAAAAAGCAATCAGAGAGTCGGAAAACTAGTTTATAAACTCTCAGTAAATTGGTTTATGATCTGAATAACATTTTTTGTACACTCCAAACCTAGTTATTGTCATATTACTGAAAATGACATATATCTGCGTATCATTGTTTGTCATTGACTCGTCAGACTTCAGAATGGGTTTCCAACTATTGCTCATTAATTCCAACAAACGATAATCTTTATGTCCAATGATATTATAATTAAAATCCCATAATATTATAACATCATATTTGTCAGAATGGATGAATTTTTGAATAGCAGTGACAAACTCAGTGTTAGGTGTAGTATGTGATTTGTACTCTGTGATGATAGAGACATTCCCAAATTTGAAACTTATCATATTCATTCTTAAAACCTGTTTTTCTATTGAAATATACTTGTTTTTTTTAATATTCATGTCTTTCTTTTCCAAACATAATAATCCTATTGTAAGTCGGACATTACCATTATCAGATCTGAAAATATCTTCAAATTTAGAATTTAGAGAATGTTTTGTACGATTGTTTCAGTTTCGGACATTATCAAGATGTCAGAGCTTGAATACCAGTCATCTTCAAGGATGTTTGTCATATTTTTGTACAGAGATAGGACATTATGGTACAAAAGAATTGTGCCATAATTCTGCTCTATGTTCCAAAATGAAAAATTAAAAGTGTTATTACGGAGATGAGTCAGCTCATTTTTAACAGCATCGTCAGCTTTAGGAGGAGGAACTTCCTGCCAAACTTAAAACTCTACTTAGAGCAACGTACAGGAAAACCCTGGGGACACGTTGACATTTATTAAAATCCAAACAAACGAAATTTTATGTCTGCCTTTGGCTCTTGTGTATAGTAAAAGTCTCAGCTGGTACTACTGGAAACTGCTGATGTAACATCTGGTATTCACCCATCTTATTGACATTTATGGTGTGAGCTTTCCTTGATATCGGGATTAATGCTGGGCTTAAATTGTTAGTTTTTATAAAATTGGATGCTTATAATTTTGCCCTTTTTACTACGGAATTGTTGGTTGAAAAATCAAGCCATATTCTATCGATCTCATTTTAATTAGGGTTAAATGTCAATTGTTTCAATACTCCACAAGAACCATTCACCAGTCCACCATGTATGTCAATATTAATAGAGACCATCTATTTTATATTTATTTTAAATCTGGTACTATTAGAAAGACCACCGACTTCTGAATATTTTGCATTTCGTAATAAATGCAAGCACTAACTTTTTCCAGTACAGAATCTTTTGCGTTCAATATGTATTCATAACATGGGTTGTTTGTTATTTTTTCATCATTATACTGGTTTATAAATATGTTTTCGGAATACAACCTGATTGCTTCAACTGGGACGTCCGATTCATGTACTTCCCTTGACCTGAAGAGCTGTAAACCTTCGTTAGCAATGGACCCAGCAGCTAGATTGTTGAGAGCGCTTATTAAAAGAGTTTCATTCTGTTGGTGCATAATTTGTTTAAGTTAACTGCCTCTTGAGCTGACATGAGATTACACTTGATAAAGATGTTGGCAACACTTCCAAGCTTCTCCCTAACACTTGTGTAACCTTTGTTGGTGACATTGGCAGCCTCTCTCAACATTTTCGATAGGCCGGCATATACTTTTCTTGTATAATTTATTATTAAGCTTGCAACCCCATACTCTTCTAATACAAACTGAACATCAATGTTGGACTCAAACATGTTTATCATATCTTTATTATATGAATTTATACCCACTTCTAAACTTGTGAGCCTGAGGAATACCTGTGATCGCTTTATCGAACTTCTAAGGGCCATGATGCATTGCGCCTCAGTCAATTCCAGTTCCTTGAGTATGCACTGAAAAATCTATTAATTTAGGATGTTTATAGAGACTACCCGTGAGTTCTCTGATTGATTTTCTTCAAATTTGATGTCGTTTCTTCGGTCCTGTCTTCGCCTTTCATGGGATTTAACATGTAGATATGAGGCATCACGGGAATGGGAAAGTTAAATCTACATTTCATTTTATTTTTCATTCCTTTATAACAAGTATGTGTATGTTCATGTGACAGATAAGACATGTATGGGTTATTTTCATCAAATTAACATGCGAGAAATATTTCAATAAACGTGACGCAGTCCGAAATACTCCGAGAATCAGCTTGATTGTACTGGGGGATGTTATTTAACCAAAGGAAAATATGTTCGTGGGGGGATCCTCTGAGATGAGACTCTACTCTATAATAACTGTCCTCAATGCTATTCTCTTTGAATGGTCCTCCATCTTGCTTTAGTACCACATAAACTTAGAAACTTTTTGGTTGAAATAGCGAGCACATGTAACCGGATCTTTTTTATTAGGTCAGTTTTTCTTATGCATCTAATGTTACTGCCTCCTGAAGGGTGAGTTTTCTGTTATTGTTTAGTTTTGATAAGAACTAGATGAGTTCTGGCCATATAGAATCTGCTGCTGATAACGTTAGAAATATTGTGGGACATCCAAGTTGGCGAATCATAGCCATTAGCTGCCTTTTCTTTTGTTCCCAGTATGATGATGATGATGATGATATAACCTGATTTAAAATTTTATAGCCGTCATCATGGTGAATAAGGTTTACAAAATACGCTTTGTCAAGGATGTGTCCTGCTGTTATAGTTTTTTTTCCTTTACTTTTCCTAAGACAAATATTTACATTAGATAGTAAAGCTTGTTCTAATTTCTTTCTTGCAATGTACAATATACGGGTACTATTACAGCTTCGGTGGTCACTTCGCCTCTGACTTCACCCTTTCAGTATAAGATATGTTACCTTTAATTTCAAGAGGTTAAGCCGCCAAATATTTTTGGGAACGAAAGTTCTTCTAAGTCAAGATTCAAGTGCCATGGTGCAGGAGATTTTCTCTGGCATGAGTCTATTATTTTAATTTTATCACACATCTTATTTCGATCTAATACCAGAACTTCGTCATCAATACATTCTGCAATTACGTCCTCATCCTTATGTTCAGATATTTCACGATACAATTTTTCAGTTTGATTAAATGAGTTCGAGTCATTTTGATTTAATTTCTTCATCCCTGTGTCAATTTATTCGTCGTTTAAAATGTATTTTTTTATCAACAACAAAGTTTATTTCCTGGTTGTACTCTCTCTCGTACCTCCTGAAATATGACTTATCGACGTGGATTTTGTACTTCTTGTACAAATAGTAATAAGAATTCCAGAGCATCACACCTTTTCTGGACGTATTGTTTCTAACATATTATGAGAAGCATATTTAAATTTCCGTTTCAGTTTAATTTCAACAGTAGACATTTCATCAAAAGTCGTGGAAGAACCAGTAACACGTCGTTCACCTCAACTGGTATGTTAACCATGCTTCCTTTTAACCCTAACTGGGGTTTCAACGCCTTTGGTTAAAGAGGCTGAATCTGCATAAAATTTATAAACGGTGCCACCTTTATTTTTTCTAGAGGTGATAGTGAACTAAGGCAAGAATGAAGGGGGATATACTGTAGCCTATTGATAACGGCAAATTTTGGAATTGGTCCTTTTTTAAGGTACCAAATGCAAGTATTACACAGCAATTTATTTCTATACTTGCCTAGACTCTCATATATTTGTATAAAAGCGTCGTCATTAGGTTTATATATTAGATTTCTTTGTTTAAATTAGTTTATTAATGCTTGAAGGACAACCCCTCACACGAGCAACAAACGTATTCCGGTATTAATGAAAGAGACTTGATACAATCCCGTTTGACTTGGTTATCCTCACTTTCCTGCTTGTACAGGCTGTCTCTGTACTGCTCTCTATACTGGCAAAATGCTTGGACCTTTTTATTATTAGATGCTTTACGTCACGTTCTCTCTCTCTCCTTTAATCTAAGTTACTCATCTCTCCTGAGCTTCTTCTTCTTCTTCTAAACATTTCTTTCTTTCTCTCTATCCCTATATTCCTCATCTCGTCTAAGGTTAATTTTCTTCTGAACATCTTGTTCTTTTTCCTTTCCTCTGCACTTTCTAATCTTGAATTTTTTCTTTGGCTCTCTCCTTTTCAAGTTTTCTTCCAAATGAGGGTAGAACACTTTTAATTGATGTACGACTCATACCGACAATAGGCGTTCTTGATTCTTTGGTTCTTTCTGTATCCATTTCAAGATGGCAGCTCGGAACAGACATCTTATGGATAATACTGTTTACTATATGCCCCTCACTTTCCAGCCCTATTGTTATTTTGGGTAGTTTGTTATTGGCAGATTCAATGGTTTTGATTTTCTGGAGATGTGTCACCTTACTACCCCTCGCTTTGAAGCGAACCATATCAAAAATAGATCATTTGATTCCCTTTCAGAAACGGGGTTATAGTGAATTATGGTATTTTCTTCCAACTCCTCCCTCACCTTCCGATCCAAATTCTACTTGGGGTGTTTTTACTCTCTCTTCTGTGCTTGGAATTTCGGAAAATATATCTACTCTTATAGAAACAAATGAAAATAGTGCAGTAGAACGAATTGATAGATCGTGGTTTAGTTTGTTTACAAGGTCGTTGACAGTTGTGAAACAGCAAGCGACAGCAACTCCGTTAGGCACTACTTCCCCTAAGCTACCTCTGCTGCGAGAATCGAACACCCAATATTGCGAGTCCTCTTTGATTAAGGCAACTGATAGGCTGTTAGCAGTCAACACACCATTATCGAAGGAATCTAAAAACCTGATTATTTCATCAGAGAAGGACTGCGTGGAGATGCCTTAGAATGGCTCAAGCCCACAAGACACGTGGAACAAGAGTTCTGAAGAGAAATTGAAGTCACGACTTCATCGGTGGCAAGATACACTGGAGGTGAGGAACCTAATTTTTCACACAAGTTATAGAGGAAGGAAGGGTGGACCTCTTTTCCTTTCAACAGAATTACCAAGATGAAGGAGGTGTAAAATAGACAGTGCAGAGAAACACAATGTAGTTGCTGTTGCACTGTGTGTTGCGTAATGAATCATCAAACACAGGGTTGTTTTGACAAATTGTCCCATCACTACCTTATCAGGTTCACCAAATTGATCTTCTTTTTTCACGCTAAAATTAAAATATCTTCCTTTCGCATTCCTTCTACCAACTTTAAAAATATCATAGTACAACATTTTTCTATACGGTAATTTTTTAATTTACCTTAGAACTACTAACAAAATTTAAATAAACCTAATGATAGTAAAATAAATAAAGGGTAAATTTTTCCCAAAATAAACTGAGTTAAGGGATAAATAATTAAACTATTAAATTATTAGAGCAAAACTACACGTTTGCACTGTCTTGGAACAAAATGAAATAGGTTAAATACCGAATGCCTTTAAGGTGACATCCAAAAGCAATTTATATAAATTAATTAATATAACGTTATTAATACAGATAGCCACACAAAAACATGATCTGTGTGGGAGCAATCAAAAGAAGAATGAAACTAAATAATAAAAAGAAACGCAATAATAGAATTATTAATGAATGATTTTTCTCTCCAACCGACCTAAGTTAAACGAAATTAGCTCAACAATTTAAGTGTGAGAACTAACCTACACGTTTGCACTGCCGTGAAACAAAATGAAACACGCTATAAAGCGATACTTTTGACATATATCAAATATCAATTTATATAATATATTAATTAAAATAGCCTACTTCAAACATCTAGTCAAATCAAAACTCTACCAATCGTATAAGAAGTAAAATGGAACAATAACAATTGTTATAGAAACGTAATGAGAAAAAAAGAACATCACATTTCAACAAAGAGTATACATCAAATAGTAGATACGTACATAGACATTATTAGTTTGAGGTATTCAACATTACATTCATAGAAGAATTATATTAAAAAGGTATTTTTACTTAAAATCAATTAAAATACATTAAATAATAGACGTATGTAAAGAAATATATTTGAAATATATATTCGTTTACCACTAATAAGGTCTATTGGGATTAATAAAAGGTATTTTCAGATTAAAATTATTTTTATCTTTAATAGTCATACATCTTCGACATTTTCAAGGAAATATGAGATACGCCACATTGATTGTCATTTTAAACTGACATAAATACATAAATACGATATCTAATCAAAAACATTAAAGCCCATTTCGAGAAATTATTTTATTTTATCCTGAAAGGAACTATTAATAAAAGAGATATTTACTAAAATTTCGTAAGATTTATTAAACAAACAAATAATAAATCTTGTTGCCGAAACAATCCACTAAAAAGCATGAATTTAATATTACACTCTGTCATAAAAACATCGATAAGATAGGAATATCCCCACCAAAGAACATCAAAAATTTTTAATCATTTTTATTTATCACCGCATCTTACTACCCGTTCATTTTATACGCTTAAGTACTAATAACGCTAGTAGATTAGGAATTGAGAACGTTGAATTTAGAGGAAGTGAACCCTCATTTGCGTAGAGAGTGGAAAACCATTAGGAAAAACCACCCCAATTCTCCCGGCCGAGATTCAAACCTTGATCTCTCCATCCTCAGCAGTCAAGCCCAGTACAAAACTAACACATTAACCAACTACGCCACCGAGGCGGGTAACAATAATGAAATTGTATGTGTCAGTGGGGCCTATAATATATATTATATTCTACTTATACATTATTTAGCTTTACATATATATATATAATTTCTTATAGATAATATACTATTGATTTTATAAAAATATATTCCAGATTAAAATATGTTTATTCCTAATAATTCTACAGCTTTCCATGCCTGATATTTAAAATAGTTTTGGCTCTAGGGTGTTATAGATAAACCAATAGACAGATAGACGACAATTCTAAAACCAATTTTATGTTTCAATGAGTAACGTTAAAATGTATCAAAATGTTGAGTTCACTTTTTTTTAACAATCACAATACTTATCTTTCCAATGGGTTGAGAAAAGTAAAAATAGGCTAATTACATTTCACCAAAAAGCATAAATCAAATAGCATAAACTTCTACAGAAACATTAAGAAAATTAGAAACTCTGTGACCATCAAATAGCATAACAATAAATCCAATTTTCTGACTTGAACAATTGAATAGTCCCCTCAACTATCAAATAGAAGAAGTGAAGAATACTATTACAATATTATAAAATGAAGGTCTGGGAAGGAACAAACATAAGATAGGTATACAAGTTTAACAAATCAGTTTATTTAAATTTAAAAGGTGAATAGATTTACATAAGGTTTAAATAAATATTACTCAAAACATTTCCTTGTTAATTACAACATATATTTCGGTTACAATAGATGCAGTAATTCCAATAGTCAATGCAGATATACTAAACTAGGGAAATAACCATACAATACATTTACTATAGTCATTGATAGCAATAATATATATAGGTAAGTTCATGTACCGTATACCGGCTGTTTAGAACTGTGACCGATATTTCCTATTCCAAGTATAATAAAGAAATACTCAAAGGATTATTCGCAAATAATATACCTCTCTGCTATCTCTATTACTCAATATTATCCTTCTATTGGGGTGCTGGTGTAAATGACTCGGCTGCTTGGGGAAATAAACAACAGAGCTATTTTTTTTTTTTTTTGCAGAAACATTGAATCAAAGCTTGTTATGGGTTTTACCACATAATAAGCCCTTTTTATTGGAGCCAAGAACAGTAATATACCTTCATTTTTAGTAGATTAATTAAAATATTATTAAACTTACTCAAGTACGATACCTTATCTCCGTCGGTAGTGTGTCCGCCTACTGAGTTAAGGGTCCCGTGTTTGATACCCAACATATCTGGATATTTTATCATTGATGAAAATATGGATTCACACTTTCACGTTAAAAATTAACTTATGCCTGTCCTAGTCATAAGTTAGATTATAAAATAGTATATTTATGTCAAAAAACTACGGTTTTTTTGGGGGGGGGAATATTATTAATCCCTGCTTCTCACTAATGTGCTGAGGATGAGGAAGGCTTAAACCTGGTATTTAAGAAATTGTATGCTTTATTTCAAAAATTATTTGGACATTGAAAGTATTTCTTTAAATAAATAAATAAATAAGGTTTTCCACTACATATAAGCTCTGTTGTTACGTAAGTTGTCACTTGAAAGGCTAACGATACAATGTAATGTAAGCTATACAATTTACTAAATCTCATATAATTCATTTTTCTCCATTGTCAGCGAGTAAAAGTATGCGTATATACAGCATTCTATAAGACCCCCTGATCACAGAAATAAATTAAAGGTTTGGTAGTAGGTTCACCCTATCAACCAAATGTTGGTACTATTTGCTATCCAAAAGTGGGCATGGCTGATTATCTCACATTATAAATGAGTTCAAGGTTATGATAGTTTGGAATGATAAGATTATACTCCTCTCATTGGTTTATGCTAGATGTGACACAGCTATGAAGCCAGGGTTGCATTTTATTCATCTCCCGGCGTAATGAATCAGGTGATTATAATATTTTGCATAAGGTTAAACAAACCCCTTTCACTCTTCTGATACTATATGTGATACAACTCTGTAGTCAGGGTTGCATTTACATTGATCTAACGGCGTAATGATGCAGGTGATTATAATATTTTCATGATAAGGGACCCCTTTCACTCTTATGATGCTAGATGTGATACAGTTCTGTAGTCAGGGTTGCATTTACATTCATCTAACGGCGTAATGAACCAGGTGATTATAATATTTTGCATGTTGTGGTTAAAACCCCTCTCACTCTTTTGATACTATATGTGATACAATTCTGTAGTCAGGGTTGCATTTACATTCATCTAACGGCGTAATGATGCAGGTGATTATAATATTTTCATGATAAGGGACCCCTTTCACTCTTATGATGCTAGATGTGATACAGTTCTGTAGTCAGGGTTGCATTTACATTCATCTAACGGCGTAATGAACCAGGTGATTATAATATTTTGCATGTTGTGGTTAAAACCCCTCTCACTCTTTTGATACTATATGTGATACAATTCTGTAGTCAGGGTTGCATTTACATTCATCTCACGGCGTAATGATGCAGGTGATTATAATATTTTCATGATAAGGGACCCCTTTCACTCTTTTGATGCTAGATGTGATACAGTTCTGTAGTCAGGGTTGCATTTACATTCACCTCACGGCGTAATGAACCAGGTGATTATAATATTTTGTATGATAAAGTACCCCTTTCACTCTATTGATGCTAGATGTGATAAAAATTTGTATCCAGGGTTGCATTTACATTCATCTCACGGCGTTATGAAATTCCAGGTGGGAATTATCGTTAATGGTAAACCACTTTCACTCTTTAAGTGATAAAATATGTGATACAACTATGTAGCCTTGCGTGCATTTTCATTGCCTCTAGATTGTAGAACACAAACTCTCCATCTAATCCCTAACATAACACCCAAACTCGTTCAAATCCATTTTAACACTATCCTCCCAACATCGTCTCGGCCTGCCAATAAGTTTTATATCTTTATATTTCCCAAATAAAATGTTGAGTTCATCCCCCATACGTGCTACGTGACCACTCCATTATCAGCTGGCGCAACTTTACTATCCTTGTGATGTTTGAAGATTAATATATAGTTTTTTTTTAATTAATTATGAGCAATATTATAATAAGTTGCCTTCTGTATTCAACAGTAAAATGAAAATTAATTTCCTGGTATTAATATTAGATATATTTAAAGTGCACTTTTGAACCTACTGATTATATTAGCACGAGACTTATAGACAAACTTAAATTTATCACACACACAACACCCAGACCCCTGTCGTTAATGCATCACTGTGTAAAGGAGAAACCCACATTTCACCATGGATTTATTTATTGACCATTCTGGGAATCAAACTCGGAACCTTTTTCTTAGTATTCAGGTGTGCTATCGACTTGATATGAGGTGTAGGATAGTCGCTTTGTCTTAACTCATGTTACAATTAGTATTGGTTTCTCCGATGAAGACTACCAAAAAGAACTACAAAGACTGTTTTTATTATTGTCTGAGTATAACGTGGGTTCGTCTGTAATAAATCACCTGTTAGTTTGTTCAGTTAGTGTCTTTACGCTTGTAATCCATTGCTCCATCGGGAGGATTTATGATGGAGAAACTTAATTAGATACTGTGCCATGGCAAGAGCACGATCTGGAGCTAAGCACGATGTGCGGGATAGAAGGGGGGAGGAGTGAGGCGGTTACGTGCCTCTAGGCTGGAACGGGAAATTGAAATAAGTGAGAGGTTTTATATTGAAACAAATAAGTGAATAGTTCTTCAAGGTGAATGATGAGCTGCAATAAAATATATACCATACAGTAGTCCCGTGGCTTCTTTGGTGCTGACTGACAGATCACGGCTGACAGCTGACGACTTTGATGAGCTACCAGAACAAATTATGTATCCCTACGCTGAATCATATGATCTGGAAAAACATGTGTTTAGCAGCTGTCACTTCTGACAGTCAGCACCAAAGAAGCCATGGGGCTACTGTAGTCAATATTCAAAAGTAATGTTAGTTTTAGGTCAAAAAGTGGAGCCCTTACCACGTATCTAAGTAATAACACAGCACAAAATATATTTTATGCAGTTAGACTTAATATGAAATTATATACTATTATTATGGCAAACTCATTATTTTGAATGGAAGAGGAATCGAGATAAATTTGGTGTTTTTGTATTTTTTTATAGTAAAAGATTCTTTACTGAACAAAATCAATAAAGTTTTGCAAAATACTTAACATTTAGTTTAATCTGATAGATACAGTAATATCATAACTATCGAATATATTTTGTGCAAAGCGTAGTGGCACTTGTCAAACAATAATGTTTTTAAATATAAAAAGCTCTTGTTGAACTCCACGATTACGGGAGCAATATGACTTACCAATCATCGGCAAATCAAACTATTTGTGCGTGGCTTTTAGTTTTATACAGGGTGTTTAGAAACTCATAGCCCAAATTGCACATATAGTTTATTTGAACCAAAAATAATACAAGATCCCTATATACTTACATCCGGAAAACTATGCTAATAACATTAAATTGTGTTAAAAGTTTCAGCGTACAGTTCTGGGAGTTAAAGCTGTGCAAGCATGCTTGCACAACAGGTTGCATAGGAGTTAGTCATGTGGCAATGCACATTTAATAATGGCAAGCACTTTCTGTGATTTATAGCCATTAATAATGACCTTCAGAACGTATTCACATTTCTAATAGACTGGTGTGTTGTTTATTATTAATTGTGGTATGTTTTGCTGCCATGCTCCAAGATTTCGAGGTGTGTAGTGCCATGCGCCTAACTCCTATACAACTCGCTGTGCACGCATGCTTTAATTGCTTTGCTCTCCCGGCACTGTATGCCAAAACATTAAACATAATTTAATGGTATTAACATACTTTTTCGGATACAAGTATGTAGGGATTTTGTATTACTTTAGGTCCACACAAGCTATATGTGCAGTTTGGGCTATGAGTTTCCGAACATCTTGTATATTCCCGTAAACCCGGTATTTTATGTAAATAGTTTTTAAAACTAATTATTGAAAGAGATTGTGTTCAAGACTAAGATACATCTTAAACAACTGTATTAAGGACACCACTTCATGAAGATGAATACATTCAAATAAAGTATTTCTTATGAAAGTTATATTATTAAAGCTACAAAACTACTAAAACAAATCCCAATCATTATGGGATGTTTTGTTGTGACTATTTTAAAAAATACGGTAATTTTTATAAATGTCACTGAATTTTAATTTTTAAATTAGAATTAAGCTTCTTTAGCACTTTGCTTCACTGAAAATCAGCTAGGTTTATTTATTCTACAACTACTTTTAACAGCATAAAATTTTAATAAAAGGTTCTTACTCCTATGTGGATGTTTTGATTACTTTCTACTCCATTTTGGCGTTAGTAATATTTTTGAATAACAAACCACTGGACAAATAAAAAATGGTGTTTATGAACGTTTGAAATGCAACCTAGTTTCCTGTTATTGTGTTATTAGGCATACTAATAATTCCTTTAAATAATTTAGCTCTAAGCTTACACTCACTCTTGATTTAATTCATAAATTGACTATGTCATAGTTGTGCTGGGGTCCGGGGTTCAGTCCTCGGTCCCGGCACAGATTTATCTGATTGCCAAACCCTTCCTTCACCTCTGACAAGACATCTTGTGAATGTGGGGAATGCCAGGCCTCCACCATGGTTCGGATTCCACGTTAAGCTTTAGGTCCTCCATTTCATCTCACAATCACACTACCATTACACATTATCGTAGTGCGTATAACCCGAACGGGTAGTAAGACGCGGTGCTAATAATAATAATAATAATAAATAGGACTATGTCAATACCTTTCAAATATTTATTAGAATCCAGGAAAGTATAATAATTTGGGGAGGATGGATTATAGCTTAACACAACACGATGATTATATTTACGTAATAAAACACAGCAAAAACATAATTTAAGTTAATGACAAAATTAACTATAATTTTATAAAAATGTTAGGCTTAAAGTAACTATTTTAAAATAAAGTTTTATTTTGTGATTTAAACCAAAGTAGAATTTTTTTCGAATAGAAACAATCTTGTTTTTTTTTAGGTGCATTATGAACATTGAGTGCATTAAGCACATTACTTGCATTATATATGTCATGTGCATTAAGTATAGTATTGCAGTTAATTACGTACAATACGTGCAGTGAATAACAAGTAGTAGCTGCAACCAAATTATTATTATTATTTTTATTTTTTATTTTCAAATTTTATATTTGTATTTGACAGTTACTGCGTGACAAAATTCCAGATCTATGGGGTAGACAGGAATAATAAATGTTAAATAATTAGAGTAAAACAGAGTCTTACTGTGCCTAGACAAAAATGTTGGACTATCGAGCTTCCACTTGAGTATTAAAGAATGATTATCTGTGTACCAAATTTAACATTAAATTGTTTTTAAAGTGACATTCCTATAGATTCTTAAAAAAAATTTAGTCCATTAGATTTTAAAGTTGAATATTCATATCAAGTTGTCTATCATAAGAAACCCACCATTGTAAAGGTGGTTTCAAATTACTTTAGAGAGTTTTATACATTACGAACAAATAAATTCTTTTTATTTGGATACTCTCAGAGCCTTAAAAGTTTACATAATTATTACATAAATATCTAATTGTTTATATGTGTATCTCTTAAAAACATTTTGACAAAATAGTACCTTAATATGTGGAGAAAGAGAGAGAGAGAGAAATAAAAAGAGAGAGAGGAGAAGAGAGAGTTAGAGAGCTGTAAAACATTTAGAAAGAAACACGTTCAATTAGACATGACTAAAAAACTGTTTTTTCCATCAAAAAACTAGTTAATATGAGAACGGTGTCTTACACCATCTTCTTAGCGAAGATTGTGAACATTATTTTTAAATAATCAAATGAGATAAATTTGAAACAAGTTAAAAACAATTTTAAAGTAGAAGTAATAAAATTGGTAGTATAAGCCACTACTGTTTAATCAGATTAAGAGATTTACAAGGATATGTGTCCATTAGTGTACGGGTTGGAAAACCCATCATGTTCCATTAGAGGACATTTTAAAAAGCACAAGCCATTAGATAACTTACTTTCTTCTATGTAAAACATATGTTTGAATAGATGACTTATTTAATAACATAAGCATCGCATTTATCTCTTATCCTGATATGAAAAGGAAAGATATATAACTTAGGTAAAGCAATGAAAACTTAAAATTCATATCGTGATACCCACTCCAGTGGACTCTTGGTCTTAGCATGCTAATCCCGTGGTGGACTATTGGTCTTAGCATGCTACTCTGGTGGTGGACTCCTGTTCTTGGCATGCTACTCTGGCAGTGGACTCTTGGTCTGAGTATGCTACTCTGGCGGTGGACTCTTGGTCTTAGCAGGCTACTCTCAAAGTGGACTCTTGGTCTTAGCATGCTACTCTGGCGGTGGACTCTTGGTCTTAGCATGCTACTCTGGCGGTGGACTCTTGGTCTT
The DNA here is from genome assembly GCA_039000515.1 of Timema cristinae. Lineage (NCBI taxonomy): Eukaryota > Metazoa > Arthropoda > Insecta > Phasmatodea > Timematidae > Timema > Timema cristinae. The sequence continues at coordinate 7,737,506 of JBCFYV010011135.1, forward strand.
AGCATGGTACTCTGGCGGTGGACTCTTGGTCTTAGCAGGCTACTCTCAAAGTGGACTCTTGGTCTTAGCATGCTACTCTGGCGGTGGACTCTTGGTCTTAGCAGGCTACTCTCAAAGTGGATCTTGGTCTTAGCATGCTACTCTGGCGGTGGACTCTTGGTCTTAGCATGCTACTCTGGCGGTGGACTCTTGGTCTTAGCATGCTACTCTAGTGGTGGACTCTTGGTCTTAGCATGCTTCTCCCGTGGTGGACTCTTGGTCTTAGCATGCTACTCTGGCGGTGAACTCTTGGTCTTAGCATGCTACTCTGGCGGTGGACTCTTGGTCTTAGCATGCTACTCTGGTGGTGGACTCTTGATCTTAGCATGCTACTCTGGCGGTGGACTCTTGGTCTTAGCATGCTACTCTAGCGGTAGACTCTTGGTCTTAGCATGCTACTCTGGTGGTAGACTCTTGGTCTTAGCATGCTACTCTGGCGGTGGACTCTTGGTCTTAGCATGGTACTCTGGCAGTGGACTCTTGGTCTTAGCATGCTACTCTGGCGGTAGACTCTTGGTCTTAGCATGCTACTCTGGTGGTAGACTCCTGGTCTTAGCATGCTACTCCCGTTGTGGACTCTTGGTCTTAGCATGCTACTCTGGCAGTGGACTCTTGGTCTTAGCATGCTACTCTGGCAGTGGACTCTTGGTCTTAGCATGCTACTCTGGCGGTGGACTCTTGGTCTTAGCATGCTACTCTAGTGGTGGACTCTTGGTCTTAGCAGGCTACTCTCAAAGTGGACTCTTGGTCTTAGCATGCTACTCTCAAAGTGGACTCTTGGTCTTAGCATGCTACTTTGGCAGTGGACTCTTGGTCTTAGCATGCAACTCTGGTGGTGGACTCTTGGTCTTAGCATGCTATTCTGGCAGTAGACTCTTGGTCTTAGCATGCTACGCTGGTGGTAGACTCCTGGTCTTAGCATGCTACTCCCTTTGTGGACTCTTGGTCTTAGCATGCTACTCTGGCGGTGGACTCTTTGTCTTAGCATGCTACTCTGGCAGTGGACTCTTGGTCTTAGCATGCTACTCTGGCGGTGGACTCTTTGTCTTAGCATGCTACTCTGGCAGTTGACTCTTGGTCTTAGCATGCTACTCTGGCGGTGGACTCTTGGTCTTAGCATGCTACTCTGGCGGTGGACTCTTGGTCTTAGCATGCTACTCTGGCGGTAGACTCCTGGTCTTAGCATGCTACTCCCGTTGTGGAATCTTGGTCTTAGCATGCTACTCTGGCGGTGGACTCTTGGTCTTAGCATGCTACTCTGGCAGTGGACTCTTGGTCTTAGCATGCTACTCTGGTGGTGGACTCTTGGTCTTAGCATGCTACTCTGGCGGTAGACTCTTGGTCTTAGCATGCTACTCTGTTGGTGTACTCTTGGTCTTAGCATGCTACTCTGGCGGTTGACTCTTGGTCTTAGCATGCTACTCTTGGGGTTGGCTCTTGGTCTTAGCATGCTACTCTCACGGTGGACTCTTGGTCTTAGCATGCTACTCTTGGGGTTGGCTCTTGGTCTTAGCATGCTACTCTCGCGGTGGACTCTTGGTCTTAGCATGCTACTCTGGCGGTGGACTCGACTGCTGATGACGAAAAGAATGAGGTTAGAACTTCAGTCGGGTGTACTAAGGGTGTTTTTCCCAAAATGACTTCACACTCTCCATTCTCACAAATGTGGGTTCACTTCCTTTATATTCAATCTTTCTAATTCCTTACCCATTAGCGTAATTATTACATAAGCGTATAACCCAAATGGGTAGTAATATGTAGTCCTATAGTTTAATTTATAATTGTTTTAGTATTTCTAATGAAAGAAGCAGTTTTTGTGTCTCAAAACAACTAAAACAATCCATAAATTTCCTAATATTTCATAATGTGAATTTATTCAAAAATAACTGTGTTTGAGGAACATTATATTTAGGTTTCTTTACATTTACTTTGAATTTATGACTGAGAAATTTATTTTAAAACATTGATTAGTTACAACTAAATTCATATTTTCCTGATTTTTAAAATTTCCCAATTTTAATCCTCTAATGAAGTGATTATTCCTTTCAACCCAATTTATCTGTAAAAATATTTTTCAATAACAAAACACTTCCTATAACTTGGTATTTATGGACATATACAACTTCTATAGAAATTTTCTTCAATAGAAAGAAATCGTTGGCAGGCAAAATATATTAATTTACTAAAAGAAATCGTAGAAATATTTAATGAATAAAAATATAGATCTTACCAATCTACAAATATGAATTGTTGTCTGTTGGTAAATTTTCACGCAAAAACCTGCACTGATTGTGCTTAAATTTCTTACAAATATAACTTTAATCTCCATTTGATAAAATTAAAATAACTAAGAATTTACGTCCACCATTTATTTCAATATGGTGGCTAAAATCTACAATTTTCTAGTTTTTTCATGGCTTAGTTTTTGAAGTATTTTCATTGTACCAACTTTAAAAGGTTCAGCTACGTTGTGTAGACCTTGTGGCCAACTTTAAAAAACAGTTCGTCTACGGAACACTAATGTTTAGCCCATCCATAGCTCCAGTTACTAAACTATGGAAATTTGGGCCGTAAAGAGTAATAATAATATTTATATCAATTATTTTGCTGAAGATAATCATGGGATGAAGGCATAATCGTATTATAAAACACATCTGATATGAAGATAGGTTTTTAGCAAGAAAAATAGTAAATTAAATAAAATATGCTTACCATATTATCTGATTCAAAAACACACACACAATAATATCATCATAGTTGCGCAATCACAAAATAATTCATGTGAATTTCCCACCTCCATATTCAACGTTAAGTCCAGAAAATTATCCAGATCCACCTTTGCAAAAACATAATAAATCTCGTTTAGTTTCTTAAATAATAGATCCTATCAAACCAATCTAATAGGAGTAATAATAACATAAGGTCTTGAGTTATATTCCCATATCCAGGTGTCATTTTTTCCCGATTTACGAATATTATATATAATACCATTACATTCGTAGCCTAGCCATCATTTCGATCCTCAAAGTATCGCTATTCATATACCTTTAATTTGTACACGTGTTAGATTTATTCCAATAGTAATTCAAGTATAATTCATATATTTAAATTAATTCAAAAAATTAAATCTCGTGGTTGGCGGTGCCTATAGGAGTAGATCAATTTCTTAAAAAAAAGATACTTTAAAATACAAATATTTTCGATCAACATTGATCACTTTTTAATGTATTGTTAGGTATTAAAAATATCAATCAAAAGTGACAGCTTCAGGAAATATTATCTGGTGTATTAATACGTGAAATTACTAGACCCAGTTACTTTTATAGCGGTCATAAAAGCTCATTCCTGTGAGAATTGGACTGTAGTAACTTTGTGATGTAAAAGACGAATCGTAATTTTGTCCTGCTAACTTTACACTAGGCTAAACGCAAGCCTCCAGTTTGCGATGTTATTTCCCCTGGAAATGACCACAACGTGGATCAACGCTACGAACTCTAGAGACGACCCCGCGGCTAAACCCCGCTCCTCGACTGTTTCACCAAACATGGCACCACTCCCCAGGTACAGTGGCATGGATACCAACTAATTACCAACCGCCGCTCGTTTAATTAAATGGTCCTTTTAGGACAAAGAAAGAGACTGTGAAACATTTTGAAACCATTCGGGACGTAGGTGAAGTTGTGTTTATTTGTGTATGTCATTCGGGGGTGGTTTTTGGATAGAGAAAATTACCCTTTCATCTATTCACAGATGACGGCACATTTGAGTTACCTGTAATTATTTTCGTAGATCTCGATCTTATTTTAACAAAGTCATTGTAGGATGAATAATATTATTCTGATGGCTTAGTTACAGAATCTATTATTATTGTACAGGTATTTATAACATTATTTGTAATTTAGTTAAACCCATATACAGCATTTAATACACAAATAAACCTAGGTTTCAATGATTGAACTTATGAGGAATTTAAAATCACAGCTTTTATACAAACAAGGAATACAAGGAGTACACCGTTTCAGGAAAGTAGACAGAGCTGAATATATATTTACTTGACCTAGATAAACACCGTTCCAGGGACAGTAAATCTCCTACATAGAAGATTTTTTTGTCAAAATCAGAGACTTATAAAGAGGCAGATCCTCTATAACCCAAAGACAGGGAACACACATCCATTTTCGGGTTCACCTACCCCACCTTAGTTGAATCATTAATAAATATGAATATATATATATATATATATATATTATATATATAATAAATATTTGTCCTGTGGTGGACCTCCAATCAATACGGCTTAGAATATCGAGAGGAGAGACCTCAGATTCTGGGTCCAGGGAAAGATAGGGTTGACCTTGACATTTTAAAGGGTCATTGTGATGAAAGAAGTCAGGAGTTCAGCCTTAGGGGTTGCCTGACTGTGAAGTTACTAGTTGACCAGTAGACACCTTGACTGAAACCATGGGTGCCCTACTAATCAGTGTGCAACTGATCTGATAGTACTCGATTTCTCTCATAATGACACAGATGACAGCACTAGGGATATATCTGCCTTCACAGGTATCCAACCCAAAGCAGAAGTTTCCTGAGATCCACCAACATGGAGGCACCCTGCACGAATTTGATTGGGGAGCCCCGGGAGATTAGATACAGGCGTCACTGGTTAGGGTACATCCAGCTTCAAAGAGCGATCCAAGACAAAGGATCCCAACATGACGTCACAGAGTGTGTGACTTTGGATATATTTTAGCTACGACGGTATTCCCAAATTACAGGCACTTGAAGCTCATTCTTACAGAACTGCATTCCTTTATTTAAAATAGTTACAGCCATTTTACTTCATGTGGCCTTGTCATCATACTGGACATTTATTATTATACTAAATGAATACCATCATTCCCTCCGTCTCCTACTCTAAAGGATTTTCCAAAACCTTTATCAAATTCCTGTTGAAGGATCTCAGCTAAAAAGTTTCCTTGCGTGATTTCTAAAACTTTCTGTTTGATTCACGTGTAACACAAACAAACACGTGAAGATTTTTCAAAGGGTGGTTCCTTATAACAGCCAATTTATCACAATTAGACTTACCACAACAACATCTAGTCAAAGATATCCTGGATATTAGACAAACCAGCCAGTTCAACGGCAGGGCATTGGCACGTATAACCAAAGGCCATGGTTTCGATTCCCGTAATTTTGCACTTAGTTGAACTTGCACACCTTTCATTTTGTAAATTTTAAATAAGAACCTTTATATTCTTATCATGGGCTTTTTTTGGGTAGATTAGTTATTTAGAGCGCCATTTCCTTCAAGTATACTCAGAATATTCACATTTCTAGTTTTTCCTCTTATGGTGTGATTTGGCAATTATTTCACGCTTTATGTAGTCTTAAAGTTGAGAGCACACATCGGTATAGTCCTGGCCAGGATGCAGCTTTGTGGTAGCTTCTCTCTTATCACAACATTCCTTTTATCAGTTATCATTTTGGTGTATTATCAATTTAAACACCTTCATAGTTCCCCTCCTGTCTACCATTCCCTTAAAAGATATAGAACTTCCTTACACTCCTATCCATCCTACAATCATTGAGCTGACAGGGAATTTCCTCTCCATCAACTATCTTTCCCCTTAAGTTCATCTTAATCGCTTTACCTTGTCAAATGAATTCTTAATGATTCCCAATTTGTTCAAAAAGTGAAGATTCTGATCCTCTTAAATGGATCTCGAAAATTGCTTTGTACTCTTATCGAACCATGGCCGTCGACTCTAAATGTCTTCTCTCAATATTATTTTACTACCCCAAACTCTCTCTATCTCTCTCCCCCCCCCCTTTTTCGGACTATTTACTTCCTCCACCTCAGTCGATAAATTATCCTCCTTCTAAAATGGGGTTCCAAACATAAAACCCGGTCTTGATGGACACCGTAAACTCAACATACCGTTCCACCATAACCAGCTGGAAAACAAGGTCAGAGATAAGTTAAACAGTTTTGTTTAATCCAATTATAATTACATTTTGGTAAATAAAGCTATTTATAACGTAACCTACTTCTCGTTCTAACTATTAGCCACCGAACCCACCTCGGTGGCGTAGCTGGCTAGCGCGCTAGTTTTGTATGAGTTAGACAGCCGAGATTGGGGAGATCGAGGCTCGAATCTCGGTCGAGTGAACTGGGGGTGGTATATCCTAAAATGGTTTCCCACTCTCCCTCCACGCAGATGTGGGTTCACTTCCTCTAAATTCAGCATTGCTAATTCTTAATCCATTAGCGTAATTAGTACTTAAGCGTATAAACTGAACGGGTAGTAAAACGCGGTGCTAAGTAAAAAAAAATTGCTTAGGAAATCTGTATAGATAAATGGAGGATTCTATAAAGTTTGTATCACCAAAATATGAATACTTGGAAATCACTTTATTTTTGACAAATTTACTCTAGAAACCTGCAGAAGTTTTACCACCAATTTTGATAACCATAAATTTTTTAATCAATACTAAAATAAAATTGATAAAAGATTAAACTCGTAGGCTATTAAAGGCAATCTTTTAATTTTTTGCCTAAACATTGATGATACTTTTGCTCGGTTACTAAAATTGTAGTAAACACCTATGTGAGACCCCTCAATGTGGTATCTTGATTTTTCCCCTGTGAAGTCTGTTTTAATGTTTAAAGATAATAAAAGATACTATTAATTTATTCCAAAATCTTCTTATACTTAACTTTAATTATTAAATATTTTATAATATTAATACTTAAATTATTAAATAATATTTTTTCAATAAAAGTATTTTCCAAACTGAAGTTTGAGAAAGCAAATACATATTCCTGGTGAATATTGTGCCTACAATTAAACGTAGACGCCATATATTCATTTTAATATTTATTGTGATCAATGAATACCCTTGATAATGTGTTATAAATATACATTTTAGACAAATTAAGAGTAAATCTATATCATATATTCTTAAAATGATTTAATGATTCAGTAAAGCGTTGAGTAAAGGAACTAATTGGTAACAAAGATCGTTCGGATTATCAAATTGTTCGGTTAGTAAGTCACATATAAACCGTACTAACACTATGGGAAATCAATTACTATTGGAAGATTAAACTTCGTAAATAAAACTCGACTTACCATAATTACATAATATTACTTAATGGGAAAACAACATAAAAATAAATGATATTGAAGTGTTTTCATGGATATCCGTATATTAAATTCACGTTCGGATTATTGACATTTTGGATAAATGACATCATGTTAAATGACGCTACTAAGTATTTTGAAATAGTTTAATTAAGAGGTAAGTTTTTGGCTGTGGGATTTTAAGAAATGGCATCTGTATTATAAGTGTGGAGAGAGGGTGTGAAAACCAACATCATCAACAACTAGATTCAGCCTGTGGTCACGTTAGTTTATCAAAATGCTTCAAACTTTCGCCATTATTGCTCTTTTAATCGCTTCCAATCTTCTCCTCTCACTTGCACACTCTTTGTTGTCTGTTCCTCTTAGCTTTTCCTTAATGTCCCTTGTTGTGTTCTTCCTACATACTTTATCTCCTTCATTCTTTTTAGTATTCTCTCACTTTTCCTTCTCATTACCGGTTCATACAATCTAATCCTTACTTCCTCTACTGTCTCATGTACTCCCTGTACCCCTACTCATTCCTAGATAACTTCATTCCTAATCCTGTTTCTCCTAGCGAGCCTCGTACAGGGCATGAAAACCACAGTCATGAAAATAATGTTTTAACCTTCTCCAGCACATCAAGTCGACATTAACACCTTACTATCCCCGTCCAGTGTTTTAACCTTCTCCAGCACATCAAGTCGACATTAACACCTTACTATCCCCGTCCAGTGTTTTAACCTTCTCCAGCACATCAAGTCGACATTAACACCTTACTATCCCCGTCCAGTGTTTATGATCCTTGGTCTTCTTTAGCATAGGTGATGCTGAGAGTACCAAATCCAGCAACAATGCCAAAATAGCATATTTATTATATCAAGGATAGAGAGATAGCTGTGATATTCTGGCTTATTTTCATTGTTACCTAACAATTTGTGTGTATTATTTTTTCATATAATTTAGATTTTTCAACAATTAGAGTCATTCATATAACTTTTTTATTTTTATATAATAATTAGGTTTACGTTCTATTTTTCTTACTTAAGATGAATGTTATTTATAATATATTAATAATTGATTTAATGTATAGAAACACGTTCTATATAAAATCAAATAACAGATTCGATATATCAATTCCCATCAATATGCGAGTAATGTCTGTTAATAATTAATATATATTTTTCTAGGGAGCTAAGTGCTATACTTAGGTTGCGTTTCGTAGAATTTTCAGCTTTATACGTATTTTTACAAATTATATTGGTTTTAATGACTTTTAGTTTTTACCCCAAATTAATATTTCTGTCTCATTTAGGTATTATTGAAAAATGCTTTAAGCCATTCTAAACAGTTCCAAAATGTTTAATGGGAGTTCAAACAGTGAATGTATACTAGTTTGATAAATTTAAACAAGGTTAATTTCATGGCAAATTAGAGTAAAATGATTCTATTTTATTAATAAATGTTTGAATACACCCACTGAAAAAGTTCTTTGCGAAGAGATGAAACACCGTGAGTGTATATGTGCATTCACTGGATTTCCTTATAAATTATTATTATTACTAGACATCTACAGGCAGACTGTTCGCAGAAAAATCTTAATAGAATTAACTTTCTGGAGCTCCGGGTTGAGTAACACAATCCTGTCTAGCTATTTAAGTCCTTAAGACAAACGGTTTTATTTCAACAATTAAAATGAATGATGACAAGCTAAAACGTATTTAGTTCAACCTTTGAAAACAATTTATACATTAACTTTTTTTTTTTACTTTAACTTTTCATTATACATTTTTTATGTGCTACACGTTTGGCTGTTTTATGCCATGGCTCAAAACTTTTTAAGTTTATAAAAATATGACATTAAGTAAACGCCATCATTATCCTAGTTAATAATAATTAAGTAAAACAATGTGAAATTTTTTTAAGTGCATAAGGTCATAATTATATTACAATGCCAGCTCCCTATAACTCAGTTCCCTAGATCTGAGTTGGGTTTGTGAGTTGATCTCACTGGTGTTTTGCCAACTCTGGCCCACAGGGTGTGTGTTTACATTTAATCAAGGATATCTTGGCTCTAAAATTTAAAAAATGAATTTGAAATACTTGCATTTAAGTACATTAACGGATTAGGACAATGAAGGTAAGATGTATATATGAAATTTTAAAATGTTTTCGTAGAGATAGAGTTAGAAACCATTGGTAAAAAAAACCTGCAAGGATTTGAACCAACCAAACTATATGATTTTTATACTTAGTTAATGTATCTGACAACGTCTGATTTTTATAACATAAATGCTATAATACATAATATATTGCATGTCATATTGATATATTATGTATTATATTCATACTAATATAATTCAGGTGGTTAGAAAATAATGAGTAATGAGCAAACTGAACTTTAAAAAAAATTACTCCTCAATTTAATAAATATAGTTATAGCTCCACGCCACATATAGGCGCTTAAAAGATTAGGAAAAGTTCAATTTTCAAGATGATATATACCTCACCATTTACTTGGAGAGAAGACGGAAGGATACGTTTTTAAAGCTTGTCCCTTAAAATAAACCATTTTAATTACAATATGCATCCTTATTAAGAGCCATGAGTGATAACAACTCATATCATATTTTCAGTTATAGTAATGGAGAAATAACTAAATAAATCATAAGAGAGTTGCATGAGAAAACAATGAGCAATAGTTAAGATATTTTATTCGTGTTCAGTGAATTTTATTTGCTACATTTATTTTTGGCATATTTTACAATACAACAAAAGTCATTCCTTTAAAATTAAACCATCTGCTTACTACTAGATAAGTACACTTAAAATATGAATGTACACCTTTGGAAATTTTCGATTATATTTTAGTAAATTTTAAAGTATTGTAAAAAATTAAGCCCAAATATATTTGTGTGCACTTTGCTTCATGAATCTGAAAGGCCAGATGACGTCACAATTTAAAATATATTATTAAAAGATGTGTCTCATTACAAGAGCCTAGTATGTGCAAATATAAATATATTTAAATACAAGCAATGCATTAAAAAACAAGATGACCAATTTTGATTATTTGTTTAATAAATATTAGCAATTGAGTTTTTATTTGTCAATATAGAGAACTAAAACTAAAAAGAAAACACACACATTAAATTCAAAGCCCGTTTAGCCACAATAATTTAATTAATCATCTAAAAATGTAGTGACAGAAACCTGTCATTCAGTAACTTTCACTGACAGGATGGCGTGATTGAGTGTTGAGTCAGTTACCAACGGTAGGACCATGAAGGTTTAGTAAAATTCCGATGGACTATATTTTTATTAATATATTATTTAGTTTTTGTTTTTTTGGATCGATTTTAAATATGGTTATTTATGATAGATAAAGGTTAGTAGTTACATAATTATTGAATTATTAATCTAATATTACGAAAACTACAAAAATTTGTACTCAGCAAGTTAAATTTAAAATCGATAATAGTGAAACATAAATGTTTGATAATATTAGGAAAACCAGTTGTAGGCCTATTCAATATATAAATAGTTTAGAACAAAATTGCTTTATAAAATACTTATTTTCAATATAAACGATTGTAATTGAACTACGTTAATAATGTTTAAGGTCGGGTGCCCTATCCATGTAACCATTTCTACTGATGAACGGCAAATAATATCTGTTGACTTTACGGAAAAACCATCAGAAATACTTTGTTTATAAAACAACTAAAATAGAAAAATGGTGATTGAAACTGGAACACCATGAGCACGACTCAAATTAAAGAGACCAGATAATGATTAATATTGAAACACCTTGATGATGATAATTAAAGAGCTGTGATTCTGATTGATATCGAAACACCTTGATGATGATGAAAATTAAAGAGCAGTGATTCTGATTGATATCGAAACATCTTGATGATGATTATAAATTAAAGAACCGTGTTGGTGATTTATATCGAAACACCTTGATGATTATTAAAATTAAAGAACTGTGATGCTAATTGATATAGAAACATCTAGATGATTATTAAAATTAAAGAGCCATGACGCTGATTGATTTCGAAACATCTTAATGATTATTAAAATTAAAGGGCCGTGATACTTATCCATATTGAAACATCTTGATAATGATTAAAATTAAAGTAACATGGTTTTTAATGAAATTAAAACAAATTAAGATTATTAATGATGATGATGTTATTAAATTTGAAACACCTTGATGGTAATTGAAACTAAACATAATTATGTTAATTAAAACTAAGCCAACCAGATTGTGATATAACTTGAAACACCTTAATAACGATTAATATTAAAACAACCTTATGATGAATTAAATGAAAGCATTTTGATGGTGATAGAGCAACATATAAAAATGTTATCAATAATATGGAAACACCATCCTAGCTAATAAAATTGAATAATCTTGAGGGTGATTAAAATTGAAACACAATTAGCAAAACATTTTTAAAGCGATTGAAACGTAAACCACATAGTTTCTATTGAAATTGACACACTACTCTCAGATCCAGGTGACAATTCAATAGACCGAGACACTACCAACATTAAGGACTTGCATGAGAGTGTTTGACCTCCGGGTATAGTTATTGTGGCGGACATCCGGTTCCTTTCAGAGAGTCCTGTCGCCAAGTGTCTCAAGAAGGCGGTTGTGTTGGTTGTATCCTTGCAGAGAAACTGGTGGGCCGGAACGCCAGCAAAGTGCTTGCCGTGGACGACCACACGAGGGCGTCATCCTCCTCCTCTTCTTCCGCCGCGAGTCTGGACAAGAGGGAGCAGACAGGGAGCGGGGGGGAGCGGCTCACACCCCCTCCGGACTCGCAAGGGGGAGCAGGTTAGATAGCATTTCACCCACACCCAATACGAGGCGATCACACCCTGGATTTGTTAAACTATCACGTAGCTTTCCTTGACATTTGTTTAACCTCATTTCACCGCTCGTATACACAATATTAGTTTTGTAACTTTCTTTTTTAAACCGTGCCCGTTTGGGTATATTAATTACTTTGGTTTCTTAGGCACTACAAATGTTTGAAATAGGCAGGAAAATAGTCATTAAAATATGCTGCCGAGTTACCCAAATAGGCACTTAGGAAATAAATGGTGCGGTACACTGCACTGACCTCTTCCCGCCTTTATCTTTAGGTACATCTACTAAAAACTTACAAGATTCATGAAACTGCGCCATTAGGAACTAGGAACACTGTTTTCCACCAAAGAGCATAAGAATCAAATTCATTTTAAAAGAACTTAATTAAAAAGCATATATATTTAGTTAAACCTCAGAAAACATTGGTTTGGTAAAAATATATTTAAAATAAAATATTTTTATTTTTAATAATACTACAACTTTGAAATGATAAGTTTTTCGTATCTCAAATAGTTGCTTAGAGAAGATAAAAATTAGAAAATTTCCCTCATGTAAAGTACCCTTAAATTCATTTTCATGGGGAAATAATAATTTACATCTTGTTTAAAATGATAAACAATGTATAGGTATAAAATTTAATCAAAAACGTTAGAGCTAATTTTGATAAAATATTATATTACAATTTTTTTCCTTTAGTAAGTTATCCTTAAATTTAGGGTTGTGTACCTAATTCAAAAAAACCTCGGGGGGGGGGGGGGGGGGGGAGGGCCTTATGAAAATGTGAGCTACCAATTTTTAGCCAAATCGGTAAAACAGTTTCGGCCCTAGTCCAAGGTTCAGACAGACAGACGGACGGACAGACGGACGGAATAGCACAAACTACTTTTTTTTGTCTCATGGGGTAATTTTTTGGCGATCACAATATTTTCTCTTTAAGGTGTCAAGAGAAAGTAATACATATACATCTAATCTTTCTTTGTTTTACGATCAAGGTAAAGAAAAGGTAAATAGAATAATGGCGCTTCCTACTAAATATGTTCATTGAATAAAGAAAATGAGGGTTGTAGAACTTTAGAAGAAGGATAACTCATTTTGCGTAAAGGTATAGTGGTAAGACCACCCTCACTAGAGCCTACCAGATTCCAGTCCCTACCATCCAGTCACTCTCGATCCAGTCCCTACCATCCTGTCACTCTCGATCCAGTCCCTACCATACAGTCACTCTCGATCCAGTCCCTACCATCCTGTCACTCTCGATCCAGTCCCTACCATCCAGTCACTCTCGATCCAGTCCCTACCATCCAGTCACTCTCGAGCCAGTCCCTACCATCCTGTCACTCTCGATCCAGTCCCTACCATCCTGTCACTCTCGATCCAGTCCCTACCATCCTGTCACTCTCGATCCAGTCCCTACCATCCAGTCACTCTCGATCCAGTCCCTACCATCCAGTCACTCTCGATCCAGTCCCTACCATCCTGCCACTCTCGATCCAGTCCCTACCATCCAGTCACTCTCGATCCAGTCCCTACCATCCAGTCACTCTCGATCCAGTCCCTACCATCCTGTCACTCTCGATCCAGTCCCTACCATCCAGTCACTCTCGATCCAGTCCCTACCATCCAGTCACTCTCGATCCAGTCCCTACCATCCAGTCACTCTCGAGCCAGTCCCTACCATCCAGTCACTCTCGAGCCAGTCCCTACCATCCAGTCACTCTCGATCCAGTCCCTACCATCCTGTCACTCTCGATCCAGTCCCTACCATCCTGTCACTCTCGATCCAGTCCCTACCATCCTGTCACTCTCGATCCAGTCCCTACCATCAGTCACTCTCGATCCAGTCCCTACCATCCAGTCACTCTCGATCCAGTCCCTACCATCCAGTCACTCTCGAGCCAGTCCCTACCATCCAGTCACTCTCGATCCAGTCCCTACCATCCTGTCACTCTCGATCCAGTCCCTACCATCCTGTCACTCTCGATCCAGTCCCTACCATCCTGTCACTCTCGATCCAGTCCCTACCATCCAGTCACTCTCGATCCAGTCCCTACCATCCAGTCACTCTCGATCCAGTCCCTACCATCCAGTCACTCTCGAGCCAGTCCCTACCATCCAGTCACTCTCGAGCCAGTCCCTACCATCCAGTCACTCTCAATCCAGTCCCTACCATCCTGTCACTCTCGATCCAGTCCCTACCATCCGGTCACTCTCGATCCAGTCCCTACCATCCTGTCACTCTCGATCCAGTCCCTACCATCCTGTCACTCTCGATCCAGTCCTTACCATCCAGTCACTCTCGATCCAGTCCCTACCATCCAGTCCCTACCATCCAGCCACTCTCAATCCAGTCCCTACCATCCTATCACTCTCGATCCAGTCCCTACCATCCAGTCACTCTCGATCCAGTCCCTACCATCCTGCCACTCTCGATCCAGTCCCTACCATCCTGTCACTCTCGATCCAGTCCCTACCATCCAGTCACTCTCGATCCAGTCCCTACCATCCTGTCACTCTCGATCCAGTCCCTACCATCCAGTCACTCTCGATCCAGTCCAACACGATAATTATGCTTTAGTCTAGTAGTATTCAACTCACAAACATATTCCTTTTCAACGCCGTACCTTCAAGTTTGTTTGAGCATGTTATAATATTTACATCTAGGAAAGATAGTGTGAAATATATAAGTAATGGCACTCCTATGTCGCATATCCTTACGTCCGAGTCTCTCTTATAACCATCAATTTGGACCTGATTATACAGTGTTTATCAGTAAATAATACCTATCCTCTGAGATGTTTTCACATACCTGGGAAGGTACGAGTGTCCTAGGTTGACTATTACTGCATTATACTAAGCCCACCATTGATTATGGTAGGTTAATTAAGGACATGCTTCAAAAGAGGAGCTCCCATTTACATTTAAATTGTTTAAAACTAAATTTGAGAAGTATTTAAAAAATGTGCGAAGCACAATATTTGTAAATATAATACTGTTTATAAAATGAAGTTGAATATATCATCCCTTTATGTAAGGCAAGAATAAATTAAGGAGACAAAGTATTTTCTTAAAATGTAAATTATTGATAATTTAAATGTGTGAACTTTTTTATACATATTTATACTTACTTATTCTTTGATATTAGGAACTCGAAAGTTCATTACTGAATTTACAAGTATAAGCCACCTGGTTTGCCATTTAAAACCAATCACGGTTCTAGATTCTCCCATTCACACTTAATGTGCTAGGACTTATGTTTATGGATGTAGAGGGTTATTCAGAACTCCAGTTAAAATACTATACAAGTTTTGGTGGGGAGGGGGGGGCAATTTTTCACATATAATGAACTTGGATTCGGAAACGCCAAATGGCGGTGCTACGAGGTATCAAATTCGGGACCATATGCACCTTGTGAGTAGGCAACACACTCAGCAGATCATGCAAACCAACACAGGCATCCATCATACCCTACCACTTCCTCCCCCTAGTCTCAAGACGATAACAACGTAGCGCTATTACTTATGGGTACCTGTTGTCAGACAATTCAATGCCAGTTACTAGTCTCAAGACGATAACAACGTAGCGGCCATTACTTATGGGTACCTATTGTCAGACAATTCAATGCCAGTTACTAGTCTCAAGACGATAACAACGTAGCGGCCATTACTTATGGGTACCTATTGTCAGACAATTCAATGCCAGTTACTAGTCTCAAGACGATAACAACGTAGCGGCCATTACTTATGGGTACCTATTGTCAGACAATTCAATGCCAGTTACTAGTCTCAAGACGATAACAACGTAGCGGCCATTACTTATGGGTACCTATTGTCAGACAATTCAATGCCAGTTACTAGTCTCAAGACGATAACAACGTAGCGGCCATTACTTATGGGTACCTATTGTCAGACAATTCAATGCCAGTTACTAGTCTCAAGACGATAACAACGTAGCGGCCATTACTTATGGGTACCTATTGTCAGACAATTCAATGCCAGTTACTAGTCTCAAGACGATAACAACGTAGCGGCCATTACTTATGGGTACCTATTGTCAGACAATTCAATGCCAGTTACTAGTCTCAAGACGATAACAACGTAGCGGCCATTACTTATGGGTACCTGTTGTCAGTCAATTCAATGCCAGTTACTAGTCTCAAGACGATAACAACGTAGCGGCCATTACTTATGGGTACCTGTTGTCAGTCAATTCAATGCCAGTTACTAGTCTCAAGACGATAACAACGTAGCGGCCATTACTTATGGGTACCTGTTGTCAGACAATTCAATGCCAGTTACTAGTCTCAAGACGATAACAACGTAGCGGCCATTACTTATGGGTACCTGTTGTCAGACAATTCAATGCCAGTTACTAGTCTCAAGACTATTGGAAGTTCGTTTGCGACAAGGACTTCCACTAGTCTGTTTACGGTAAAGAAAATGGCTGTAACCTCTAAACATCCATACGTTTTGTATTATTTATGCCTTTTTAATTTGAATCATTAATTTAAACTATCCGACATCTTATCTCAGTCGATAGCTTACCTTCCTACTAAACTGCGGGTCCCTGTCTCGATTCCTGGCATGGCCAAAAAAAAGATCATTGGTGAAATGTGGGTTAACTCTTTCAGAGTGATGAATTAATGGGAGGTGATTGGATGTTGTGCCTGTCCTAGTCTTAAGTTAGATAATAAGACATATGAAGCTACGACAGACCTAGCAGGACGGTAGGGGAGAATATGACTTGAATAAAAACTGACCACAGGCTGGAAACGGAAATGGATGTAAAAAATAATAGTTTTAACTTTTTTAATAGTCACTTATCATCATAACTATAATAAATTATTAATCACAACCACGCTATCCCTTAATGTAAAACTTTTAAATGTCAATTTATGTCTTCATAACATTTCATTTTCTCTGTAGTTTAAGACGGTAAGATTGTAAGACAATAGAGGTTAAGATGCAAGGAATACCATAATCTAATATAAACTGTTCTGATTATTATTTAGTTCCCGTGATCAGATAGTAGTAAGATGACAGGTTAGGTTGGTTTTAGTGTGTTTCAACTCGTGTTCATTTGATTAATTGTATGTGTTAAATGCTTGTTTAAAAGTATTATATCAACAACTTCAGTGATATTTGTTGATTTGCACAGTAGAGGCTTGATAGTCCAAACGCACCTTAATTAAAATAGGCCAAAATACAGATGTATGAAATTTACAAAATAAGAAGCAACGAACGCTATTTAAAAATAACGTTTTAGGGAGCAAATCACATTAGCACCATGCTACGATTATTTAAATTAATGAATTTTGGTCATTTATTATTATTATTATTATTATTATTATTATTATTATTATTATTATATAGTATTATTATTATATCATTAAATTTTTATCAAAATATTACACAGGCTATCTTTTTGCACATTAATTCTTCACATTGGTAAAAAAAATTAATAAACAAATATTTTACTGTACTTTAATATATAACATTATATTTGTCTTTTTTTTATCAAATAAAATACATACTTTTTAATGAATTGATAATCCCAACCACCCTTGGTCCCAATTATTTTGGAATATCAAAGTTATATTGTAGTAGTAATTTTGACTTTAAAGTTGTGTTTTATTTTCAACTAATACAAACGTGAAAAATACTCTGATATGATACTAGAGCAAGTTAACGAGGCCTCGCAAAATGAATATATTATTTCTCTTCTCGTCACAAGTATTACGCAAGCCATGAAACGCGCTGTTGTGGAAGAGATCAATACTAATCCAATTTTCATTTCTAAATTGAATCAAATAATATTTTCACCAGAGAAATCATGATACATGAAAAAGAGTTTAATAACCTAAAAAGCCGAGATTTCCAAAACTAGAGACGATCTGGAACAATACCAAATACTAAACAGTGTTCTTTTTTTGGAATCTCTGAGAGTGCAGATAAATCACAAATGTTTTAGTATTGTACATAATGCTCAGAAAAAAAAAAGCTTGGACGACATTGACAAAAGTCATCAAGTAATCTCAAAGAACTTGACTCAACCTCGTCATATTATTGTTAGATTTGTGTTCTACAGACAGCACAGTGAGGTGTTTCGAAGTATGTCAATATTTTAGAACACAAAGAATGAATATAAATTGTAGGTTTGAGATAAGTTAGAAATCTTTTCACTCCACATAACGTATGCTAAGTACATTCACAAAATATCTTAACTATCTTAAAATATCTTAAATATCTTAACTATTGAATAAAGTATTCTTTAAATCCAATGATACATTTTAGTAACAATTGAACTACCTCGAATTTCAACCAAAGTACAATTCTAGGATATACGGATATGGCTAGTCTTTAGTTTCAGTTTACATCTATACGTGTTGTTATTTACAAGCTAACTGTTTATGAGTGCCAGAAGTTATATTTTCCTGAGATCATTTGTTTTACTATTGAAAAAACATTAGTGGTGAGACTATAACAAATCTTTATTCATCTCTAACATCTTTAATCATTATATCGATTTTTATCAAATTGTTAAAGGACTCATTCAAATCACCACAATTAACTTTGTTTAGTACGTCCAAACCACTCTATACATAGTTTTCATGAACAAATGATACAACCCTTTAGGGGAGATAGGTGGATATAATGGAGAAATTTGATATTAAGAACAAAAGTTGTTTGTTACATATTTTGCCTCTGCACATTTCCATCGTTATTTCCACCTAGAAGGAATCTTCTTTGAATATTGGTTCGCTGTATCAAAATTCTCCATCTACACTCACATATTTCTCATAAAATGTTGTAACATTTGTTCATTAACACCCTGTATAATGGTCCTAAATATTGGACTTATTAAAGTATAACGTTATGTTTTATACAGTATATGAATATGTTTCTAAAATTTGAGTGTATATATGCGATGACTTGTGTATATATACACGTCATCACAACATGTTTCACTTCATTTATGACACAGAATGTATAGGCAGTGGCCTAATTTGTAAGACATAATTTTGTAGGTACATTTCTTCTACCTTCCCTACGACAGGCCTGGCAGGCCAGTAGTGGAAAATATATTGCATGAATAAACAAAAACTGGCCCAGGCCACAGACCTAAAACAGTAACGGATGTAATCTCTTCTACATTTCACTAAACTGAAACTTAAGAACTTAATATTATACACGTAAGCTATAAGTATACAATTTATGACAGTATCAAGATAAACTCATCGTTCACATAACGTAACGTAAGGTTTCTCTTCATGTTTTGAAATTAAACCATCCCGATACAACAAATTAAACGTCAACTTAACTTAAGAGCTGTCTAGGGCAGAACTTTAACATAAAGTGAGATAAACCACGCGTTACCGTCAACCAATCATGTTGCGTAACGTCGACACGGATATTTAATAGTACATTTGTTTGTTTAGTGTGTACAGACGACTTCTTTGGTATGATTAGTTGGTCCACTTATCGTGAACACAGAAATGTCATGTCCTTTTCTTACACACTATTTTGTAGATCCATTAATTTGTTATTTCATGTATTTCAAGCCTAATCAGCCATAAATTCTTTAGTTATATCTTAAAGAACAATTTGTTTTCAAACAATCCTAATAAGATATTTGTTTTTTCATCGAGTTTTTACGTTACGTTAGTACTGATCACACACTGTGTTTCTATACGTTACGTGAGCTTGTCTATTCTAATTATGTGAACGTTAATTTGATGTATATTCCAACATTAGTGAGATAATTAAAATGTAATTGAGTTGATAGAGGTTACCCCTTCATCTTAAAGTAATTTCGGAGCTAACCCTCCCTCAACTTGTTCTTTTTTCACCGAAACATAAAGTTCAAAACATATAATCTAGGACATGAGAGCCAATTAAAGTACTCACACAGAGACTCCTGATAGGTTCTGGACAAGCAGACATGACGACCTGTGTTCAAGCCGCGGAGGGGGAAACCACACCCCTTCTCCCCTCCGTGGGAACTGAATCAGCCGGTGGAAGAGTTGGTGGCCGGCCTTCCATTAGTTGACAAAACAGGTCATCAAGCAACGCACCGCGAGAATGTTGGCGGTGCTGATGATAGGACAAAGGGGGCATCCAAACACTACGTAACCAACCTTTTGCCCATTTTGGACCCCCTTCCCTTCTTTGTAATAGAAAATAAGAAAACGCCCGTCCCCCTTATGACTCAAAGTCTTTCTTACGTTATATTAGTCAAATATTTTGTAATTTTTTCAAAGAAATATTAATTATTTTATATGCAACTTATTAATTTCTGGTAATTTTCAATATAAAATTGTAAATTAATTTTGTGACGACATTAGTAAGCAAATCGTGATTATTTATCAAATAGAACTCGAACATAGGTAATGCTCAACATTTGTATTTGATTTTATCTTAGATTCACCTAGAATCTAGATAACTATTCAGACTAATGGAAATATTATCGCATTAGCAGCTTAAAAAACACTAGAGTAGACAAGGACATATCCAATAAAAATGTTACGCACATTTATTTTATAATAATGTAATTTCGAGACTAATAAATGTTGCAAAGTAAAATGTACACATCCGACGTATGCTTTATACTTTATCTACATTGAGATCCTAACGTCTTGGGCCAATCAGATACCGGTTTTGGACTACTGCAAGATCCATAAATCTGAGTTTTTGGATTATCACCATAGAAAACCTAGGATTGTGAAATGAAGTGCGTATTAACTATATTTACTTTCATGAGCCTAACACAATCATTCGGCCGTTTGACCACTAGAACCAAGAAGAAAAAGCTTTTTCTTGGCATATATATATATATATGTGTGTGTGTGTGTGTGTGTGTGTGTGTGTGTGTGTGTGTGTGTGTGTGTGTGTGTGTGTGTTGTGTGTGTGTGTGTGTGTGTGTGTGTGTGTGTGTGCGCGCGCCTGAGGAAATATTGGGGTGTGCATATCAGATTTATTGGCTTTACCATTACATTATAAATTGTGAGTTTTATGACTTAACCCACGTGATAATGTGGATAACTCTAAAATCAGAAAACATACAAAATGAAATAGCTCAACATAAGTACTCAGAGAAACCTAAGAAAGTGGCATAGGCACTTAATTAACTTCATTTTATGTCTTGCCTATACCTAAGATTGCGTGACTACTGCCAAGGGTATATTTTTAAAAAAAAACAGCTAAAAATTTGAATACACCTGTGCACTTAAGGAATCTTAAGGGTGTGCTTCCTTTCTGGGTTATTTAAATTTAATATTATCGCCTATAAACATTGTTCAACTCTGAGTTTATTTGGCTATATTCTAGTGAGAACATCCGGAAACAATGAACCTGATTGTTTTGTTACGATCTACATACATTTCAATACATGTTGAAAATTTGTTTTATTATGAACCATCAACTTCGGTTTTAGTGGGCCTAAAATCTAAAACATCCAAGAAAAACTCTCATGTTAATGTTGTATTATTATTATTATTATTATTATTATTATTATTATTATTATTATTATTATTATTATTATTATTATTATTATTATTAGCACCGCGTCTTACTAACCGTTCGGGTTATACACACTTACGCTAATGTGTAATGGTAGGGTGATTGTGAGATGAAATGAAGGACCTACAGTTTAACGTGGAATCCGAACCACGGTGGCAGCCTGGCACTCCCCACATTCACAAGATGTCTTGTCAGAGGTGGATGAAGGGTTTGGAAATCAGATAAATCTGTGCCGGGACCAAGGATTGAACCCCGGACCACCAGCACCGGAGTCTGACACCTTACCCCTAGACCACCAGGTCACCATTAATGTTGTAACTCATTAAAAGCGAACCATTATTGGTCTTTGAACTTAAGACTTGAAGAAATGCTTTTTATACCATAGTTATTATTTTGGTGGCACATAGAGCAACTGGAATTGTGGAATGGAATGGGGACGAGAGTCCTTTGTGTAATTACTTAGGGACACTAGTAAAATGTACACTTTGTTTTAACTTTTATCATACTAGCTATATAAAAGTGAAACGTATATCTGCTTGTTTGATTGTTTATTGATAAATCACGCTCAAACCACATTACCAAATGTGTAATTGGAATAAATATAACATGGACGTCCGGTTAACATACAGGTGAATTTTGTTTCAACATAACAGCTACAAAACACTAGGTTAGGCAATTTTATCAGCTTATTCTTACTGTATTTTGACTAGACTAGTTTTTATTGTTTCCTAGATATAATTACATTAGACATCACAAGCATTTTATTTTAAATGTGGCCATAGAACACTTATGTTTATCCAGTCCAGAGATCTTAGCTCATATACTGTGGGAAGCTGATCTTAGCTCATATACTGTGGGAAGCTGATCTTAGCTCATATATTGTGGGAAGCTGATCTTAGCTCATATACTGTGGGAAGCTGATCTCAGCTCATATATTGTGGGAAGCTGATCTTAGCTCATATATTGTGGGAAGCTGATCTCAGCTCATATATTGTGGGAAGCTGATCTTAGCTCATATACTGTGGGAAGCTGATCTCAGCTCATATATTGTGGGAAGCTGATCTTAGCTCATATACTGTGGGAAGCTGATCTTAGCTCATATACTGTGGGAAGCTGATCTTAGCTCATATACTGTGGGAAGCTGATCTTAGCTCATATATTGTGGGAAGCTGATCTTAGCTCATATACTGTGGGAAGCTGATCTCAGCTCATATATTGTGGGAAGCTGATCTTAGCTCATATACTGTGGGAAGCTGATCTCAGCTCATAAATAATTATTAAATGTATTAAAGGTGCAAGTTGGCTTGTTAGAATAAGATAAATTATATCAATTATAATATCTTAATCATAGTGAAAATAAAAATAATTTAATAATAAAACGAGCTATGTAAAGCCCTAAGTATAACTTTGGTTCTTGTCTTGTGTCCTCGGCTCCAGGGAGAGATTAGCAAAACAGACGATTGTATCACCTCTAGCTAGGGGAGTTTATATTATTTACCGAGCACTGACGCTGGGTGGGGATCGGAGTTTGAATCCAGACGCGGCCGTGGCTAGACATGAATCATTGGTCACAACAACGTAGCCCTAAATTAAACGTGGGGTGTTCAGACAATAACAAGTGTTAATTACTTTTCAATGCGAAGGAGCCTCGTGCGGTTATTAGCTGTCCAAGCACGGTACAACCTATTTACTATTTAATAGTAGTGTCGAGAAAAGTGTTTAAGACATATGTATAAGCTCTGCACCCGTGAATCTTTGTAATTTTATGTTTGAATCACTGTCACACGTGTCATTAAACTGAACGTTTATTGAAAGCAGACAAAAAAGTCGAGCGTTGAGCAAGTTTGATCATGGGAACAAACTAGCTAATCTTCATATGAATAATATAGGATGCGTGTTTGATTGTATGTAGGTGCTATAACTCCCGAAGATAGCTAGAAATCTTTAATCAAACTAATACAAGGTGGTTCCGAAACAATTGGACAATCTATGCTGAGGAAAGTGATGGACAGTGTTCTGAGGTTTGCCTGACGTTCCATGGAGCACTAACTTGCGTGACATTTTATTCAAAAAGTGAAAAAGTATAGTATGCAATTTGCTTTTATTTAGCTATTGTAGAGTATGAAGTCACTCTAGCGTCATTACATGCTCTTGAACTCTGGGCCCACCGTGTGTGGCGCTAGAGGGCAGGTCACGTGGTCTTTCTCTCTGACTTCCTCCCGGGGCAGGACCACAGTTCAACTCTTACAGTCACTTTACTAACTCACTTTGTGTTAGTTGAACATGATAGAGCTTGCTTGCACATCTTTTTAAATGAACCTGGTGAAATTATTTATTTAAATCCAACAAGGTAAATATTCTTGCTTTACCTAAATATTGGAAAGCCATTTCTTACGTAGGTGCGGGAGTGGCTTCAAAAC
This sequence comes from Timema cristinae, assembly GCA_039000515.1. Classification (NCBI taxonomy): domain Eukaryota; kingdom Metazoa; phylum Arthropoda; class Insecta; order Phasmatodea; family Timematidae; genus Timema; species Timema cristinae. The sequence goes on from JBCFYV010011135.1 coordinate 7,761,492, forward strand.
ATATACAGTCAACTCTTGACTCTACGATCCCGGGAATAGCGTCCCTCTAGAAGTAACGACCCTTTTTTGGGGAACCGTGAAAAATGTGGGGAAAAAGGTTGAAAAGTTTAAGGAAATCGGCTGTAAAATGTGTTTGTTGCATTTATTTAGGTCGCTGCGTTGCAATTATCTTTGTGGGCGCTGTATTACTAGTAACTGGGGTGGGTCAGGTATAAAAATAGACACCACCTCATCAATGCCAGCCAATAGCACTTGACTCTGTCCACCTCCTCCCACAAGCAACACAATGTTTCCCCGCGCGCGACTGCCGCTACATCACGCGCCAGGCTTGCTTTTGCCATTGTTATTTCGATTCTCGATTTGGTTACTATTTTTGTTGGATTTTGTGAACGATTTTTGATGACTCACGCTATTTGTTGTCTAAAAAATGCAATTTTTTCGTATGAAGGTCAAGGGTGGAACAAAATCTGTTAAAATTCCAATAACGACCCCTTCGAAATAACGACCCTTTTCCAGGGAACCGTGAAAGGTCGTAGAATTGAGAGTTGACTGTATTCTTATTTAATTTTCGATAATCCACTACTAAGCGAGGTTATTTTCCTTGTTTCTAAAATAAAAGGGCAGATGAATCAAATGGACTATTAGAATGTCTTGTAATGTCTTTACTTGAAAGTTGAGTTATGTGGTCGCGTAATATATTTAGCTTGGGAGGGGCAAAATATTATCGGCGTGATCTAACAGGGGTTTTGTCCAACATGACAATTTCATACGTCATCACATTAGTCTTACCAATTTTATCCGTGATGACGTCACCGAACTCATTTAATAGGTCTTGTAACAATTCATTACTATCACTATTGTTTTTGTTCACATTAATTGATTTTAGTCTGGACATTTTTTTTTTAGTTCCACCGTAAAATTTCCTTTTTTATTACCTGGGAACAAAATCTTCGGAAATATTCAATATTAATTCGTTTATAATTACTTAGACAATTTAGTGTTACACTTCAACTACATTAGCGAACATAAGGTCCATTTAAACGAAGTGTTTAATAGATTACGCAAATCAGGATTAACCATAAACCCCCCAAAAATACAAGTTGGCGTAAATAAACTATAATACCTTGGACATATAATTTCATATAATAGTATATCCATAAATAAATAAATCCGCCTCATTGTGAAATTCAAAACATCTTATACCCCCCCAAAAAAAACAGGAAAAATCTCCAATGAAATTCGCTACAACTACAATTCATTATGCATTGAGGAAACAAATGAGTAACTAAAGTATAGGTGGAAACGCTTTTCAGATGTTGCAAAAGTAATTGAAGACAATATTAAATGCACATCTTGTACTAGATACCTGAAGGAACTAATCGTAGAAATCCTTCATTCAACGTCCTACTTTGCCAGAAATGTTCCAGGTTCTATGATGATGACTTCTCTGTGGATGAGGACGGGACAGACAAATATTGCCGATGGTGTGGACAAGGTGGGATATACTGCTGCGCTAAGAGTGCTTGTGAGTTCTGTAAGGCTTGTATCAAGAGGAATATAAAACAATCTATTCTAAATGACATTGAATCAGAGTATTGGCTTTGTTTTATTTGTGATAGCGAGTCTCTCTGGGAATTGAGATCATTCTGTTGGGTGGCACAAGCTTTTTTCAACAATAAAAAGAAACGCATAAAACATGACAGGCAAGAAAAATTACTATAACTTGAGAGGAAATACAAATATCTTGAAGAAAGAAGGCCTTTATGATGGGTTAAAATTAATGAGTCACCTGCTAGCGATAGTGAAGTTCATTTGTATCAACTTCTCAAGATCGTTTGAGAAGGTTTGATCAAAGTTCCCATAATAAACGGAAGCATAATAATAGTACATCTTCTGATTCCAAAGATATTACTGCTAAAAACGTTAATAAGTATTAATCATTTGATACAAAAGATCAGAAAACTACCCGAAACAGAGAAGGTAGTTCAAATTCTGACAACATCTTAATTTTACAATATCCAAAGAAAGTAGTTCAGATAATTACCAAGACCAAAAGGGACAAAAGAAAAGTTAATGAAATCGTCAAAATAACTGGAACGTAGCTTATAAAATTAAAATGATTCATACTTTTCGATTATCAAACAGAGAAAGCAAAACTTCATATAAATCAACAAAAACAAATAAATTCATTAATATTTTTCTATATATGAAATATTTAAAAAAAAAAGAGTAACGTATATATAGAAAGAATCTCAGAACTTGAAGAAGAAAATTTACCTAAATTAGCGTATTAGAAAAGTGTTCAAAAAGCTATCACATGGATAAGTGAAAACTCTTCTGATTTAGTTGATTCAGGGACACTTGTAGCTGGACGCATCAACAAACTGAAAGAAAATAAAGTAAAACTTAATACTACTATGAAACCACAGAAGATGGCTCATCTTGTAACGGGCTACGGCCATTTTTAAATGTGGTCAAGGAATATATTGATAATGTTGAGGCATTGTTAGATTTAAACCACGCTCTGCTACCATGAAACCTTTTTGAAATCTTCTTCTTGTTTATTTGTTGATTAGAACTATTTAACCACTTAGTTGCTGTAAGCGTGCAGAATTTGGTTATAACCACAGGTGATCCAAATAAAGAATAAATTTTTATGCCAGGTTATTGAACGTTTATTAATTTGTAATAGCTGGAACACTTTCTTAAACATTTAAAGTTTACAGGTTCGTGTAATGTTACAATCATAGCTGATCTATAAAGAACAATGTTCGATAAAACTGTTTCGTTTGATGTGCAAGCATACACTATCATGTTCGACTGACACAAAGTAAGTTAGTAAAGTGAGTGTGAGAGTTGAGCTGTGGTCTCGCCCGTGCGGAAGTCAGAGAGCAATACCACGTGACCTGCCCTCTAGCGCCACACACGGCAGGCCCAGAGAGCACGCGGTGACGGTAGAGTGACGTCATACTCTACACTAGTGAATATCTACTTTTCAATTAAAGTGTTGATTTTAAAGTTACTAATGGTCTTATAGTTTTGGATCCACCATGTATATATGAAATGTCTGTTTGTTACCCAATCACGCCCAAACCACCTTATAATTTTAGTAGACATGGAAAATTAAAAATTCCCATCAATGTAGTGGGATCACTCTAATTACCCACATAAATCTGAAATATTTGAAATTTCAAAATAAATATTGGTGAATAGGGGAGTTCTAAATTTCCAAGACTTGTGTATAAAACTACTTCTCGCAGTGGAATGAACTTTAGATTGCTCAGGCAGGTGTAAGAGCCCCTTCAAAAAGTTTGTTTGTCTGTATTGTCACATATCATGAGCATTATTTATCTACCACACGCAAGGTATGAAATTATAAAATTTACTAGCCCCTGTTCATGAGCATGTGCGTTTCTAAGCCGTAATTTAAAAATGTAGATTATATATTTTAACTAATTAATTACAATCATTAAACTAAAAGCATTTCTCCCAAGCATAACCGGGTACTTAGTTGGTTAAACTAAATATTAAAAATACTTTTTAATTAGAATCTATCTCTTCTAATCCGATAATATTTATTTTTTTAAAATTTGGGCATAAATGTGTAGTAATAATTTTTCAAATAAATTAAATGCCTTTAAATCAATTGGATTTGTATGTTCAGAACTACCGTGTCGACACAATCACACATCCATATATTTTATTTATAGAAATGTTATGTTTCTATATATGTACAGTACATGTACATTTTGAGAAGGGATGATATTGGTATTCACATTGGTGCCTAAGAATTCTACACAAAACTTTGATGTTTGAAAACCATCAATCAACAACATCAAAACTTAAACATTAAAACTTTGAAAACATTTATGTTTGTTGTCCAGCCCTACTCCAAAGCTTTGATGGTTTGGAGGATAGAGAAAAAGAAAATAAACTGTTTTGTAAACGCCAGAGCAACATTAACTGTTGGAAAACACAAGTAATCCTGGCGGTGATTTAAGTCGCAACTAATTAAAAACCATCTGTTTTATTCGCTATACTGCTGACTTCTCTGTGCAAACCTATTTATATTATTATCAAAGGATACATTTTAAAACCTAAAACTTAAACTCACAAACAACGCAACATTAATAGTTAATTATCTAATGTATTTTAAGCAACTCTTTCTTCTCCTCAAGTTCACAAAAATCGCTCTAGAATTATACTTGTAATTTTTAAGTCATTGCTTCTGTTTCTGTGTTAGCTAAATGCACGTACACTTGTATGTAAAGTCATGCACACGTTTTGATACTCTTTAGAGGAGTTATTTATAAACACTCCACCCGTGTTCCACTTCATTCCTCACTTACCATTCTGTTGTCTTTCTCTCCACTTGCTAGAGAGGAGGCCAAACTCCTTATGGAGTCGCAAGATGCTTTTATGGCCCCCCTCCCCCTGAGCGTGCCCCAAGGCTTGGAGGATATGTGTGCTGGAGTGGTCGTCATTCAACATTTACTGAGCCTAAACTATCTCAACTCTATTAATTGTATATCCATAACAATTATCACGTGGACTTAACAGTAATTTACCATCATAGGTTGTCACATAGTTTCTTCATATCGTGTTTGGTTGTCGGTTCAAATTTCATTCCGGTGTAATCAGGGTAGTATCTCAAAATGGTTCACCTAACTCTCCCTACGCAAATTTGGATATATACAGTCAATTTGCCATAGGATTGGCGGTAACTGATATTTAGAAGAATATATTTATTTCAAACATTGGTTTAAAGTCACTAATAATAAGTTAATAACTAATGTGGAAATTATTATTATTTGCTAATACTTTAATATCAATTAAAAGTTATATCAAACTATTGTAATAATTCTTCCTTAAATATTACTGTTTGATTGACATTTTATAGCTAATTTAAAGACAAAATTAATAATAAAACTTGTATGTTATCTTATTTTGTGGTAGTGACAACCAAATAATTTATGCTACATGAAATAAAAAGTTATAAGGTATTATATTCACGCTTGTAACTTGTTATGAATGGCACCAAAGTAAATAAATGTATTTTAAAACCTATAAAAAGAAACATACAAAATATTAGTCACAAAATAAAAGTTTTTATTTTGAAAACACATTCCTATAGACACAACCAGACACAGACGGTTTGTTTGACCACCCTTATTTTGTCTTGTTCACCATCTTAATTTGTGAAGAGAACGCCACGTTTTAGAAGCTCACGTTTGTACAGCAATTGTGAACCACACGTGCCAATTGCACAAAAATGAAACAAACAAACTGTTATTTTTATAATTTTATATTTCAATTATGTTAAATGTTTAAAAGAAAATAGTACTTAGAAACAAATTGGTTGTTGTAAAAGTTTTGACTGTCAAAAGTCTTGCAGATCATATGGCTTGGCGAATGGATACATGGCAGCTTTTGAAAGCTGTCAGTTACCACCCCTCCAGCGGTGAATGGGTAGTAGTTATAAATTAATAATTTACTAGCTTGATTAAGTATTTGTATAACTCAAACGGGCTCTAAGAAATTTAATACTTTTCAAAATCCTAGAGTATTGTTTGACGGTGAGGCCAGGGTTTGAATCCTGGCAAAATGTTTGTTTTTATATAGTTTTACTCTCTTTATTTGTGAAAGTACGGGTACATTTTCTCTATTCTTTTCTTAATAGGGCGTTTTACTTTCTACTTGTACAAGTTATTGAGGTAATCTGCCCACATTTTCGGGGAAGAAGTGGGGGAAAATATTTAGGAAAAACAACTCTCAATATAACTAACCGGGATTCAAACCCCATTAACCTTCTCACTAGCAGTCCTCCCTAAAACAAAAATTATGGCTTAGACCATTCTGCTACTGAAGTGGTTACACATTTCCTCTGAAGTCCATCTTATTAATCCCGACTTGATTTATATAATTTAATTTAATTTTTTGAATTTATTTGAGGTTTTAACACGCACTTTCTGAACCGACTAATTATATCAGCACGCAATAATTTCTATGAGCAAGAGTAAAAGGGCCTACCAATTTTGCCAGGGAAAGTATTTTCACATACATTCACGGGTTCTTTTACACGCTGCAATAAACACGGGACTGAAGCCTTTACTTCCCCTCAAAAGGTAGTTGTGCTACCGATTTTTATCACTAAAGACCAATCCATCGACCTCAGCTGAGTTTGAACCCACGAACATCGGGTCCTGAGCTGAGCACCTTACCCTAAGACCACCCAGGCCGAGCCCTTGTTAGTGAAGTTAAGGGCGGATAGACCAGACAAATATAGGAACAGAGTGCAAAATATAAATATTTTTACATCCAGGAAATCTGTTTAGTTACATTAACGGGATAAAGTTGAGGCAGAGATAATTTAGAAAAATATATCCACGATTTCATGGAAATAGTATGAAAATATTTTGGAAAACCACCCTAAGTACACAAGGTCTTATTTGAGCCCCGATCTCTTCGGCGCTTGTAAGCTAGCCATATGAGCTAGCCGTTTATTCCACGTGCTCACTCATGCAGGTTTAACTGTAGCACAATCATTTAAGCACTCGCCTGCGGAATAATTCCCACCAAGCTGAATTTTTGGACATATCTTTATTCAAGTGTTGTAAGTAACGTTCAAAAGTCCCCATCGATATCATGTTTGCTTTAAAAGATATTCAAGGTCAAAGGTCATGAAAAAAATTTCACTTATATCTCGCTTCCTATTGGTCAGACAACAATGACAAATATTAAAACTGTAGAATGGAAAATTCTCTATGAATATGGTGTTATAAAGTTTTCACGTATGGGAAACTGTTTTCACCTTATGTGGTCCACAAAACACCAAATCAGCAAAATAACAGGATTGCAGTTGTTTCCCCACCCCCTTCGAGGTAGAATGCGTTGCACGTTTTTATTTTAGAGGGTTTCCTCGGTAGACTTCATCCATGTTTTGAAAAGGAATCAATATTTACACAGAAATTATGAATCTTAATCGTCATTGTCTTCAATCTATGGCACTTTTTTCTCTTCATAGTGATCAACCCCTGACATTTCCTCTTCTTCATCTTGTTCAGCATTAACTTCCTCTGATAAATTTAGTGGTAAGCTATTAATGGGGTTCATTCAGTAGCTTTTCCCACGGGGGTGGGTTTAGGGGCCTCAAACCCTCCTACCGTAGTTTGGGGATGCCCCGATATCTAGGCAGATCAGAAAAGAAAAGAAAATTGGAAGGGGGATTGACAAGTTAAACATTGTGATCAAAGAAAATGTCATGTGATCAGAAATTGTATCTAAATCAGCCACCAAATGTATTTATTTCATAGGAGTGGAATTGGGATATCTTCATGCTCTGAAAATATTACTCTTTTGTCAGTAGTATTAAGCCTCTACCTCTCTTTCAGTGCCAGAGATTCTTCGAAAGATTATTATTTACAAATATTAATGATAAAGTTAACACATACCAATAAAAAACTGCCTAGAATTGATTCTAGGTGTATATAATTACACAAAAAAATTTGCCTCCAATGGTTCGGGGGAACCTCCACCTAATCCACCCTTGAACCTCCGCCCTACTTCGCATTCCTACGTATGCTACTGGGTTCATTGCATTGTTTTCTGTTCCTTCTATATTTATATAAATAGAAGTGTCAGCACAGTCAGCATAAGTAGAGACATTGAGGCGTGATTGAACATGACAATGACTACAAATTATGCAGCATGGCAGTCTGAATTTTCCGCAGTCACAATTAGACTTACAACCTTTCCGACAAAAAACTCGATTTGAGAAGTACATCTGTTTATAGTGAGGTCGTAATGGGCTCTAAAAAGTATCATTAAATACCCATCCCCACTCTTTAGGGTTTAACTAATTGTCCAACCAAGTTTGTACCTGGTAGTTCACACTATAAAAATGCTGGTCAGAAGCTTCAACTGTTGGTGGGAGGGAGGATAACTTGACAGAGATTTTGAGTCTTGTCGATTTATCTAATCTAAAGTATCGCGGTTTCGATAGAAACTTATGAGATTGGAGCCTCATACATTACAAAAAGAAAGCGTACTCCATTTTCCACAATTACAATTGGTTCACAATTTTCTTGCTTCAATAATTCTGCTGGATGCTGCAAATATTGTTATTTCTTAAGCACGGGACTAATCCTGGATATCACAGTTGTAAGAGCATTGGCGTACTAAGCCAAAGGTCCCGGGTTCGATTCCAGTGTCCAGGTGTCATTTTTCAAATTTCAGAATAATCTGATTGGGCTAAGTCGAGCAACTGGTGAAAAGATTTCAGGAAGTCGATCCCATTAAATTGAGTGTAGCCCTTCTCTACCAATCTACCTTTGCGGCGTTCAACTTTACCATCTGATCCATACTTTGTCCTGAATACCCATCGACAGCCAATGACAGTTTTAATTTTCGGACGTGTCTTCAATGTCTGGGCCTTGATTTTTGTCAAAGAATTAAAATCAGCTTCCATCGTTTTCTGACATTCTGCTGCATGTGTTCCTTCTAAGGCTTCTTTTACTGACGGATGTATCGCGTTTTCAAACGCCAATCTCGCACTTTACGGATTTTTCACTACCAAATTAAATAATTTGGCTTGTCTTCCCAGCTTGCCAGTTTTAGTCAATCTAGGTTGAACAGACCCCCTATTATTCTTAGTCACTGTGCAGTCTTGGCTTGGGTTTTCTAAAGGAAATTACCTTGAATTAATTGATTAGAGGTTATTTTCATTGACATCAGGACCAGGATTAATGGGGTCACTTTCTTGGACTATTTAAATATATATCAGCTTCTTCAGACATAATGTTTTCTGCACTATCATTGACCAGGTTCAAAGTTTGCAAATTCCTTATGTTCATTAAAAATCCCAACAGTTTTGCAATTCTCTAAAAATGTAACATCTCGACTTCTCACTATTTTCCTCTTTTCTGAAGCCCAAATTAAATAGGCCTTTGATTCTGTAAACTATTCCACAAAAATACCTACTTGGGACCTTGGGCCAAACTTTCCTTTATTTTTAGCGTTATTCAGCATATATAAGCTTTATAACCAAGAGACTTAAAATGTACTATTTTTTGTTTCAAACCACATCAAATTTCATAGGGGGTTTTATCTTCCAGCTGTTTTGATGGACATCTGTTCCTGATGCAAGCAGTTGTAGAAACCTCTTCTGCCCAAAACTTTTTGGTAAGCCAGACTTCAACAGCATGTATCGCGCCATTACCACCAGTGTGAGATTGTTTAAGTTCGTTAGGTTCATTTAAATTCCCTTACCTCCTATGCCACTTTTCAAGTTCACTAAGGTTATCCGTTATACTCACATTGCTAACATTAGTTATATATGTTGAATTTTCATTTGGTACGTCAAGTTCTATATAAAAAAAATACCCTACACATTCTTGCGTTTATGGTCAGTCAACAACACTTCGCCGCAATTTCAACGTTATTTGCTTTGAAACAAATTTTCGTTCTTTTTTAAACTGGTTTTTAAAGATAAAATAAATAAATTTGTCTTAAAAGTACAAAAAGATATATTTCTAACCTCACTTTTACTGACTGACCCTTGCCAATCAAAACGTACATTACTGCAGTTTCAAATTCCTTTTTTGTGTTTCATGCTGTCTTCCGCTAACCTAACATTCTGATTTACGGTTGGCGTGAGATCCGAAAAATCATTTCTGTCGTGGCACATATGTGCTGTTGCTCCACTGTTTACATTATTATTATTATTAGCACCGCGTCTTACTACCTGTTTAGTATAATTTACAATTGAATGAAAACTAAAGAAGCCTCTGGAGGACCAGTGTTACGAACACGGATAAATGAACTGTATGGTGGAAAGGAAATTGATAGAGGCAACTCACCTTCACTTTATGTGGTATAACTGGCAGTGTCCTGGCGCAGTCTTCTTCAACAACACACACGAATAAAAATCTAGACCACTTCCGGGTGAAGGGTTTACGGAACCTTATCACTTTGTCTTGATCGAGTCTCCGTGCACGGCACAAATTAATCAACACACTAAAAACTCCACGCCAGCGACACTTGGCGGGAAAACAATAAACATATAGTGGTCCAGGTATGGTCTTGTTGCCTCCAAGAGTGGGGAAGGTTAATGTAAGATATGAAAAAACCAAACAAACAGAACTAAACCTCAACAATAACAATCAAAACTCACAAACCAAAACAAAACAAAACAGTTCAATGTCGAGGCATAGAGAATCTAGATAAAAGGAGCACTATTCAAAGATATAACATAGAGGAATGAAAATGAAGTATAGGATTAGTAATATTCGTCAAACAATAGAAAACTATACAAACATACCGCCCACCAAAAACTAAAATGAGTTTTTTAAGAACAACAAACCAGCAACAAAGATATGAACAGAATAATATTATAGGAGAATGTATCCTTCCTATTGATTAGGAAGTGGACATAATTTTACAACTGGTCGTTTGAGGGTCCCGTGCTCGGTGCGGACACTTACGACTCTCGTTATCCCATCCCTTCCAGGGTACACCTCTGCTACTCTTCCGAGCAGCCACCTGAGTGGGGGAAGATTGTCTTCCTTTATCAAGACTAACTGTCCTTCTTGTAAATTGACCTTGTTTGTAGTCCATTTTTGTCGCTGTTGGAGAGTATAGATATATTCCCTTGACCATCTTTGCCAAAAGTGCTGATAGGCTTGTTGTATCAACTGCCAGCGTTTCAACCTGTTGGTAGGTAGCTCAGTTACGATCTCCTCAGGTGGTCTGGTGAGAGAATGACCCACTATGAAATGTCCTGGTGTCAATGGATCAAGGTCATTCGGATCCGCAGAGAGAGCACAAAGAGGCCTTGAATTTAGCACGGCTTCAATTTGAATGAAGAGCGTGGAGAGGCTTTCAAAGGTAAGTGTCTGATCACCCACCACTCGCTTTAGGTGAGTTTTTGCCGACTTGATACCAGCCTCCCATAGTCCACCAAAATGTGGAGCTGAAGGTGGGTTGAAATGCCAATTTATGCCTTGGACCGAAAGTTTATCTGTTACCACTTTGGTTTCGGTATGGGATTCTAGATGCCTTTGTATTTCTGTAAAATGGCGCTTGGCACCTACAAAGTTTGTGCCACAGTCGCTATAAATGTCTGAGCACATACCCCGACGGGAAATAAACCGAAGAACGGCATCAAGAAAGGCCCTTGTGCTTAAGTCTGATACCACCTCAAGGTGCACTGCCTTAGTTGCCAAGCACACAAACAAACATAAATAAGCCTTGAGCACCTTAGAATTCCTTAATTCAGATGATTTTATCTGGAAGGGTCCTCCATAATCCACTCCAACTCGCACAAATGGTCTTGATTGCTGCACACGCATTGCTGGGAGGTCCCCATGAATGGTTGGAGAGCAGGTGCCTTAAATCGAAAACATCTCATACACTTGAAGATCCGGGTTTTTATAACAGTGCGTGCTGAGAGAATCCAGTACTGGTCTTGAATGAGTGAGTGGGTTGTTCGAAGTCCAGCATGAAAATGAGATACATGGTAGTGATCAACAATGATATCGGTGATATGACTATTTTTAGGCAACAGAAGAGGATGTTTTGTGTCATACCGCAGTGAAGAGTGTCTCAAGCGACCTCCTACCCTCAATAGGCCCTCCTGGTCGAGAAACGGGTTTAGGCCCCTCACGCGGGGTGAACATTCCCGGCCCTTCTTTATTTCTTCAAGTTCTGACTCAAACGCCTGTTGTTGAACTTGTTTGATACATAACATGCGGGCCGTCTTGAGCTCCTTGGACAACAATGGGCCTTTACAACGATCTTGATTCTTTACTTTGGAGTTCTGAATAAACCGTGCTAAAAATGCGATGACTCGTTGCAGCTTTACCCATGATGAGAAACGTTTGAGAAGGTCTGCCCACCAAGTATTCACTTCTGCTACTAGACTGGTAACCCTTACAATCTTTAATTCAGGTAACTCTACCTGGCAAGTCACCTCAGGCAGCTTGGGCCAAATACTAATGGGTTGTTTCAGCCACTCTGGTCCTGTCCACCAGATGTGGAAATTTGTCAACTCTTCAGGATGTAAGCCTCTAGATGCACAATCAGCCGGATTTGAATTAGATGGGACATGTCTCCAATGTTGTGCTGGTATTGCTGCTTGAATTTGGGCTACTCTGTTGGCAACGAATGTTTTCAAAAGATGTGGTGACGTTTGAATCCATGCCAAAACGATGGTAGAATCTGACCAAGTATACACAGTTGACACCTGTAATCGTTGTTTAAGGTTCTGTTGCACCCACTCCATAAGTGTGGCTAGGAGCTGAGCCCCACAAAGCTCAAGCCTAGGAAGAGATAAACTCTTAACCGGAGCTACTTTTGACTTGGCAATAAGGTTGTTGACTTGAATTTCTCCATTGCCCGTGGTAGTTCGAAGATAGACGACTGCTGCATATCCTTTGATAGATGCATCACAAAATCCATGAAGCTGGCAATTAATAGCATCACTGGTTGGTAGAAATCTGTTGATCTTGACATGTGTAAGAACATGAAAGTTTGAACAAAACCTTTGCCACCCTTGTCCGAGCTCTGGTGGAAGTGGTTCATCCCAATCAAGTCTTATGGTCCACAAAATCTGCATGAACGCCTTAGCCCAGAACACCACTGGAGATAGCCACCCCACAGGATCAAATATCCTAGCAATATTTGAGAGAACTGCCCTCTTCGTTACTGTAATCTCAGAGGGATGTACATGATAAGAGAATGAATCTGATGTGGGGTCCCATTCCAGTCCTAATATCTTAATTATTTGATCTCCATCTTCTTCAAACATGAGGGGAACTTCACGGTGTTCATTTGGTATCCTCTTTAATACTTCAGGGTGGTTGCTAGACCATTTTCTAAGTTGGAAGCCTCCTAAGCTTAGCAATTCAATCAGCTCGGTTTGTAAACTGAGAGCAGATTCCACTGAATCAGCACCAGTGACTATGTCATCAACAAAAATGTCCTTACATAGGACCTGGGCAGCACGAGGGTAACGAAGTTTTTCATCAGAAGCGAGTTGACGCAGGGATCGCATCGCTAAGTACGGAGCTGAAGATACACCATAAGTCACAGTATTCAATTGATATTCTTGAATCTGTTGATCAGGGGATTCGCGCCACAGTATTACCTGGTAATGTCGGTCATCCGGAGTGACAAGTATTTGTCGATACATCTTGCATATATCAGTGGTGAGCACAATGGGATGAAATCGAAAATTCATAACAATTTCCACAATTTCCCTTTGCAGTTTGGGACCCTTCAATAATGTATCATTCAGTGACTGACCCGATGATGTTGCTGCAGAAGCGTCAAATACAACTCTCAGTTTGGTGGTTGAACTAGATTCTTTGGATACGCAATGATGTGGAATATAGTATTTAATGTCTTGGATCATTGATGGTTCAATGCGCTGCATGTGACCGAGTTCTTCATATTCCTTTAGAAAGGTCACATACTGTTCCTTTAGTTGTGGGTAACGAGCTAGGCGACGTTCCAGCTGAATGAGTCTCTTGACTGCTTGTTGATGTGATTCTCCCAGCTCTGGTTGTGCATCCTTGAAAGGTAGCCGAACAATGTATCTACCCTCATTGTCACGAGTGTGTGTTGTCACATAGTGTGCCTCACACATAGCTTCATTAGGGTCAATGTGTTTAGTCACGGGTAATTCTTCCACCTCCCAGAAGCGTCGCAAAACATTGTCAAGTGATGGTTCAGTAGCAACAAAAAAAGATGAGACACTAGAAGTTATAAGTGGTTGAGGTCCTATTCGACCAATTATGATCCAGCCAAAAATGCTATGCAATCCTGAGGGACAATTAGATGAAGTTGAATACCGCCCACCATCAAAGATCTCGGGGTATACATCTGCACCTAAGAGAATGTCAATCGGCCCTGGTACATGAAAATGAGGGTCAGCCAGCTGAAGATGAGCAAACTCCTGAACCATATCTTTAGAAAGCATGGTTGATGGCATTCCCGATGTGATTTTACTTAGAATGATAGCCTCGGTGATCAACTGAGGACCATAAACACCACAGGGTTTCACCTCACATATCACAACCCCCTTGTTGGTTTGCACAGTTGACTGAGAGATCCCTTTAATCGGAATTTTCAACTTGCGACGTGACAGGCACAGCCGGTGAGCACAGTCTTCAGTAATAAATGATGATTGTGACGCACAATCTATCAACACTCTAACCTTCTGATAAGCACCGTGCCCATCCTTAACCTGTACTACAGCGGTTCCCAACAAGACTGTAGTAAGGCTCACAGAACTGGTGGTAAGTGAGTTGATGTGTTCACCCCGTGTAACAGTGCCTTCATGGCCTGGTGAATGAGCCTGATGGGTAGCATCACCTTGCATATATCTACTGTCTCTATGGGTGGGATCAGTGTGAGAGCTGGTAAAACGTTGGTTTGAGCTAAACGATCCTTGACCGCAAGTGTCAGTGCCTTGATTAATTGACCCTATGTGCAACAATGTGTGATGAGTTTGATTGCAGTGTGGACACTTGAATTTTGAGGAACACTCCTTTACTTGGTGCGATCCCTTTAAACAATTAAAACACAAATTATTTGACTTTACCCAATCCCGGCGTTGTGTCGGTGTCTTGCTCGTGAACACTGGACACTTATAGATACTATGGTTAGCTTGACACACAGAGCAGTGACCTTGATTTGAATCAACATAAAATGATCTTCTCACTCCAACAGGTGAATTTAGTTTTCCTTCCATCCTCCTGTTGGTTGCTATATGTCTAGTACTCGCGCTAGTTTGCAGTGATATACCTTGATTTGCAGATGACAGTGCTTTGCATTGATTTTCAAGAAATTCCAACAGTTGATCAAAGCTTGGTAGTTTGGTAGCCGTGTGCGCAAGTTCAAACATCAGCCGTGTCTCTCTATCTAACTTGTTCAGTGTCAAGTTTAGTAAGATAAAACTCCACTCACAAACTGGAAACTTTAACACATTAAGTGCACCCAAGTTCTCCTTAAATGTGTCCACTAGCGCCCTTAAGTTCTGTGGCGACCTTGAGGTTAGACCCGGGAATTGCATTATCTTCTCTAAATGTGTAGTGGCTATTGACCTCACATCTTGGTAACGTTCTGTAAGAGTCGCCCAGGCTAACGGGTAGTTCTCATCTGACACCGGTAGTGACTTTAATAAAGTCAGGGGCTCACCAGATAATGTCGTCAAAAGATATTGAAACCTTTCCACTGGTGTTAAGGTTTTGTTTGTATGAATGAGAGAGACGTACAAGTCATGAAATGTTGTCCAGTCAGTGTTTATACCACTAAATGTGGGCAGTTGCAACTTAGGCAATTTTGCTGACAATGCCTTTACCGGAGGCCCATTATCATTTCCCGACGTGGATGAAGGCTTAGTAATCCGTGCATAAATCTCCTTAACCTGGTAGTAGGTCATGTCAAAGTCCTCAATCAACTTGCCATGTGCTTCAACATCAAAGTCCCTCTTAGATTTTCTTGCCGCGACTCCTAACTCAACGTGAGTTTCTTCAAAATCCCTCCTTAAATGTTCTAAGTCTGAACAATGTGCCTTAAATAGCTCTAGTTTGGTAATGTCACCTTGAACCTGTTCCGACAGCTTGTAAAGTCTATTAACCCGGCCAGTTATCACCTTAAACCTAGCTTCAAGGTGTGCATAAGACATGATGATAGAAACTTAACACAAATTAATGTAAACAAACGGGAACTAAATACAAACGTAAGCAAACAAGAAACTAACTATAAACATAAACAAAACAGTCAAAACACAGCCATCGATTACATCCCGACTCTCGACCAATAACACATGGTCGACATCACTCGATCACTATTACATACGATGCACAATAGATATGGCTAGCGATTAATCGCTAACTCTCAAACGATATATCGAACTGATGACGCCACTAATCCAACTGACCCAGCATGGCCGAAATATGACGTGAACAAATGATACAAGAAATAAACCAAATAAACAAATAAGTTGCTCTATCCACCCTAAAACAAAGAAACGCCAAGGAACACTGAAACACGTATCCGGCCCGGAGGACCAAAAATGTTTAGTATAATTTACAATTGAATGAAAACTAAAGAAGCCTCTGGAGGACCAGTGTTACGAACACGGATAAATGAACTGTATGGTGGAAAGGAAATTGATAGAGGCAACTCACCTTCACTTTATGTGGTATAACTGGCAGTGTCCTGGCGCAGTCTTCTTCAACAACACACACGAATAAAAATCTAGACCACTTCCGGGTGAAGGGTTTACGGAACCTTATCACTTTGTCTTGATCGAGTCTCCGTGCACGGCACAAATTAATCAACACACTAAAAACTCCACGCCAGCGACACTTGGCGGGAAAACAATAAACATATAGTGGTCCAGGTATGGTCTTGTTGCCTCCAAGAGTGGGGAAGGTTAATGTAAGATATGAAAAAACCAAACAAACAGAACTAAACCTCAACAATAACAATCAAAAACTCACAAACCAAAACAAAACAAAACAGTTCAATGTCGAGGCATAGAGAATCTAGATAAAAGGAGCACTATTCAAAGATATAACATAGAGGAATGAAAATGAAGTATAGGATTAGTAATATTCGTCAAACAATAGAAAACTATACAAACACTACCCATTCGGGTTGTACGCACTTACGCTAATGTGTAATGGTAGGGTGATTGTGAGATGAAATGAAGGACCTACAGTTTAACGTGGAATCCGAACCACGGTGGAGGCCTGGCACTCCCCACATTCACAAGATGTCTTGTCAGAGGTGACGGAAGGGTTTGGTAATCAGATAAATCTTTGCTGGGACCACTGTTTACACACGTCAACGTTTCGAGTTGAATGCACAAGAAGAGTGCTCTATGACGATTACTACAAAGTCATTATCTCTTCTGCTACTGTATTTATTTACTCCGATGACATTGAAACTTGCTTTTCAATCAAGATTATTGTCCAGCAATCAGCTGCCTTGTGGCCAGGTGTTTTTACAGTAGTTGCACTTACATGCACTTCTTTGATGTTTTGAAATTTTGATTTTTTGTACAATCATGCCCTTGGTTTTGAATAGTTTTAGCCTTTTGATTTGTATTGCTTGTATCTTATGATTTGTTTTTATTTTCCTTTCGTCCTCTGTAAAGTTTTAAGTACAAAACACATGCACCTTCTGAGTCATCTTTCTTTTCCTTTCTTGCACCATTCTCTTCTAGAGGTTTTACTTTTAATGAATTTGTATCCAGCAGTTCATATTTAGCTTTTATTGCACAGTGAAAATTATCGTAGCTATTTGAAACATTATATAATAACACTATAGTTAATAACTCTCCAGAGATGCGAATATCCATTTCGTAGAGTTTATAAACTGTGTTGAGAAAGATTGTGAAGTGATCGGCCATGTTTTCTCCTCGTGCATTTTTGTTAACAAAAGTTTTTTCAGAAGAGTCACTTTCCTGGTGGGCCCTTTAGACTGATAAACTAGTTATAGTTTTGGCCACACCTCATGGGATGTTTCGCGATGTCTTATGTGACAAAGCTCTACAGGACTCACAGCCAAGACAGTTTCAGCTTTATCTTTACGTTTGGTTTTATGCCACATGGTCGTGAGTGGGAAATTTGCAGAAATGGTTGACACGTCGGCACCTTACTTTATTGCCGGCCTGAGAATAGTTCCATTGACGTATTTCTAGTGTTTGTTTTTTATAAGAAATGTCCCAATTTGTTGTATCCAAGTGTCATAACTCTACTTCCCTAGTTTTTCTATGTGAATTTTGAATCCGGATGCCATTATAATTTCTTGGAAAACTCACTAATTTCAGGCGTCAAAAACATGTTTTATGTTATCTCACTTATGATTACCCTATCACTTTAAACACACAGATAATTTATTTTTCTTATGCAATATAAACGTTGTCCTGCAATGCAATTATTTTTCTGATGCAATATAAACGTTGTCCTGCAATGCAATTATTTTTCTTATGCAATATAAACTTGCACCCTGGGCCAGTTGGTTTTATTTACTAAACATTTATATCTAGCTTAAAATAAACAACATTATCGTTACTACACTAAGCAAACAATAGAATGCGTTAATAATGTCCATTTTTATTTCTATAGAGTAATAAATGAAAAAATTTAATCTTCTTTGTTATTCTTTAATTCCCTTCTCTTTATTTGAGCTTTAGACTTCTGTGACGACATGTTTCGGTTAATTTGCTACGCCATATTCAGGTAATGTATTTTATGATGACGATGATTTATTTTAGGGCATATTATCGGAAGGTTTGTGAAAGTTTTGTGAAAGTTTGAAGTAACTTTTTGTGAGATCATGTTAATCCCCACTGTTAGTTTGTTTATAACTGTATCTTAAATGTAGATATGTTTTCAGTCATTTTATGTTGTTTCTTGCGAATTATGTTTATTTAATTTTGTTTCTTGGTACTAAGTCAACAGCACAACTTGGTTCAGTAAGCTAGTATGCTTAATATTGAGAACTTCTTTCAATTTGTTTCATGTTTGTTTCTTATGTAGTTAATCTAAACATATAATAAAATTCTTAAGATTTGTCTGTGCACTCAAATTTTTGGCGTTCTCTATTTCTAGGTAGTACAAACTATAACACCAAATAATCTATTTTAAAAATATTTGTTTGTAAAGTGTTAGCTAGTTTAGTATCATTATTATCTTTAACGTCAAGCGGTTTCCCCATTTTATATAAAGTTTAGAAATATTTCCAAAGTCAGGGTAACCGAGTAGTAAGGGAGGCTGATTACAGATCTATATATCCATGGTTCAACTCTAGGTGAAATGTTTTGCATTTAATATGCCGTCTTAAAATTGATACATGTGTTGTTGAAACATAGCATTAATTAGATACAATTTAATTATCTAAACATGAAAACTAACGTGGTTTCCTTTCACCACTCAAAGTAACCTTCATATCCTCTCAATCATTGTCCGGTTTCACTACTAAACTAAGGGTTGCAGGTACGATTGCTCAGCGTAAATAAATGTATAACAGATCAAATATAGGCATACTCTTTTGTATTTATGAGTTAATGGATGGAGGACTAGTAGTTGTGTTTGTTTTATAATGGATCAGTTTATAGATCGTGTTTTGATATAATCAGTCGGGTAAGAAAGCGCACATCAAACACAACCATAATGTAAAATACACCCGGAGGTTTAAGACTAGTAATCAATGTGAGAACTACACAGGGGAAGAACCGATAAGTAATTTTAATGAAAACCCTGTTTGGGATATCACCAACACCATCAGCAGACAGCCGTTACGTTGATCACATGATACATAGCAGAGCTCTCAAATCCACGAGTCATCATCTACTTGAGGTTATATCTTTATATTTATATTTTTAAAGTGATTATAATTAGTATAGGAAAGGGGGAAATCTAAGCAAAGGCATAACTGGTTAAAATGAAGAAAAATGTTTTTTATCACCATGTCTTGATATCCCTTCACGGTTCTAAGTACTATTTATATTAATGTATTAGGGATAGTCAAGTTTGAATTTAAAGTAAGTGTGTCCACATTTTCGTTGGGGGAGAGTGTAAAATCATTTAGGGAAGACCACCCTTATTACACACAACCAGTATACAGCAGTCTAGTAAATTTAGAGAATGATGCCCTAGACCAGTGGTTCCCAACCTGGGGGCGATTCCCCCAAGTGGGCGATTTGGGTTATCAGGGGGGCAATAAATAAGTGGGGGCGATTTGGGGGCGATGAGTATTCAAAGGGGGAAAAATTAAAATAGTACTGTACAGTAGACGTTGCCGGGTAGCACGAGTCACTGGCTATTCTCAGCCGGCGAGTCCACTGCACTCACCCCTCTTCACAGTCCCCCACCTGTTGTTGTTCAGCGCGGCTGACTGGTACCTCAACCTCCTCCCCCTCCTGCCAACACAACACACTTGCCATTGACCTACATTCGTCTTCAGTCTTCACTAGCCTTTGTATGCCTCACCATCAGTTTTTGTGCGTGTCTTTTCTGTTTTTGTGCGTTTGTTTTGAAGTGTAGAAGTTCATGCACAATGGATTCAAAAAAGAAGAAGTGTCGTCAATACTCAGCTGAGTATTTAAAATTCGGTTTTATCACGTCACCGCAAAATGTGCAGTTTCCACATTGTCTTTTGTGCCATAAAACATTTACTAGTAATGAAGCCATGAAGCCTTCGCGAATGAAAGATCATTTATCAAGAGTACACAGTGATAAAGTGAGTAAAGAACTTAGTTATTTTCAACACCTCAAAGCTAAAGCTGTTAAACGGCCTAATGTGAGTGAATTATTTAAAAAACGAGCAACCGATCTTGACAAAGGTCTTCTTGCTTCTTACGAGGTGTCTTTATTGATCGCTAAATGTGGTAAACCTCACACAATTGGCGGAACTCTTGTTTTACCGGCTACCAAAAAAATTGTTGGAATCATGCTAGGCGAGGGCCCTAGTAATAAGATAAGTCAATTGGTTCCTTTGAGCAACAATACTGTTTCCAGACGAATTGATGAAATGGCGACAGACGTTGAATCCAAACTCACCAATTTGTTGAAAAAAAGTAGATTTGCATTGCAGATTGATGAATCAACTGTGATTGATAACAAAGCAATTAAGCAAGCAAAAGGAAATTACCGAGGAAATGCTGTTTGATAGAACTTTGATCACTGATACGAAGGGATCGTCGATTTTTAAAGTGGTACAAGATTATTTTGAGGAAAAAGAGATTCCCCTAACAAACGTGACCGCTTGCGCAACAGACGGTGCTCCTGCCATGTCAGGTCGTCATGCTGGGTTTCTAGCCCACCTTAAGAAAGAAGTGCCAGAGGTCATCACTATTCACTGTGTCATTCATCGTCAACACTTAGCTGCGAAAAAATTTAGTGGTGTCCTGCATGAAACCCTAAAACTGGTCATTACTGGTGTCAACAAGGTTAAAGCTAATTCCCTCAGTGACCGTCTGTTCCGACAACTTTGCGATGAAAATGATGAGGAATTCGAACGCTTGCTTCTACATACGGCCGTGAGGTGGCTTTCCAAAGGAAACTGTTTGCGCCGTTTCTTCGAATTATTTGACACGGTTACTGAGTTTCTCGAAACGTCTGATCCTGTTTTAAGTGAGAATTTGAAGCAACGCAAGTTGTAACTTGCGTACCTTACAGATATTTTTGAAAAAATGAACGAAGTCAATATAAGGCTTCAAGGAAAAAAGATGAACCTTATCAAGGCCAAAGGAATTATTTCATCATTCATCAACAAGTTTGATATTCATAAGGTAAATATTGGCCGTAAAGAGCTGATTCAGTTTCCGACCCTTAAAAAGTGTTCAGTGTCAGCTAACGTGACTCCTGAACTCCCAGAAGACAAAATCCTAATTTTTACTGATCACCTTGACCAGTTAAAAATTGACATGGAATTAAGATTTGAAGATTTGACCAAGTTACAAATTCCTGATTGGATTCTAGATCCATTCTAGTTTGAAGCCGTGGATAAGCTTGATAACTCTTTAAAGACAGAGTTTCTAGATTTTATGTATGACTGTGAGGTGAAAATCATTTTCAAGCAGAGCGGTTACGAGTTAGGCTGGGTGAAGATTATGGACACTTATCCACAACTGTGGGGAAAAACTGAACCACTTCTCATCTCGTTCCCGTCAACATATTTAGTTGAAAAAGTATTTAGTTCTGTTGTCCAGCTCCTCACAAAACAAAGAAATAAGTTGGACATTTGCCTCAAAGGAGACTTGCGCCTGAACTTGACGAACATAAAGCCGGATATTCAAGCTTTAACTGAAATCCACCAAGCACAAGGCAGCCATTGAAAAGGTAAAATAAAACAATAACAAATTTTCAAACTTTCATTTATTTTTTCAAATTTTAACTGTCAACTTTCTTAATTTTTCCAGATTCCAATTTAAAAATGAAAACATGTACTCCTGTTTTATTAATGTACATCAATGAATTATTTCACTTCTTTGTTATTTAAAAAAATCTGTAAAAAATGTACATTTTTTTCTATTTTATTCAAGAGTGGCCGGATAAAACTGCTTTGGTTGTTTTTATATACGGTAGTAAAATTGTTTATAATAATAAAACTGCTTTATTATTTACACCTTACTTAAAATTAAAATTAGCCATACAATGAAAATGAAAAGGGGGTGATAGGTGTTAGTCAACCTCCAGAAAGGGGAGATGGGCCACAAAAGGTTGGGAACCACTGTTCTAGACCATTCAGTCACCAAGGTGGTTAGTATGAAACATATAGAGTTACTACTTACGGTCCTTTTGGTTATCCAGCGCTTACTGAAGCAGTCTCGTGTCTGGGCGAGAGTAGCTATTAGCACAATTTACCCGCCAGGCACACCTATTCTATTTTACGACATCTTAGTTGTAATCATTATATAATAATAATATATCTAAGAAATATATGATAATAGAAACCAGCATCGGCGGGCCCGCTGGTTACATCGCGCTCATTTGGTTTGGTTTGGTTTGTTGGTGATGGGAGGTTGATATTTTAATTCCGGCAAGGTGTACGGAACATAGAGTTTGAATGGGAATTTTCACTAATGACGACAATAGAGCATCTAAATATCATAATTGAACCTAACCAAACCATTATGGTTGAAACCACAGATAAATACACATGGTTAAACAGACAGATGGGCATTAAAACAAATTGTAGCACTCTCTTCTTGCAGCTCAGATTAAAACACTTTCTATACACGAGAACAAAATTAAGCTAGTAGAAATAAATATTGGGAGTGATAATAATATTCTGATTTTGATAATACAATAAATATTAAATAAAATAGATACAATAATAGCTTGTAAATACATTTTTATTGACTCAAAGCATAATCTGAATCAGTGGTAAAGAGATGTAATTCAATTATTTTATAATAGGCCTTTTAAAAGATGCATGCACTTTTGGGATAAAAATTGATAACATTTTAATTTATTATTTATTATTAGCGTTTGCCCGCGACTTGGCTCGCATTAAACAATACATAAGCACATTCGACAACTTCAAATATTAGAAAAAAATGAAACTTCAAAAGTAGTGTTTTATGTGCGTACGAAGATTCAAGAATAAACATAGACTCGCCCACAAACCTTCCCCTCCACACCCTAGCTCATAGGACGTGCCAACTTATGTACCCGCAATACCAGCCGCAATAAATGTCCACTGCTTATAAACTGTTTTTTTAAACTATTTCGTTTGATGACGATATATATAGAGTGATGATATTTAGCTTGCCTTAGTTCACTGAAAAATAAGAAGTACAACAGAATAAGTCTTATCTCGATCTGAGGAGTAGGCCTACTCTTTAGGTTTACTGGCAACAAACAAATAGACAAATTGGTTTTAGTTTAATCTTAGCATAATAACAAGGGCGCAAGTCACATTTTGTCTAATTTTTTCAGGGATTAACTCAAACCCTTACCGATTATAAAATCTTCTGAGATTTTTCCCTCCAAAATAATTCTACACTCTCCCTCCCCGCAAGTGCAGGTATATATCCTCTAAATTATACCTTCGTTATAACTACCGTCTCATTACCTAGATGATAAAAGAAATGTGGAATTGTTCTGTCCAGAGGTTTTCTCAAACTTTCCGATAAGATACAAATCGGAAACTGGTGAATGTGTTGGAACCTGTTAAGAGGGGCAGTGTTTTTACAGTTTTTATAACAAAACTCTTTTTGGCCAGGATAAAAAAAATCCTCCAATACGAACATAAAGTTTAATTTTCTTCACATATACGTCAACAGTGATCTCATCAATTGCTGAATATCTGACATGAGCACACCAGCATTAGATGACAAACATTTTAAATAAAGAAAAAAAGCTGTCGTTAAATTTCAGGAAATCCAATCACAGATGTATTTTTGACCAAAAAAGTGTTTTGATACAAAAACTGCAAAAATGCTGTTATATACCATCTTATAACTGAGTCTTTGTTTTTTCAGGAGAGATATTACTCAACTCAATTACGTAGCTAAAGCTATATAATATATTTTTTTTAAACTATAGAAAATGCCATCTCTTAGGGAAAATATGAAACTTCAAAAGTAAATCCGATTAACCTGGCAGAGCTAAGGACCTCCTGTTATGAAATATTTTTGTTTAATATAAAAACAACCGGAAAAGGACTATTAGATACTAAAAATGATGAAAAATATTAAATTTAATTTGTCCAGGCCAAACACAGCATGTGAATTATCGAGACCTAAAACACAAGTGAAAAAACAACCAAGCGTTATCTTGTACAAATTTATATTTTATTCTAGTGCTTTTATCTTAATTTGATTCAAATGAATCCATTTCATTGAAGGATATTACATTTATGTATATAGATAGATAGATAGATAGATAGATAGATAGATAAATAGATAGATAGATAGATAGATAGATAGATAGATAGATAGATATATAGATAGATATAAAGGATTTTAATTTCAAACTAAAAAAACTACGAGCTTCCTCCGTCTGTTGGCAAAGATAGTCCCAACTTACGTGGATATAGGTTGTTGTGAGATCAGCACAATGAGCCCTTTGGACGCCAATCTCATGTTTCTAGACCGGAGCCGTTACTTTACAGAAGCTCCTCATTTGTCCACACGAGGCTGAGTTTACCACGTTCCTGACAAACTGCTTTACAGAATATCTGTAAGCACTGGGGATCGAACCCGGGACCCTGTATTTATATCCACGATCTTTATGTTTTGTGGTAATATTACTGTGATTTATGTAACTTACAATTCATAGATCTAGAACAAATATTGATATGAGCCTACCTCGCTAATTGTATCAACTGCTACAACATTTGTTTTTTTTCACTTCTTCTGCCGAAGATCTTAAATCTCAATATATGTGTTAGATAGTTTAACGTATTGGTATCGACAGATTCTTCATTGAAAGGGTGCTGATGAAGTGCGGTTCAAAGATAATCCAACAGGTCAATGTGAAAGAAGCGTCTTCGTTGGTTTGGGCATGTTTAGAGGATGATTGTGGATTGAGAGACAAAAAAAAATATATGAACGTAGAGTGCGTGGATCAAAAGGAAGGGTTAGGTCATGTAAGACTTGGCGTAATGTTGTAGACAAATGTGTGAGATAGAGAAACATAGAGTTTTAAGAATGAAAGAGCATGTGTGACTCGGTGTATGGATGTTGTTGTGTGCAAGGATACAGAAGTGTGGAGAAAGTTAGTGAGGATGAATTAAGTAGGAAGTTACTTTTTGAGCTATATTCACAGTATGTGTATGTGTTTATATATGTATGTATATATGCATGTATGTATGTATGTATGTATGTATGTATATATGCATGTATGTATGCATGTATGTATGCATGTATGTATGTATGTATGTATGTGTATGTATGTATGTATGTCTGTATGTATGTATGTATGTATGTATGTATGTATGTATGTATGTATGTATGTATGTATGTATGTATGTATGTATGTATGTATGTATGTATTTATGTATGTATGCATGCATGTATTATGTTTATCAAGGTATGTATATATGTATGCATGTATGTATGTATTATATATGTATATATATATGTACATAAGTATGTATATATGTATATATGAATGTACATAAGTATGTATATGTGTATGGATGTATGTATGTATGTATGTTTTTGTTGGGTTTTTTTAGGGGGGAAAATGCTTTTACGCATAGTGTGTCGGACTCGGTTTGGATGTTGACCAAACCCATACCGACTAAAAAACCCGAACCTCTTCTCCTCGCCTCTGTTACTCCCCCACGGAACCGCCGTTAGGTATTACTTTACGAGGGGAGGCATTAGCTGTTGTTCTGCTCTTCCTTCTGTGATTCGGCCTCTCCTACTTCCCATTTCCCACCTAGGTGTTGGCGGTGGGATTAGGAATGTCTTAAGCTCCTTCCTTCTGAATCTTTTTTCCTCCTCTCCTGCTCTTCGTGACGTAGACGGACTTCCATTGCGAAAGTGCTTGTCGCCTCCCACGCTGCCTCTGACGACAGCATCATATCCCCTAAGTTTTCCAGCGTAATCTTTCCCTCTACTGTGACCTCCCGGTTTTCACGCTGTGTATCATACCGAGGACACGTGAAGAACACGTGCTTGGCATTCTCCTCTACTCCGCGACAGGTGGGGCACTCCGGGAAATCTTCACACTTAAACTTGTATAGTTATGCCCGGAAGCACCCGTGTTCCGAGATCGTCTGTGTCAAGTAGTAATTGATAGCTCCGTGGCTGAGGTTGTACCACTTATCCACTTCGGGAATCAAACGGTAAGTTCATCTCTTCTTGGTGGAGGCATCCCACAGCCACTGCCATCGTTGGAGACTGTTTCGCCGCTCCTGCCTCTTCAACTCCTCTGTGCTCAGCGATGTTAGACCTTTGCGACGATACAGGGCCTTCCGTTGGTCCGCCAAGACCCCAATCGGCAGCACTCCGGCAATAACGCACACCGCATCTTCTGATACCGTGCGGAACGCACTTGCTATTCGTAAAGCGCTCAGCCGGTAGACTGGTGCCACTTTATGATGGGACCCTTGGAGCGTCAGTACCTTGGGCCATATGGAAATGCCATACGTGAGGACTGACGTGACGCCCGATGAAAGGAGTGCTCTCCTCTGTTTGGGGCCTCCACATTGGGCATGAGCCGTGATAGAACAACCTCAACCACAGACGCTTTGGCACTGGCATGCTCCGCCTGCTGCTTAAAGTTGAGTCTCATGTCGAGCGTCACCCCCAAATACCATATGCACGGCTGGAACGTGATCACGTACTTACCTGCTTGCAGTGAGATCGTCCAAAGCTTCTTCATACTGGTGATCAATACTGCCTCGGTTTTATGCTCTTCCAGCTTCAGGCTAACCGAATTCATCCACTGGTGAATCCTCGTGAATGTGACCTCAAAGAGGTTGCTGATGTCCTCCAGGTGTTTCCCTAGAATTACAAGAGCCACATCATCAGCGAAGGCCATGGGTGTCACTGCTCTTGGTAGCACGAGCTTCAGAAGTACATCACACATGATGTTCCACAAGAGAGGCCCAAGAACCGAGCCCTGAGGTACTCCTCCAGTTACCCGATACTCTTGTGGCCCGTACTCCGTGTCGTACTTGAGGACACTGTCGGTAAATTAGCTAGCTACCATCTTCAGCAGGTATCCTGGAACATCCATCTCCGCTAGCACCCCCATAGTGCAGTCCCACCTGGCTGCATTGAAGGCGTTCTTGATATCGTGCGTCGCTACTAGACAGCACTGCTTCTCACCGTTCTTCCATCCATCACCGCAGATCGCATCCCTTGATAGTTTAACCACCAGGTCAATAGCGTCGAGCGTCAAGAGCCCTTTGCGGAAACCATACTGCTTATCTGATAGTTTTCTCTCAGTTACTTTCTCGATTCTCCCGTGAATTATTCGTTCCAGGACTTTGCCAGCTGTATCAAGAATGCATAGTGGACGGTAGAATGAAGGTTCATCCGGCGGTTTTTTCCCTTTGGGAGGAACACCAGTCTCTGCTGCTTCCACTTTTGAGGGTAGGTGCCCTCCGGAGACATGTGTTGTACATGTCCAGAAACATTCCTGGCACTGCGTTAATGGCTGCCTTGAGCGCGACGTTGGGGATACTGTCCAGCCCTGGGGCCTTCGTGTTTCTCACTTTCGCGCACTCTCTCTCTTAAGCTCTTCAGCTGTCACCAGCGGGATCGTATCCTCCTTATCCTGCTCGATATGGTGGACGCAATCGAGCTGCTGCGGAAAAAGCGCCGAGACGATCTTACTCAGTAAGTATGGGCACGTTGGGGGGCATCGGCTGGCTCTTTAGTCGGGTCATGACCACCTTATATGTCCTCCCCCATGGATCACCTTCCACCTCTACCAGGATCTCATCCCAGCACATTCTCTTACTGCCCTTAATGGCTTTGGCAAGCCGCCGCTTTGCCGCCTAGTGCTCCTCATCAAGCTGATCGGAATTCGTTTCCCACGACTACGCTGGGATAGTCTTCTTGCGCGAATACACGCCTGGTGGAGCGAAGCAACCGTTTGGTTCCACAAATGCATCGGGGGACGCAGGTTGGTGGAGCGCTTTCGAGGCATCGTGGCATCGCAGCCCTCGGTAACACATCTCATAACCTCCTCTACCCTTTTTGTGGCACTACCCTCTCCGATTGGTCCATCATCCAGTGCTGCGTGGAACAGGTTCGGGTCAAACATGCTGGTCTTCCAACAAAGTGAGTTTTTCTTCTTTGGCGCTGGTCCGGAACTTTCCCGGTCGAACGATACCTCCCAGGAGATCAGCCGATGATCGCTATAGTTGTAGACATCAGTCACCTTCCACGAGCTGTTCCTTCTTCCAAGACTGCTGCTGACGAACGTAAGGTCCACAATAGAGTTCTTTTCTCCTCTCATGAAAGTCAGTTCTCCACCACTATTCATTAAGACAACATCCAGACAGGACATTGCCTCAAGTAGCACTCGAACTTTTGGGTTTGTCTCCTTATTCCCCCAGTCAACTGCCCAAGCGTTAACGTCTCCAGCGATTGCCATGGGGAAGTGCTCTTTCGCATCTTCGACCAGCCTGTCAAGGAAGTCGGTGAATTCGTCGAGAGTTAGGCTAGGTGGAGCAAAACATCTGTATAAATGGATATTCCGCAGCTTAGCTCTGACAAAGCCCTTCTGTATGCTATTGTCAACGTCCTTAAAAGGAAATTCACCGAAGGACCAAATTGCAGCTTTTCCAATAGAGCCAGACACCCAGGATTGAGCGCTGAGCTGCCTATACGGTTCCGAAATGACCAAAAGATCTGGCTTCAGCACTCGCACAGTCTGCATGAGCAGGTCCTGTGCCGCCTCGCAATGATTGAGGTTGTGCTGAAGTACTCTCATCGACGATTAGCGGTTAGTGCCTGATGTGCCTCCTTAAGGACTGCACACCTGCTGCTACCAGCTATGTGGTCGCAGTTCACCTTCTTCCCTTTTTCCATGCACAGGATACAGCGCGAATCCTTTGTGCACTCGGCAACTTTGTGGCCGTTCTCTCCGCATCCAATGTAGTGCATGGATCTGTCAATCTCACTCGTGTATCTGGAGGTGAGGTGTACAAAGTGCCAACACTTGAAGCACTTTATGAGTCTTCTCATCTATTTGATGTGGCATCGCACCCATCCAATTCAAATATTTTCCCCCTCGCCGATGATCCTCCGAGAAATTTCTGCTGGAAGCCTAACGGCTGCTATCTGGGTTTCCCCATACGCTCTTCGCCGTGATTTAACTGCTTCTGCTGTTATCACACAGCTCTCACCTGCCGCTTTTTGGAGCGCGTCTGAACTTCCCACTTTGTGGCAGTCTCTTCGATATCCCTGATCTCAAGGTCGACTTCCTGCACCCTGTTCAATATCTCTACATCATCTTTGAGAGCGTCTGCCATCAGCCTCCACAGTTAGTCAGTCCTGGCAACACTCTTCTTGTCGAAGACAATCAGAAGTTGACCATTGTTTGTCCTGCGAATATTCTGGATGCTATCTCCGATCTTTTCATTGTAGACATCTTGCTTGACTTTCCGGAGAATTTCAGCGTAGGATTTGCCTTCATTAGCTCGGATCACCAGTGCTTTAGATAATACTATCAACGATGCTTGCTGCTTCTTGAGATATTCTTTCTAACCTGTTTTCGCATTTCCTTCCAGCCAGGAGCTCGGTCTTCCACAAGTTCGTTTGTGTGCTGAGACTCCGTCGAGTCATCGCACTGTTTCTTTTCTTTTTTTGCCTTCTTTGTTTCCGCCGAGACCGTGGTTCTCTCTTTCCGTTTTCCACCACTCCTCATCGACATCATCAACCTAGGCGTCAGAGCTATATTTTGTGTAGCCATTTCCGAGTCCTTCCTGCTCAACGATTGCGAATTCTGAGCAGTTTTGTCCAAAGTATAGTGAGGGGCCAAGGGCTCCAGGACTTCCTCGTCCAGCAGCCGCATCCTCCTGAATAATTCAGAAAGGCTATGTGCAAGGGAGTGCGTCTCAATGTTGACGTTTCTCCTACCCTCTAGGTGCTTCAGCAGCTTAGCGATCAGCTGATCTTGCACTCCCACGCAGTTTGCCTTTTGATTAGGCACTCGTCGTGCTCCTCCTTCATTCCACTTGTAGCAGATGAGGTGAAGTGGTCAACCTGTTCGATGTGACGGTCGCTGTCTGACGACATCCCGGAGCCCGTCTTTGCACTCCCGTTGGACGCCGGTACTGAGGTATCTCTCCTCTGCACCGTAAACGTTAATTTCGTACCTAAACTCTCCATAATTAGTTTTTTATTCGGGGTCGCTTCCCTTAGCTGGGTTTTGGTCCACCCCGAGTATTTAATTTCCTCAGTACCCGACATATCTACCGGGAATCCCCCTATCCACTACCTGGGTAGGCGCCCGATTCGGGACCCAGCAAACTCGACACGGGTGTGTATATGTATGTATGTATATGTATGTATGTATGTATGTATGTATGTATGTATGTATGTATGTATGTATGTATGTATGTATGTATGTATATATGCATTAGTATAAATATTATGTAAAAAAGGTTTTTATTAGAATTATGAATTGTTAATATTAAAATCACAGTAATTTTCCCGCAAAATGTTAAAATGTTAAAACTTAATTAAATAGGGTAAGTGCAGCCTTGTATCACTTAAGTGTAGCATAAATAAGTGCATCCTTGCCAGTGATTTAAGGAGCACCATTTTTCTGGAATTGCGTCACTAACTTATTTTAGGAACGAACGCTTGTTAAAAATTACTATCATGACTTTTTTGTATATATAAAATCAATTTTTACAATCAAATAATTAATTTTAAAACGTATTTTGGTCTATGGGTGGGCTAAATAAATATTTATTTGTTGGACAGTAACAAATATACGCATCAATTATTTATTTATTTCAATAAAAATCTGTACTTATTTGTATATTTTGTATATTTGTTGCTTTGATCGTGTGTACAATAAAACTGAACCTAAAATCCTGATGAATTTTATCAGATTAAAAACGGTAATTCCTAATTCACATAGGCCACATTTAAAAAAACGTATAGACTGAAAATATTTTTTCAAATAAGGTCTAAAATATAAAATTGGCACATGTTTATTAATGTAGGGGTTGTACAAAGCCGGTTTCTTGAATGGAAAATTTGGCGATCTTTTGCCATAGATCATTATTAAATATTTGCAACTCAATTACTAAAGTCCAGAGCTAGTGAACCAAAGGTACGTATATATACCCCCACTCCCCTATTAACCTATCTGGGCCGACAATACAGTATAGCCACGGTACAGTCAAGAAGCTTACTTATGGTGTAAAATGCAACTTATCTTTACACTTGCGCTACTAGCAGCCTGCAAGCAGAAACATGGTGTTGTATAGCTCTGTAATAATAATATAAGTTTAAAACGCTATCTATTTTGAAATATTCAATTTTTTTGATAATATTTCTGCCAATGTACCTTTATTAAAGATTTTTAACAAATCTATAATAATAATAAGATTTTTTTAATATACAATATTCGTTTTGAGGCTTTTTAAGACATTGATTATTAGATTCTCTAATTTAATACAGAATTATAAATTAATTATTGTGAACGTAGCCTTACAAAAATATAATATAAGCTCATATATTAATTGAAATATAATCAGTAGTGCTTTCTGACCGCTAGGAACGCTGTTATCGCGCTAGTTAAAATGGTTGCCTGGAGCCTCGCTGTTGACTGTGGTGTTGCACCAGCCTTTTCATCTGTTCACTGATAACTTAGGTCTGAAAATGTCATTGCTATCGCTGAACCAAGTACTATTTTAATAACGATCGATTCAAGCTCGTTTAAATGATATTGTCGTAACATCAAAAGGTTTTTTTTATCTAATATATATAATAAATTTTGATATGTAGATACGTAATTCTCTTTGTAGTTTTAAAACGCTTAATCAATGTTACCAATAAATGAATGCAAAATCAAATTGTATGTAGCGTTCACATAGCTTGGCACGTCAAAGAAAATAAAGAATACTCAAATATGTAAATATATAATTTGTATATATATCATCAATACGTTCTAAAATTAAAGAATCTATTTTTGCGCGATGTCAAGTTATGTGCACGTAACCTTTTGTATTTTTGTATTAAGCCTATATTAATCTTTACATAACATTATTCTGCCCTCCTTCCCCTCTACCTCCCTTCATCTGAACAACTACACTCTGGCTTCCATAAATTATATAATAATAAATGTATCTATATTTAAAATCATGCTTTTTTTACTCTCTAAGTTTAATCCCGTGCCGACATGTATCAAACATGGCCAGGGGGCGGGGTTTCTGTATTTTGAGAACGTTAAAACACTTCCCTTCTCGGCCGCGAGTCTTCCTGGGTATGCAGCCTGTGCGAAACTACCCCCGCCCCCTCCTCTCCCGACACAGCCCCCCTCAGCTCTCAAACCCACATACCAAAGCCAGTTTGAACCATGCAGAGTTTATTATGCACAGAATACGACTCTTGTAGGCCCGAAAGAGGGGGGGTTTAGGGGGGTAGAGAAGAAGGTTCTGTTTTATTGTGAGGCAGGGACGCAGTATATTTCGTTGGGTTTTTTTTTCTGGGCAGAATAAAAGAACACAGATGAATAATTTCTCCGTCTTGGTATTAAAAAGTGCCCTCGAAGCGCGCTGTCCGGTACATTATTCTTTTCCTCTTATTTCCTTTTTAACCCCAAAAACTTTAGGAAGCAATCCCAAAGTTGGTGACTTTTTGATATTCGCGTTGGCTTGAATTTAATATAAATATATACGAGTTTTATTATAAATATGACCTACATTATTAAATATACTTATTTTCATACTATGGACTAGAAATGTAAGAATTTGTGTTGTATTTATTTTTTATTTAATGAAATGTGGTGTCAAGGTCGTACCAAAGGTTGTTGTTTTGGGGGCACTGCTCTCCATCTCTCTTTAGTTTGAATATATCGTTATTATTATTATTATTATTTATTATTTTATTATTATTATTATTATTATTATTATTAATGTATATCTGTATCCGTAGTAATCTCATTGGCTATTAGTTTATTTAGTTTATTTTTATTTTAATCATTACCACGTGTCACTACTCGTTCGGGTTTTATACATGGAAACTAATTACGCTAGTATATTATGGATGAGTAAGGTTGTTTTTAACCAGTCTACTTGTATTTGCGTAGAATGGGAGTTGAAAACCATGTATAAATATTCACCTTGTGTACACACTAACCCAAATCTGTCTTTCATTGGCAGTCCGGTAAATCATTTGAACAGTATGAGTGTGTAGATTTATGGAGTATTTAAGAATTCACACAAATACAAACCCAATTATTTTTTTAAAAAAGATTAATTTTTTCTAAGATCAGTGAAAGTTAAGGAACTTTGTTAAAGCTACTACGCGTTCGGGATATAAGCTTATATACTAATTACGCTAATGATTTAGGGATTAGGAAGGCTATATTTAGATTAGGTGTAGATTGCATCTTGGGTCCCACACCTTAGCTCAGTGGTTAGCCTCTCTCCCTACTGAACTAACCCGAGTTCAATTCCTGGCATGGCCTAAATTTTATCATTAGTGAAAGTATGGGTTTACCATTACACCTCAATAAATTAATGGTTGGGGACTTGATGTTGTGCCTGTCCTAGTCTGAAGTTATCTTATAAGACAAATGAAGTTAAGACAGGCCTAGTCAGCCGAAGTGGAAAATATATTACTTGAATAAAAAATTGAGCCAAGTAACAGGCTGTAAACAGTAATGAATGTAAAGTAAAGATCATATCTCAGATCATTGGTTGGTGTGAGTAACAATAAGGGAAAGCTATTTTCCTGGACTTAAACCAGAGAACACTACAATGAATGAGAGAAACACAAAACCAACGCACGCAAGACACAATAACGATCTTGTGTATGTATTTTTAGAAACACACCCAAATATTTGCTTTTCGGGGTGGGGAGGACGTCATTAATGTAGTTAAATTGTTATGTATATAATTTTATATACTTTAGTATTACAGGACAAATTATTCTGTATATTATTATCCATAACTGTTTGAAGATTTAAGTAATAAATTTTCTCTTAAAATATAGCCCTTGCATTAGACCAATCTTTAGCTAATTACAGAAGTGTTGCTTAGTATGTGAATTATATTATTAAAATTTGTATCCTTGGAGACTAGACGGTGGAAAGGGGGAATCTTCCCCCCTGGATTCTTCACCCCTTTACTCCACTCTTGGTACACATCTGTGAATCATACACCCTTATGTTTGATTTGAGAGAAATGATTTTCATTTGTTCTCTGTGCCAGAGTAACAGGGTTTTTTTTCAGCTATTTGATAAAAACTAATATTAAAAATGGTTCTAAGAATATTCTGAGATAAGTATGAACTTGAAATAATTGCAAAATGTTTTTGTTCGTTGTTTCTGAATGCTCCATTGATCGCGATAATGCGAGGCCCGCAAGATGTTGCCGCTCCAATGTTTCAAATTTTTATAGAAACCTTTCCTTTTTTTTTCATCATCTTCATTAAAATAAAGAGGGTAGATGTTGAAATGAGAGGGGTAAAAAGGGTATTAAATAAATGAGTACCTGAGAGCTCAGCCCAGATTGATATCAGCTTGATCCGGGATAAAACTAAACTACTTGTTATTAGTAATACATAAAAAACTGAGCTCTGTAGTAATCAGAATTTTAAACCAAAAATAGTAAAAATATAACAGAATATTAGCATTTAAATTCTGGTACAGAATTGTATTAATTAAACGTATCAGCATTCAGCTCTTAAACTGAACCAACACTAGATTCTGCACAACAATCAGTCCCCCTCACGATGATACCCAAAGACAAATGTTTGACCTGCCGGGAAGCTAAGCTGGTATCACCAGTTCAAGAATAATATGCCCTATCTTCTTAGCTAAGGCGCTGTTTTATATAAATGAGAAACAAATTATTTTAAATTTTAATTATTTGTTTTCGTGTGTGAGCTATTTATATTTAATCTGTTTCATCATCAAAACTTACTGCCTTTTAGTTTGAAATGCAGATATTATAATTACTATAGGGGGTTAGGATGAAAATAGAATAATTTTCTAGGTAATCTCCCCACGCTTGTGTGGAAGGAGAGTGGGAAATCATAGAATAAATAACCACCCTCAATTAATCCAACCGGGATTCAAGCTATCTATCATCATCATGTCAAACAAACATGTAGTCACGCCTTAAACCATATGATCGTTGAATCGGTTAGAAAGGTATGGTTTTAGAGGAAGAGTACCTGCATTTGAGTAGATGAAAAGCTGTAAACCACTTAAGTATCGATCACACTCAGTATCTCAAGATGGATCCCAGCCACTCAGTCCCTTATAAAACAGACTTGACGAGCTGACGTTTAGTTCATGAGTACACGTTTAGTTCATGAGTACACCGTTGCGTGGGAAAAGATAAAAAAAAAAAATTGTTGATTTTTCTAAAATAAATAATTCATATCTCATTTACTAATGACAAACTTTGAATTTTTTATAATTTTTCTAAAATGCCCTTAATTATTTAGTTCAAAATAGCTATATTGGAATTGAATAAACACACAAAGTGTGTATATTGGAATTGTTTTACATAATAAATAATAAGATAAATGTATTTTTTTTAAATATTCAAAATCTACTCTATGGTTTTGAATTAAATTTCATATCTACACTGTTTAATATTGAAAAAAAAATATTATACTCTCATTTTCCCATGTAAATGTCTTTGAGTGTACTTTACATAAGCGTAAATTTCCAACTAATATTTCTGCAAGTCTTTGAAATTTGAAATACCATACCATACCAAGTTGTAATAGTACTGTTATTAAAAGTAAATATAAGATGTATTTGAAATATATTATTATAACATAAAATTTAACACCACGTCTTACTACCCGTTCGGGTTATACGCTTTTAGTACTAATTACGCTAATGGATTAGGAATTGGGAAGGTTGAATTAGAGGAAGTGAACCCGCATTTGCGTGGAGGGATAGTGGAAAACCATTTAGGAAAAACCACCCCCAGTTCACCCGACCGAGATTCGAACCTCGATCTTCCCGTCCTCAGCAGTTGAGCTCAACACGGCAAGAGCGTTAGCCAACTACGCCACCGAGGCGGGTTATATTATTATAAATTAAATAGTTTCTGTGGGCAAATGTATTTTTAATCTATGTATGGGAAATTGATAATTATGCTCTTTGGTGAACAGAGATGCTACATGTTCCTTAATATGTATCTGTCAAATTTTATATTATTTTATTTATGATCTCTGGTGTAGTGTTTCTGTAACAGTATCTGCAATTGTTTCACATATTTTACTAGTTTTGAGTAATTATCTCTATTTTTAGATAAAGGAGGGATAAAGTCTGTGTGGTGAACTATACCATTTATTTCTTGTATTTGATTTGCAGTTTCTACAGATTCACAAAAAAAAGGCTTAATATGAGGCACCATAACTTTAACATCACGATTAAACATTTATCCAAGGGTTATATTAAATGAATAATAGTTTCAATGCAGACCAAAACATGAAAATATCTTAATAAAGTCGTAATAGTAATAAAAAAATTAAAATTATTTAAAATATTTTATTATTTAATTGGAAAATCATTTGTATTCTATTGATTTACAAACTGTTTTACATACAAGTTTTGTTTATGGCCTTATCTAATACATTCATGTTTATGTAAAAAATACAATTATTTGTAATTAAGTTTTAAATATCCTATTTTTTATTAAATCGTAAATAAACTTTTAAAATAGATTAAAGTAGATTTTATAGCCAAGGAACTGTTAAATAATATTCCACGACAACAATTATTTTAAATGTATGTTTATCCATGGAGTATTGATGGCTACCCAACAAAAATAATTAGATGCTAAAACAATTCAAAGCTCTCTGAGTGGCCCTGTTAAATTTTAAAATTGATAAAAAAAAAAAGTAAAATAGTAGCGTATTCTTAGAATTGAACACTTAATGAATATATCTACGCTCATAATCACGTGACAGGAAGTTGTAAAGTAGTTCAGCTGTCTAAAGAAATGTCAGAAATAACCTAGATTAAGTTAAAACTATACATTTCCCTTTTTTTTCCTAATAGCCTTTAAATGTAAAAGTGATTTTATATTCCTTAGATCAAAATTAAAAGGAAACATATTTATTTTAAATTTAATTTAAAATTTTTTAATTTGATGTATTTTATTACATACATTTATGACTCAAGATATATGTCAAATTATTTTTAAATACGCATTAAATTCTTAATTTAAATAAATACAAACCGTTATATTGAATAAATATTTGTTTCTCTTGAATAATATATCAAGGATGAATCATTGACAATGTTATACCACTCTGGTATTTTAATTGTCTAATACGTTACTCTTGCTGTTGGCTGGACCATGACGGAGAGAAAGGGTTCGAATAACAGTCGGGTATATTAAGGGTTGTTTTCCTAAATGATATTTCCATTGAAATGTGGGTACATTTCTTTTATGATAAGCCTTACTCATCCTTAACACATTAGCGTAATTAGTTCATATTCATTTAATCATAATACGCGGCTAATTAAAAAATGTGAATTCACGTCACAGTTTTTAGAATATATTCAATATTTATTTATGACAGTTGCTATCGTTATTTGAGAGCAGTTTATCTACTTATTTAAATAATAAAACATTGTCTCCTGTGGACGGAGAATAGTGGTTGGCTTTCATATGACACTATGTTCTTCAGGAATGTTTCTCTTTCCCCCTTTCCTACAAACCCCAAACCCTACTTCAGGGTCTGTCCTCAGTGAATAAGGAAAGGTAGTTTTGAAAGGTAGACTTACCTTTACGTCCTTCAACATCTCTTTACTTATTTAAAACCCTAAGGGCGCCAAGCCAAGCTGTTTACATGCATAGAAATGACGTCATTGTTCTTTACAAAACTGTTTTGAGAACACCTGTGTGTTTTTATACTTCTTTTATCATGTCTATTCTTATGCGATTTTTATAAATTTATGTTTATTTTATGTTGCTTTTTATATCTAAAGTTATAAGTGTTGCTTAAGTGAATCCCTCGTCTCAAGTTGGTTTTATCATTAATAAGCTATATGATTTATAACTAAATCTAAACACATGAATATCAATAATAGTTATTTTAGCTTAATACCACGCTCCTTCCATTTAATTATCGTTACTACAGTCTTACTAGTAGTTCTGTGTACAGTAGACCTTTCTCTTTACATGTTATTATCACTACTACAATTCTATTGATAGTTCTGTGAACAGTAGACCTCTCTCTTTACATGTTATTATCGTTACTAAAGTCTTACTAGTAGTTCTGTGAACAGTAGACCTCTCTCTTTACATGTTATTATCGTTACTACAGTCTTACTAGTAGTTCTGTGAACAGTAGACCTCTCTCTTTACATGTTATTATCGTTACTACAGTCTTACTAGTAGTTCTGTGAACAGTAGACCTCTCTCTTACATGTTATTATCGTTACTACAGTCTTACTAGTAGTTCTGTGAGCAGTAGACCTCCCTCCATGTTATTATCGTTACTACTGTCTTACTAGTAGTTCTGTGAACAGTAGACCTCTCTCTTTACATGTTATTATCGTTACTACAGTCTTACTAGTAGCTCTGTGAACAGTAGACTTCACTCTCTCCATGTTATTATTGTTACTACAGTCTTACTAGTATTCTGTGAACAGTAGACCTCCCTCCATGTTATTATCGTTACTACAGTCTTACCAGCTATGAACAGTAGACAACAATCTACCCAGGCTATTATCGTTACTACAGTCTAAGTATCTCTAAACAATAAATCTCGCTTTTTCTAAACTAGTATTGTTATTACTGTCTTCTTTAGGTTAATGATGAAATATCTTCTTTAAGTTCTTCTTGGATTTGAAGAAGATACTTTCCTTGGTAATTCACTAAATCAGAAAATAAATTAGTATAATATTAAATAATACATTATAGCTATAAAGAAACATACGTTATTCACTTATTTTATCCGAGCAATTCCAAGGGGGTGACGAGGGCTCTCGATGAGCACACACATTAATATTTTATAATTATACCCCACTAATTTTAATCTGAATGAACTCCTCGTCCACCTAGTTATCCACTAGACTCTTTATTTACCCATTCAACTATTTTTGTGTTTTATTTTTTAATATTTTTTATCTGCTAGTTTTTCTTAGGTAGGTCTACTTGAACCCCCACCCCTCCCCTCTTCTGATGATTTGAATATTACATTCTGAACGTGGTAAATTTACATTTTGATAAAAACTTATTTGTATATTTATCTTCATAGCTTATTTAAAGCAGGTAATTTTTCATTTAGCTTATGGTATAGTTTTTATAGTTAAAAGTGGCAACACTGTTACATTTCGTTTCAGCCCCTCGTTGGACGTCCTTTGTTACCTTTCCAGTCTTAGCGAGTGTTAATAGTTGCATATTAACCCCCACGTTGTGTCGCCATTTGCTATACTTCTCTTTTTATTGACGTATAATAGCCCCGTGATTGGAAGTCATTTGTTATATTTCTCCTCCCCACGTTAGAATGCTATTTGTTATATTACATAACAGAATCATTTAAGAGTCACTCCGTAAATCATCGTTTCTATTACGCAACTATGTGCTTTACTTATAATGCCTCGTTCCTTATCATTAGACTTTAATAAATGATAATATATCACATAAAGTTTGATATCTATTTATTCCTTAAATTGAAAACATATTGTTATTAGTATTCTAATCGAAACACGATCATGTCGAGGGCCTAGCAACTTATAATCACCGATCGCTTAAAGCACGTCCATTCAAGACCACGACTGATTGCACAGTAAAATACGAAGTTTCAAAAAGTCACATATATCTGAGTTCAATAGAAGCTTCTCGAAGGAACCTTTCTAACGGTAAATTACACACCTACAAACTCAGAACAAAAATACCTATTGCGTTTGGAAGCTTCTCGAAGAGGAAATACTTTAAAAGATCTTAACTTGTCTGGATTACGTTAAAAGACGTTAACATTTCTTAAGTTTAGCTCCAGTAGATGCTGCCATCGTACCTCGAGGCGCGAACTAACTAGTAAATAATTTAGAGGAAGACGTGATTTAAGCGCCACGTAATAGGTTTACAATTTAAATAAAGTAAAATATGTTTAATTATATGTAAAATATTTTTGAATATATAAATAATTAGAATGATAAATGGTCAATGCTTTCAAATACTCCTTAGGGTCAAATCTATTGCATTACAACACTTAATATTATTGACAAGTGAACATATGTTTTTAATCTCGATATTAGTTGATACTAAATGTTTTATGATATATTTTATTCAAATAATTGTTAATTTTGCATATTTATGAGTTCAAGAAACTTTTCTGATTCAGCCATAATAATAGAAATAGAATATTATTTACCTGAAGAAGATGGCTGAACAAAGAAGAGAACGGCGATGATAAAGAATTGGAAATATCTGAGTTAGAGCAAGACGAAAGAAAATCTTAAAATGATGTTGCATCATCAAGTAAATCAACAGGCAATAAAGATTATACTACAAACAGCATTAAAGTAGAATAGAGGCTGAATCTGGAAGAGTATATGTAACAGATTCTCCTGGAAAATCTCGACGGGGACTTGCTAATATCATTCACGTACTACCAGTTTTAGATAGGAAGGGAATTAAATGATATTGTGGAAGTTTCTTAAATTTTTATGACATATGCAATCATTAAGATTATTGTGAAATATACAAATGAAGAAGCCATTAGGAAAAATTGCCTCAACCACTGATTTTAGAGCCTTGTGCTTTCTTTATACTAGTATTTATTTTGATGTGGGTAAACAATGACACAGACTTATCCATCCATGATCTCTGGTCCTCTCTTCTTGGTAGATCTGTCTACAGGGGCACAATGAAGAGATATCGGTTCTGTGAATTACTAAACATTATTGGTTTTTATGACAAAAATACTAGACACGAACGGTGGAAGACATGAATTAGCACCGTTACATTAATATTTTCAAGAAATTAACAATCTGTTTCCAAAATACTAGACAGCTGTTCTTCACAGCACGATTTATGAAATGTTCTTGATCAGTTTGTTTCGTAGAAGATGTTATTTCAAAGTATTTATGAAAGACAAACCAGGAAAGTATGGTGTGAGGGTTAGAAACCTCTCAGGGGCTCAACTTAGATACGACGGAAATATGGAAATGTACGCTGGCAGAAATTAACGCCAGAAGGAATACAGGGGACCAGCTGATATTGTAAAACTCTTTGTTGAACCAATTAGAAACATTTGCTACAATTTAACAAAATATTGGTACTAAATATCCGTTGATTTATCAGAATCTCTCTATTCAGATTTTGAACTAAAACTAGCTGGAAAACTTCAAGCAAACCGAAAACACATGCCTGATAAATTGAAAGAAACTAAAGAGTGCATTCGGTAGGACTACTCTTCAAAATTTGTTTTTAGTGATTCTGCATTTAAGAGAACTCCTGTTACTCTATTTGCTAAATTTTAAAGGAAAAGCCAGCAAAAAAATCTCATAAACCTATCCACTCAGTTAGAATTCTTCTAAACCCAACAGAAGAAAGCTTTTCCTACAAGAACTTGGTCCCAAACTAGTAAGACCTCTTGTGGAGGAAAGATCTAAGAATTTATCTGGTTTATCAAAAGATATAATACTGGAAATGGAAGAAATTTTGGTAAAAAAGCTCGACCCTCGTCAAAACTTTGAGCAGACTTCAGCAACTTCGGTTATAGCAAGACGTCATCAATCTGTAACAAAAGCACAAAACAGAAAAGCTAAGTACAATCTTTCAGAGGCTATAACAATTAGTTTAAAGTGCTACAAACATGTTTGTACAAAAAGAACTTAAAAAGCTGTGGCGTGCACAGACAATTGTGAACCAATTTATTTTACTTTTTTTTACACATAAACTAATAACCAAATATTTTTAACATCTACATCAATTGTAATAATTATTCATAGATAAATAAAAATGTGAAATAAAAATATTGGGCTTGATGGACCCTTTCCTCCCCCCTTAGTAAAACCTGGTGCAAAATATAACACAGTTTTGTTAGGGCTAAGGGTGACCTGGTGGTCAAGGGGTAAGGTGTCAGACGTCTGTGCTGGTGGCCGGGGTTCAATCCTCGGTCCCGGCACAGATTTATCTGATTACCAAACCCTTCCTTCACCTCTGACAAGACGTGTATTAATCTCAGCTTGTGAATGTGTGGAATGCCAGGCCTCCACCGTGGTTTGGATTCCACGTTAAACTGTAGGTCTTC
Source organism: Timema cristinae (assembly GCA_039000515.1). Lineage (NCBI taxonomy): Eukaryota > Metazoa > Arthropoda > Insecta > Phasmatodea > Timematidae > Timema > Timema cristinae. The sequence goes on from JBCFYV010011135.1 coordinate 7,803,901, forward strand.
CATTTCATCTCACAATCACCCACATTAGCGTAAGTTTGTATAGCCCGGACGGGTAGTAAGACGTGGTGTTAATAATAATAATAATAATAATAATAATAATAATAATAATGTTAGGGTTAAGATTGCAGCCCCACAACAAACGTCAGAATAATGTTTAAAAATATATGCAACTATATTATTTAAATTTAGGAATGATACCGTGACACGGTAATTGAACTCAGGACCTTTGGCTTAGTACGCCAATTCTCTTACCACTGGGCTATACAGTAGTCCTACCACCCATACAGTTATTCTTCACTGATATTTTGAGGTAGAGTCTGTGATGGACGTACAGAAATGACCCGCAACATATTATCTACACATGAGCGATCGATTAAGATTACGAGCTATCACATAACGTTACGGACGGGGATTTATTCTGACATTAGTAAAAATTACAATTGGAATAAAGTGCGTATAGTACGATAGTTAATCTTATTTTATGATCGTACTTAATTAAACATTGCATTGTTAATGTATTGAATTTGTGTTTGAACTCAGTTTGTGGACAAGGTAAAATTTTGTCTCAAATATTTAGTTTATTTTATGATTGGTTTGTGATTGCCATAGTTATCTTAGGATTGTACAAAGAGAACCAGCAAAAGGTGGGCAGCAGGATGTTGAAGTTGCCTAACCGTGCTAAGAACGGGTCAAACTCCTAGTATTGTAATAAATTACAATCAATACTTCTCTGTTTATTATAACCATATACAGCCCTTTATATTTCTACTAGATACCATGCCTGTCTATGGCGGGAATATTTAACAGCATTAACTGACTTAACAAAACCTAACCACCGATTGGTAAACACATAGGTCATGTAAGCTTATAGAAAACGCCCGTTGTTTTTATTATCAATAGGGGGTAGTTTGGATGTGAACTTAATTGATTCTATTTTAATAAGTGATATACAAATTTCTTGAGGGATTTATTTTTGTGATTATTGCGAGACTTTTAGAATGGAGTGTCCCCAATGGTTTCCCGTAGCTTCTCAGACTCGCTGAATAACCAGACACAAATAAATGAGGTGAGCTTCGCGAGAGATGATGGTATTCTAGCTATAAATATCTCCTTGTATACACTGTCATATTCACGCCACCTTTTAAATAATGTGGCCGTTGGTATGTCTCAATATATATAACTGTAAATATAAAAATCTAAATGATCAGCTGACAAGCAAGCTATATCGACCAAGTAGCCGCCGTATGTCAGTGAAGATAGTGACAATATTCGTGGATATAGGGTGTCACAGAGATCTTTCTATACATTAATCTCAGTTTTATAGACTAGAGCTGCTACTTTTTCATTCAAGTAGCTCCTCATTGGTCCACACAATGCTGAGTTGGCCTTGTTACAGACCCACTGATTTACAGCAACACCTGGAAACTCCGGGGATTGAGCCCGGGACTTCTGAATCTGTATCCAAGAAATCTGACCACTAAACCACAGAGGAGGCCGATGTAAATGAAACATCAAATTAAATAAAAACTTTGAATTTTACTTGTGTAAATTTTAATTGCTAAAGAAACACTTTAATATTAATTAAATTGAATACGAACCAAACAATTATAAAAAATATGTGACTGTAACTTATTTATTTTATTTGAGATTTAAATTTCATCTTTAGTTTGTATTTGGTTTTTAAGTGAAAACAACATAGGAAACCAATTATATCGATCAATCAAACATGTCTTTATTAAGTGATCAATTTTTGAAATTTTTTCGCACTTGATTAGTGGTTCTTCTACAAACTCACTAAATTTGGTATTTCTAGTTCTTTGGCTAGGATGAAAAATCATGTTGACATAGCTATACCCCTATATTCTCCACAATTGATTTATTAATATATTCAATCCTCAAAGGATTTTAGACGGGAATTATTTTAGTAATATTGCAATAAATAACAATCTATACTTTCCCGTTGTCTTTAATCGTATGTATCTTCCAAGTCCTGAGAGCCCTTAAGACAGGAATTATTAAAATTAACTTAAGGTAAATAAATAAAATTGTCAATTAAGTGAAAAATGACAGCCTGAAAACAAGAATTGAACACGGGACGTTTGGCTTTAATTTCCAATACTCTACCGACGAACCACCCTGTATCATCTCGTATTCAAGGTCATTTTCACTAGTTGTGTTGAGTGTTCTCACTTAATTTAATTGGATTCTCCTATCAGATATGTATCTATGGATTGACACCACATATCAATTTGTGAAACAAATGAATTAATAAATAACATTGCAGTTGCATTTGATTTTAAAATCACATCTATACGGTTATATCTCTGATCCACACAGGTTTGAGGACTGGAAGTGATATTTGCACAAGCTTTGTGCGAGAATTTTGTCCGAAGTGTTCTGTTTGATTCTCACCCTGATGGGTGTCTATCGATTGGCTCCTATTCATACACTCCCCCCTCTCTATCCCTTTTCAAACAACTCTGTACCCCTCGCATCTCTTTCCTAAACAAACTCCCTCGCTCACTTGAAGGCACTAAAATACACTTGACAAAGGTGTATTTCCACTTTTCAAGAATCCTGATTTCTCAAGGACGCACTTAGACCACAGATAAAACATCTTTCCATATTTTAATCAGAATAAAAAGAACCAAAATGGATTTTAAGAAGGGATAACGTAAATCAGTGCAATAAAAAACTCTTTATCACGTGACTTTAAACTATGTTAACAATGGCATGCGTACGTGCTTTGCCCAAGTGTATTTTTGTTTTAATTTAGTCCCAGTGGCTGAGTGGATTGAGGTGTCACTCCCATGTTAGACTGGTCTGCTAATGACGGAGAGATCAGGGTTAGAATCTAGGTTGGGTCTACTGGGGTGGTTTTACTAAATGGCTTTTCACTCTCTATCTAGCCAAATGGGGTACGATAACTCTAACTCAAAAATCTTCATTCCTAATAGAGTAACGTGGTTATTACTAAAATAAGTAGTAAAACGCGGTGCTATTATATATATTGCTTATAATTTACATTCAAAATGTTTCAGAGCTTGATGTAATCTAGATTTACCGTCAAAATTAGCATGATTGTGGTCATAGTGTAATTGGTCAAGGTATAATGGTACTATCAGTGTAAACGGACCAAGCTCTCTCAGAGGATGTTAAAACCAAACTGTTCAACACCTTAGCTTGGTGCTTAACTTATTCCCACTGAGCTAAGTGCCGGCATACATTCTTGATTTATAGACAAAAAAACTTGATCATTTGTCTTTCACATGAATTAATAAATTGCCAGAGATGGATGTAGTATATATTCTATATTTAAGTTAGTTTATAACTAGTGTGCTGATATAAATAGTTAGTTCAAAAATGCATGTTAAATTGCTCAAATTAAAACTAATAGATCCGATGACCTCACAAAACCTCGATTCACTCATGAATTCACGCATTGAACACTTTTGATTAGTCAGTTAATTGAGATAATATGATTGCAGAATTTAAGTCACTAACTCCTGCAGGGTAGCGTCATCCTATTTTCTAAGAAAGGAAGATTAAGAAGACCTTCAACTGTTTGAAGAGATTTCCGTTAGATCATTGCATATCTCATTTTTCATTTCTCTATTAATAATATAAACTTCAGTTATTGATTAAAGGAAACATGCAGGTTTATTTAAGCTTTATTTTCTTTGGTTTAATGAATGAATACGCTACCGAAGAGCGTGGGTACATAAAAGCGTAATCGAAAAGTGGGTACAAGATAGCGCAAACAATTGAGGTGCAAAAGAACGCAGGTACAGAAGAGCGTAGTTCTTAATGCTGCAAAAACTCGAGTCTCAATTTCCTTTCTTTTGTTTGGCGGCAGGAATGCGTAGGCTACTGGAATCAACAGCTGCCCAACTTCACCCTTTGAAACCTGATTGTCCTTCAACCTAAGCTAACATAACCTAACTTAACCTAACCTAACCAAATCTAAAAGCTCAATGCCGGTAGCTTGAAGGCCACACTAAGGCTGATTGCACGGTCTGTACAATTGCTACCCAGTTAAACACGGACCCCCTAGTGTTGTTCTGAATAAGAAAGAGGGCACTACAAGGTCACTAAACACTTGCGCGTTCTGTACAAATGTACACTAGTGCTGTTTTGTACCCGTGTTCTTCTGGGCCGCAACCTAATAAATACAAATAACTTATTTATAATTCACTAAACTATATCTAAGTATTTGGTCCTCTAGTGATTATTATATATTATACACACCCTAACTAGTTGTTATACACAAGCCTAATGGCTTCAAGCCCAAGTACCTCGGGGTCCATCTCAAATCTAGGATAAGAGACAGGACCCCCCCCCCTCTTCATGGCCTAATTCACAATTCACTACATCCCTGCACATAGCACACTATGTTTCCTAACATTTAGCCCATCATCACTCTTAATTTTCCGCCAACGATGTTACGTAATTACTGGCGAATGTTCTCTAATACAAATTGCTTACCACAGAAATTCTAAATATCCAACCAAAACATTTAATTAAAAGCCGAATCATTATTTGTCAAACAGTGTTACTCCACTGTAGATCTATTCCCAAACATGTGTGTGTTTGTGTTGGGTTCATAGATTAAAGCAGATTTACAGATAAACTCGTGCTTGATGTATGTTAAGTCATGGCTGGGGGGTGGGGAACTAGGGGGGGTAAGGGGTGCCTCTCTTTTCAAACCAAATATCCTGGATAGCCCTTGAAAGCTTAGTAAACATTTACATTTATGGGTAGAGCAGTGATTCTCTAGAGAAAGCCTATCGCTGTACTAACAAGTTTGAGATAAACATGTAGAAAATATAAATAAGGGTAGTGAGTGTTGGGCTGTGCATTTTTATCCAATAGAAATATCAAACAAATACACATAAATAGGCGCTTTTCAACTTATAGTAGGGTTCTGATTAGAAATCAAAAACTGTTTACTTTCACTAGACACTTAGGAGAGAAAGTATGGTGATAGTAGGAAAAAGTGAACTAGAGAATTTGATAAATATCTACGTTTCGTGACCCCCTGAAACAAAAAAAAAAATGTTTTTGTAATGCCGTCTGTCTGCACCTCAGACTAGAGCTTAAACTATTTAGCGATTGGGTTAAGACTTAATTAATTAATTAAGGGTAAAAATGGAAAATCGATCTTCTCAAAATTGGACTTTATAACACTCATTTCAACAAGGACAGCAATGAACTTACTGTAAGGAGCAAAATAATTGGGTTTTTGGAAAGTTTGTGATAGCATTGGTGAGTATTTTAACACCAGTTGGTGGTTCCCCTTATGTCGAAAACCAAGGGTCAGACGACGTTCATTGTACCACATTTTCAGTTTGAGTAAGTAATCGAGAAATGAAGGATAATACTTTGAATTTGTATATATCGTGTTTAAGAGTATAGTACCTAACTCCTTAACTTGACTATAAACATGTCTACAATGATATTAAGAACAGACACGGTCGGTTTCAGATTGGGAGACAGATTTTTGGCAGTCACAAAATAAGTTAAAACAATTTTATAAGGTATACAAGTCATGTAGTCAGTATCTCTTACTTTAGATTGATATTATCAATACCTATCAAATAATGCTCCTTTATATTACTCAACCCCAAGGTTGGTTGGATTGTCAACAGTTCCCCCGTCAGCTGTAAGTAAAGCCTATCACACAACACATCAGTCTGCCAAGAACACTGACATCCACAGAGCAACTGACCCTAAAAGCGACACCTTCCCTCCATTTATTTCAGGGACTGGCTGTATATTGAATGTTGTTACTAGAATGGTTCATACCTCAGCCACTTTAATATTTGTCAGAGCCATAAGCTAGAGTGAGGCAGAACAATGAATGTAACAACCTGCTCTAGTTCATACCAGAATATATAGTGCAGTGTAAACACTATATCCGACTAAATATGGATCTGGATAAATAATACTAATAATATAAGTGCGATGTTATTAATGGCAATCCTTCTCCACCTAGAAAAAATTATAAACTCGTATTGTTTATAAAAGTTGGCAAAGCCCTATTAAAGTGTGCCCGTCACATGTTTTATGTGGATCAGAACGAGTGGTCCGCTTCTTACAAGCCCTCTGATTTCTCTATTCTGATTTTTATCGGAAATATTTCATCTGAAATGTAGAAAAGTTACCATGAGCCGAGACTGTAATGTTCATTCGAGTGACCACAGCTCTCCGACATGATGAGTTAGACTAATGTTCATTAGAGTGACCACAGCTCTCCTACATGATGAGTTAGACTAATGTTCATTAGAGTGACCACAGCTCTCCTACATGATGAGTTAGACTAATGTTCATTCGAGTGACCACAGCTCTCCTACATGATGAGTTAGACTAATGTTCATTAGAGTGACCACAGCTCTCCTACATGATGAGTTAGACTAATGTTCATTAGAGTGACCACAGCTCTCCTACATGATGAGTTAGACTAATGTTCATACGAGTGACCACAGCTCTCGTACATGATGAGTTAGACTAATGTTCATTAGAGTGACCACAGCTCTCGTACATGATGAGTTAGACTAATGTTCATTCGAGTGACCACAGCTCTCCTACATGATGAGTTAGACTAATGTTCATACGAGTGACCACAGCTCTCGTACATGATGAGTTAGACTAATGTTCATTAGAGTGACCACAGCTCTCCTACATGATGAGTTAGACTAATGTTCATTCGAGTGACCACAGCTCTCCTACATGATGAGTTAGACTAATGTTCATTCAAGTGACCACAGCTCTCCTACATGATGAGTTAGACTAATGTTCATACGAGTGACCACAGCTCTCCTACATGATGAGTTAGACTAATGTTCATACGAGTGACCACAGCTCTCGTACATGATGAGTTAGACTAATGTTCATTAGAGTGACCACAGCTCTCCTACATGATGAGTTAGACTAATGTTCATACGAGTGACCACAGCTCTCGTACATGATGAGTTAGACTAATGTTCATTAGAGTGACCACAGCTCTCGTACATGATGAGTTAGACTAATGTTCATTCGAGTGACCACAGCTCTCCGACATGATGAGTTAGACTAATGTTCATTCAAGTGACCACAGCTCTCCTACATGATGAGTTAGACTAATGTTCATTAGAGTGACCACAGCTCTCCTACATGATGAGTTAGACTAATGTTCATTCGAGTGACCACAGCTCTCCTACATGATGAGTTAGACTAATGTTCATTAGAGTGACCACAGCTCTCCTACATGATGAGTTAGACTAATGTTCATTAGAGTGACCACAGCTCTCCTACATGATGAGTTAGACTAATGTTCATTAGAGTGACCACAGCTCTCCTACATGATGAGTTAGACTAATGTTCATACGAGTGACCACAGCTCTCGTACATGATGAGTTAGACTAATGTTCATTAGAGTGACCACAGCTCTCGTACATGATGAGTTAGACTAATGTTCATTCGAGTGACCACAGCTCTCCGACATGATGAGTTAGACTAATGTTCATTCAAGTGACCACAGCTCTCCTACATGATGAGTTAGACTAATGTTCATTAGAGTGACCACAGCTCTCCTACATGATGAGTTAGACTAATGTTCATTAGAGTGACCACAGCTCTCCTACATGATGAGTTAGACTAATGTTCATTAGAGTGACCACAGCTCTCCTACATGATGAGTTAGACTAATGTTCATTAGAGTGACCACAGCTCTCCTACATGATGAGTTAGACTAATGTTCATTAGAGTGACCACAGCTCTCCTACATGATGAGTTAGACTAATGTTCATTAGAGTGACCACAGCTCTCCTACATGATGAGTTAGACTAATGTTCATTAGAGTGACCACAGCTCTCGTACATGATGAGTTAGACTAATGTTCATTAGAGTGACCACAGCTCTCCTACATGATGAGTTAAAACAAGGGTAGGACTGTTATCATTCGAATAATCTTCATTGTATCTGCTCTATATCTACTTTCATGTATTCATAGGTCAAGTAATGTTCTATAAATCTCTCACTTTGGGTGTAATAACAACAATTATATGATGAAACTAGATGAATCCCCGTTCTTCACATGGGATATCGTATAATTATTTATTTTTGGATGAAAATAAGGAATTTTTGATTGATTGTTAATGGAATGGCTCTTAGCGCTACCCGAGAAACACCGCGAGGTGGTGACCATGTATCGTTTCTCATGAGGAGTTTTATTTTCGGTGGGCCCCCTTGCCTACTGTCTGGGCTTTATCAGCTGAGCGCGGCTGGACAGGCCTACCCCTTCCCAACCCTACCCACCATCACACCCGGGCCCTCTCACTCACACAGACACTACAGACACTACAGACACCACAAAATTCAGCAAAATATAAACTACAGGCTTCTACCGTCTCTTGGAATTGCATATTAAAAAGTAATTATATATTTTAATTAATTGTCTGTTTTAATTTTGTTTTACCCCTTAGAAGCATATAAGGGGTTAAAAATAATTGTTATATATTTTCTAAGGCATTGTTAGAACAAACTTATTGGATTATTACCCTCCAAACACTTAAAAAGAACTTATAAAGCAATATTGTTGATTAGTTTATTCACCCCAATTTCACCCCCTTAATTGAAAAACATCGGAATGAAACATCTTTACATTTCCTAGCTAGCTTATAAGGAACATCTGTACCAAATTTCAGCCTTATAGCTTCGTGGGAAGTGTGAGAATTAGTGATGAGTGAGTGAGTGAATGAGTGAGCTATCATTGTTGAGAGCACAGCCATATTTTGTATTTTATAAAAGGCCCCTCGTATGAACATAGGATGTACTCTTAATTTACTCTGAAAAGTTTGCAAGCTTATCTAGCCTGGTTTTGTTAAGGCGGGATTATAGGATAGGCCCATGGTGTAATCCGCTAGAGTAAGAACTTTGAGTGTAAACGGATAATACTTGTGAATTTAAGGGTTGTTCAATCACCGTCATAAAAACTGATACAACCCTAATTCTTACATGTGTTTTAGACTGCTACACGATGGTGAGGTGGGCGGCACCAAGACTGGTGCTGACAGGATTTCTGGTGCTTATCACGGCACCATGAGGATGCTGCCACTCTTAGGGATAATATGCTGGACGATCATTGACGTGGTTCAGATAAGAAGCGATGAGGCCATGTTCTGGTGGCAGCGGTGGGATCATCATCATCATCATATCCTCTCCACCAGTGTTGACAAGTTATACATTGAATAAAAGTTTTCTTATCAGTTGGGCACTTCATTCAGGCTTGACTTTAGGCAACACTACAATGGAGCCTATTTTGAAAGGTGATAAGTTCTTGTTTTATTTCGTGAGCCTGAAGTAGTAACAATGGTGCATTGTACAGCTCTTATACCCTTACAATTTAGACTGTGCTGATTTTGAAAAATATTATTTTTGTTATTTTAATTTAGAGTTAGCATTTTGTAGAGTATCTTTAAAAAAATACTGACAATACACCATAAAAAATATTCATGTTTCAATAAATACAACATACTTGCTAGGTCTAGCATCAACTAGACAAAATGTATATGTTTAATTTGCATGGGGAAAAAAATCAAATTATTTTATATCTATGAAACATTTTTTTATCTCACACAGTATTGTTTATATGTTAGAAACTATTCATTTTATTGGCTATTAAATGATATTAATTGGATGAATTTTTATTCAAGAAAAATACCCAAGTCATCGAGATTAATCATTAGTTTTTTCCGAGTTAATATATAGTGTCTAGTTTGTGTAAGTACCTAACAATGTACAAAAAAGTAACAGTATTAAATCCAATACTAAGCATTCGCTTTGATTTCTTTACTAATTATAACCGTTCGACAATGACTAACATATCGAAATGACTTAATACTTCTATTTATTAATATTTGTAAAAAAAATGTCAACCATCGCTTGAAAAATAATTTAAATAAAAGGATATCAAATATTTTTATTAATTGGTTATAGCTTGCTCACGAATCTAAACCAGTCCTAAGTAATACATTCAAATGTAGCATACAAGATGTGTGTAAGAAATGAAATTTTGAATTTGTTCAAATAATAATTATTGTAGCTGCAAAATAGCCAAAGTTATTTGAATCGTTAAAAAAATGAACAATTTCCATAAACTCTAAAAAAACAAAAAAATGATAACTTTTTTAGCTACGGGTAAGTGAATAGAAGACAATTTATAATCTTGTATTTACAAATTCAAATATATTTTATGACAACATTATAATTTGATTACCAATTAATTTATAGATTACAAAATACAAATATTTATATAAATAACAACTAATGTAGTTATCAAATTTTTACTCACGTGTACGTCTTCTTTAATATTTTCAGTTGAAGTTAGCTTCATAACAATATCACTTCAATGATGCATTTATTAAGTTATAAAACATAATTTGCATATAATGTACTTGAGAAAAAACAGCAATATTAATAATTGAGAGATAAATCATCATTTTATAACGAGAACAAAATGCAATAAAATATGTGTATATCTCCAAAAGTAATGAAAAAGAGCAGATTTTGTCTATATTAATAGAACCAATCAAACACAAAGTAAGTTTCATATTCTTTCAAAATGTCACTTAACTAAAGAACTGAACTGAATTGAACTATGATTTTTTTTTAATTTGGTATGTATTTGTTATAAGCAAGTTAGTGATTTTTTTTTTTATTAAAAATACCATTCTATGGTAGACAAAGTTGTAATATTATGTATCGTACCAAGTAATCTACGCAGATGAAAAAATAAACCTACCCAATGGTGCTATAATTATTGTTGGTGAATAATATATTTAGTGTTCTAAATAGAAGTATAAAGACAAACATTCTTAGTTTTAGGCTAGAAAAATAATTTTCAAACAAGCAAACTTGACGATACAGATGCTTTTGTCTACGTCCCCACACAAGCAGTTTAGTAAGAAAATATTTATATTTAAATATCTCAAAATAAACTGTGCATCTCCAAGTCAATTCTATTATCTATTTGGAACACTATTTGTAAACAAATATTTATTAAGTTGAAAAATTATTTTAATATAATTAAGATAGAACATAAACATAATAGTTTTATTTTATTAGTATGATTTATTCTGTGCTATAATAAATATATAAACTCTTCTTAAAATAATATTAACATATTTATTAAAAGTTTGTTTTATATAATAAAAAGCCGATATTGTTTATATTTTATGATAGATTTTATTCTGTATCAGTTTTATCGTAATGTATTGCTTTAAATTTGGTGATTATGATGGCGTTAACCTGGGAAATATCAGACTGTACAAATGATCACTTGAAGAAAACTAACAGACTTAAATCCAATTTGCAGTATTAGTGTTTATATGAACCAGACGGATGAACTTTTTTTCGAAGTGCCAAAAATTGCAAAGATAAAAACGATTTAAATGTTTTATTTAAATTGATAAAAGACAAAACTATTTTCAAAGAAAATTTGAAGAAAAAGAACGAAAATTTTAGTGGTGCACTTGCAAAGTAAATTTTCACCGCACAGACTACTTACTGTTGTAATTACAAAAGTTCACTAGTGTTTTAAAGGACTCAGAACTGGATTGTTTCAGTTAGCCTAAAAATTTGTATTATAATGTAAATTATTCCATCGGGTTACTGTGCATTTGTGTATAAAATATATTTAAAAGTTCTAATTTAAAAAATATATATACCTGAGATATTCTATGTCTTAGATAACTTACATTCAAGTAATGATATTAAATTAATCGGAAAATTTAAATAAGAATCTAATTAAAAAAAGTGTAATATGAGTGTCAATACTTGAATGCTTTACTTCTTTGGTAAAATTATATTTAAAAAACAAAGCGTTTGATTATTTCCATAATGTGTTTATTATGTCGCTTTGTCCCAACATTCTTGTGGGCATGTTTTGGTTCATTTCAGCTATAGACCTATCTCTGTACACCTAGATTAAAAAAAACTGAATACTTTGAAAAATGTTGTTAATATCCTCACTTCCTTCAAAAATTTAAAAAAACCATTGATGGATGAAAAATAGGTAATAGGGCGGGAGGAAAAATAGATAATAGGGCGGGATGATTAGTTGAATAAAATAAAATAGTGTGTTATAATATTAATTACAAACAGTTCATTTATCTATTATAATTGATTGGCGGGTTAGTTTCTTCATCTACCGTGAATATACAACGCTTTCTCTATAAATAGTTGAGTTTTGAAGAAAATGCATCAAAATAAATAGTTGACGTAATATTTACACACAATAAAAACGTAGTAATATTTTAATTACTTTTATTATTTGGTTGTGAACTTGGTAATACTTCTAATGCGGTAGAAATGAAGACTTTAGAAATAAAAAAAGAGCTCAACGAATATTCGTTTAGAAATAAACTGAAAAACCATTTAGTAAAAACCACCCTTATTGCACCCCATCACTGGCGATCCCATCTAGCAAGATTGTGACAACTTCAAATCGTGTGAGCACAGATGGAGGTGTCTGTTTAAATCTAATCTTTATTGAAGAATTAGCACCTGACAGAAGGCATGTGTCAGTGCCTGGATAGCTCAAGTGGTATATCAATGGGACGCTAAGATTCAGTTTCTTAAGGTGGCCGGCTCATATGGTCTTCACTGACTGTGGCTGAAACGACCAAATTTCTCTTAAATAAATCATTATACTGCTCCATACGCTATGCAAGGGTAATTGTAACTAAACATTTTTATTACAAAACTGTGTATTTAAGTTGGAATGGAAGAAAACACGAGTTTAAGTATGTATTGTTACACTTTTAATTAAAAATACAATTTTGGATCAAATAAATAAGAATCATAAAGTCTAATTTTTAACGCATATTAACCACAACATACCTTGAAAATTTGTAATTAGCTTTGTGGTATTTAAACATAAACATTTTAAATGAAGAGAAATAGTATTAATCAAAATACGCAATGCTCTTGAAGGGTAGTATTTAATAAAATGTTGAAAGAATTATGTGTATACAATTAAACATAGTATAAATTACATATTCTATGGCATTATAACCTCAACAGTTGATTACCAAACTAATAAAAGTACGCCACCTATCCCTATCTTAAGCTAGTTATGTATAGTCCACCTCATTACACCCTATCTCTATCTTGAGCTAGTTCTATCCAGTTCACCTAACTACACCCTATCTCTATCTTGAGATAGTTCTGTATAGTCCACCTCATTACACCCCATCATTATCTTTAGTTAGTTATATCCAGTCAAACGCATTACACCGTCTCCCTAACTTGCCTACAAGAAAACAATCAAATACAAACTTTAGCTCTTATAGTTACTCTGGCATTAATAATTATTTCGCTAAGACCTTCAAATAAAATTGTAATACTATTCTGGTGAAAGTATAGACGGTAGCTTATGTACTGATGCCTGAAGTTCATGATTTCTAATTGAGTACTCCTGGAACCTCAAGAAAGGATCACAAAATTAACGTAAAATTTAATTTTTAGTCATATTTAGACCAATATTCAGCCACGTCATTTTATCATATTAAAAAGTGAGAAATAATCCATGATAAAATACTGTTGAGCTTCAAATCTAGTTTCATTGTAATCAAATAAGTACCTATACAATTTTAACTGGACTGCAGGTAAACAAATATATAAAAACATTTAACCTTGTAACTATTCAAAATTTTTCTAAAAATTTTAAGACTTTTATAAAGGGGCGTGTATATTAATTAGTTATATCCAGTCCACCTATTACGCCCTATTCCTATCAGTGCTTGTTATATCCAGTCAACCTCATTACACCATATATTTCTCTCTTGAACTAGCTCTAACCAGTCCCCCTATTTATATCCTATCTCTTTACGGTCTATTCTAATGTTACCCTCCCATATGCATCTAGGTCCTCCCACTAGTCTCTTCCCATTTGTGATGACCAGTAATTATGAGAAGAACTCCCTCTATATCCCATAAAGAACATAGCTCTGCTAAGTGAGATGCTATTACCAGTGGTTCATTAGAAGCTTGTAGCCAGGGCAACGTAGGTTAATGTGATCCCACATATATTATCTACAAATGCATGCAGGTTTAAAAAGGTTTTATTTTTATCTTGATTTAATAATCCTTTTTTCCACGGTAAAGTACAGGAAATACAACCACTCATTACATTAAAATCATGGTGTGGTCTTTTGTGTCGATACATGTTATAATTTGGTTCAGGTCCTTTCTTTCTGGAAACAAAAAATTTGACGTTCAGTTGTCTCAAATACTTATATTGTATTTGATTATTTATAAAATTAATTTGTCCCCAAATATGTTATAATTAGGGGGCGGATTTATAGGCACTAAAATATTTTTTTTTTAAAAGGCAGGCATTAATGGGCACTAAAAACTACAAAAATAGAAACATGAATAGGCATAATAAGTTTTTAAAAAGGTAATAAATAGGCACTAAAAAGAGAAAAATAGGCATATAAATAGGCATAGTAATGCAAAAAAAAGGCACCAAAACACTCAACATGTTTCTTATTCACTATTAAAATCCAGCATAAACTTTCCATAAAAACATATTAATTACTATTAGACTTAATTATCAAATACTTCTCAAGATTTTCAGGTGTAAATTTTGTTCTGTTGTCTGACCAAATGTTTTCATACTGTGAGAAACTTCTCTTGACTTCACATGAAGTCATTGGGCATAACTTCAGACAAGCTATCTCTGCTGGGCTAAGCTTGACTTCTGGGAGTAATGTAGTTGGTCCTTCTAAGATGTTTGTAATACTTGCCATCACTTTCTACCCAGGGTTTCGCTGCAATACTCTGTTAAATTTGTCTACGATGGCTGTGCCAACAGAGCCAGAAGCCGGATTCAGGTTTTCTTCTATTCCCCGCATTATCTTCACAGCTTTCACAAGAGGCAAATCCCTCCACTCTAAAACTGTGATTGTTCCAAGAAGATTTCCAAAATTGCTTTTTAAGTATGCCAGATCCGCAATGACACTTGAACAGGAGATGGCAGCATTTTCTTCTGTAATGGCGACAGCTTATTCCTCGTCAAATGTTTAGATTACCTACAAGCAAAACGGTTGGTATAGCAAAACTCATCATTCTTTCAATATATTGTGTTCTACAAGTGTAACCATTAGTTATAAAATATTTTCCAATAATGTGGACGGACATTTGGAATCAATAAAACTAGTGGTAAACGCTCACTGAAATTTTAATTTGGAAACGCACCTAAAAATAGTGTATTATATAATACCTTTTGAATGTCACCCAGGTTATCTGCATAGTACAACGCAGCATGAAGCCTTGTACCCCAACGCGTTAACACTGGTTGTGGTGGCAAAGGTGTGTTGGGCAGAGCAGCCTTAAATGAGAAGATTCGTTATGGAGCCTTCAAAAACACTTTCTTGACTGTGGAAATATTAGCGTTAACATTTCGAAAACGTGATCTAATATCTTCTGCAACCCTATTAACAGCATGCGCCAGACAAGTCACGTGAATTAACTTGGTGTAGAATACTTTTAAGCTCGCAGCCGCTTTCAACATGTAGGCCGCACTGTTTGTCAGCAGCACCGAAAACCTTTTGTCGTTGGTTTCCGATGGCCACAGGACACCTAATATAAACAAATTAACTTATTTATAATTATAATTTTTACAGGACTAACACTGTAAATCATTAAATTAACACTGTATATCTTGTGCGATTGCATTATATACTTACGCAAAGCATCACGAAAAACTATGACAATTGTCGAGCTGTTGGTTTCCTCAAGCATCTTTGAAACAACCAAGTGAGGTTTCCCAGGATCCGTAGATTCTAGTTTTCCAACAACAACATTCGCAACATAAATGCCACAGCGGTCAGTGGTTTCATCAACAGTAGCCCAGATGTATGATTCTCCAATATCTTCTCGGATTCTCTCAACTGTCTTAAATAAAATAAAAAGAATGTTTACTGTAAATAGTTTAAATCAATACAATTCAGTTATATAGTTTTTAATTTCAGAAAGAAAAAACTGCTATTGTAAGAACTTATGGATAAATAGGTTGAATGCAAGTAGTGTTCCCTCAGAGTTGATTCGTCTGGTATCTTCATGTTGGTATATTTGTTGAGAAAAGCATTGAAATCTGGACTATCCATCATCTTCCAAGGAATATTTGCATTTACCATCGCAGAGCATAAGTCAGCAGAAAATTGCTCTTGGGTTTTATCGTTAACTTTAGGAGAAAATGTTTGAGATCCTGTTTTCTTTCCGGAATTCTTCATATGTGTTGCAGTATTTTTGTGTTGTTCTAGGTGATACTTCTTCTCGCATTTTAGCTAAATATTAAAATTGGAAATTTTCACCCAGTAATTATATGTGGATTCTACAAATTAACAAAGCATCACCTAACAAGGGAACTAAGATTGCTTTTATTTTTCGTTCGTAATTTTACGCTTTGGTAAATATTTCCACTTTGTCATTGAAATCCTTCAATAAGAAATGAAACCTAGTTGAACAATAGCAAATAATCGTAATTTACTTTTAAACCGTAGACAATATAGTTAATAAAAACCTTGACTTTCAAAACTAATAATTTCATTTCCCTTTTTGAAAAGATAACTTACCTCCTTGGAACATGGCTGACAAAAATTATTTTGCCATTCGTTGTGAAATTCCTATCACCACCAATCCACTGTTTGAATAATACACTTTTACACGATTTTTCTTTAGGCATTTTCTACTAGTTCAATAATTTACACTGAGTCCAATACAAAGAAATATTAATGAACAAATATGCACATATAACAACAGCGTAATATACACAACCACTGAATGAACTGACACTGTTGTGCGCTAGAAGAAAATCTTTGTTGCCGGACTGACCAGTCTGAACCTATCAGACCACTGGACACATGGGTTTTTCCTATCTATCACAAGTATCCACTGGGAGTAACCTAAGGAGTGAAGGAGGAGGGGGGGGGCAGCCGCAAGTATTTAGAAAGAAAAAAGAGGGTGGGAGAAAGAGAGAGATAGAAAAAGGCACTTTAAGGCTCCCATTTGTAAAATAGGCACTAAACAGCGAAATAGGAATTTATAGGCACTATAAAAGTTATCACATTATCCTCGCTATCATCGAAAATAAACCTATACCTCAAAAGCCAACTTTTCAAATCATAGGAATAAAAAAGGCATTTAGGGCAAAATACACTCCCTAGTTATAATATATCACTAGTGATCTATGCTACAAACAACATGAGAGTTCATTTCATCTCACAATCACCCTACCATTACACATTAGCGTAAGTGCGTATAACCCGAACGGGTAGTAAGACGCGGTGCTAATAATAATTATAATAATAATAATAATAATAACATGAGAGTAATCCAACTAAATGGTGAATGTGGGAAAGATAGAGGAAATGGAAGAATTTTACTAAAATAATGCCGGGATCACGTCCAACTTAACGTAGCGTAGGTTCACTTGACTTAATAAAACAGATGTGTGATCACGTTTCACATAACCTAACGTAACAGCTCAAACTGAACATCTGCATTCTAAAGTACCCATGTATTTTTATCTGTGATTTGTACTATTTATAAGGTGTTTATAATCTGTGGATGTTTATTCATGGTTTCAACAACAATTATGGGGTAAATTTGGATTAATGCTGTCCACAAAATATATAGATAATTTCTTTTAAAAAAACTTCCTATGAAAATGGGAGTGTAAATATATTTGCACACAAAGTATAACTAGCCAACCATGATATCTGAATATTTACACTAATAGGTAAAATACGGATGAGGTAGAATTTAAGGGAACTGTAATCGTATTTTCTTAGGGTGAAAGTTATAAATCCTTTATAAAATTCCCTTTCATAAAACCCAATAGTGATTCAAACCCCAACTTTATCGCCAAATGTAGATCCTCTGAATAAATATGATTTACTTATTTATTATATGGCATTATAATTATTTTAAGCTAGTTCTATCCAGTCCACCCCATTACACCCTATATCTATCTTGAGCTAGTTATATCCAGTTCACCTTATTACACCCTATCCCTATCTTGAGCTAGTTCTATCCAGTCCACCTCATTACACCCTTTATCTTTCAAGTCCATTAAAATGTTATCCTTCCATCTGAGTCCAGATCTTCCTAATTGTATCTCCCCATTAAGTTCACCAACAAATACCCTGAACAAGGTTTTAAATTCACCCATTCACTCTAAGTAACCTGTTTTCCAAAATCCTTAATGTCTTCTCTTCATGTAATGTAAGCGACCATGTTTCAATGGCATGCATTTTCCGACTGTAGATTGTATTATATTTCCTATTTCCACTATGATATCCCTTTTGCTATTTAAATTATTACTAGATATTCTAACTGATCAACCATAGTTATGCCAGCATTACATAAATAGCGCTGGTGTTGCCGTTCATACTTTTTTTCACTATTGTTTCTAATCTTTACTGTATCTCTCTTTTTTTACTTCTTTATATTTGAATTAGTGTATATTAACCGATTATCAAAAGTCAATTCTTCATAGGAAGAGCCTTATCTGACATATGTCACGTATTTTGATATATTTGTCAATGCATATAAAATTACACTAATAAAATACTAAAATTTTGGCTTCAAAATATACGTTTGTATTTTCTTAATGGCACTTCCTATGAAAATGGGATTGTCTATGAGAAGAAATATGTTATTCTCGTAATGATCAACAGTTAAAATATATTTGCGCTTCGGTTTCAATTGGTTATTTGTGTTTATAAATCAGAGATTATTAAATGGATATACTTTTTATTAGTTTTATCTTTAGCAGTTCGATATAGACTGTGACTTTATATAAACGACCTGTTTTCCTGTATATAGTATCAAGAGTGGGGCTTTAATCCCTGTAGGGTCCACTGAGGGTGGTTTTCACTCTCTCTCCACGCAAATGTGGGTACACTTCCTCTAGATTCAACATTAATCCCTATCCCATTAGAGTAATTATAATATATGCAGATAACCTGAACAGGTAGTGAGACGTGGTTTAAAAAATAGTTTTCATTCAACTTTAAGCAGTATATTTACTTTCAATAGAAATTATTAATCTAGTATACTATTTTGACCAGACTTATCAGAATCTACAAAACTAGTTATTTAGTATGAGAAAATTAAGTTCTCGATCAGGACCGAATATCATGGTAGGATTATAAAACTGTATATATTTAAAAAAAATGAATTTCCATTAAAAATCAAATTATTTTGGTCAAAGGACCATAAAACTAAATTATAATTAGCTATCAACATTACTATGCAGTTTTAATTTGTTTGTTGATGAGTTCCAACAAGTGTTGTGTAATATACCTATTATTGTATTAGTTAGGATAACATGTATTGATTTGCATTTCAAATTCACTTCAATTGTTTTTATATAGAAGAAGCGCTTTAATCGGGAAAATCTTTTATTTAAAAATAATTATGGATTTACATCTGATAAGTAATTATCATCATTTTCATTATCATCAACAACATCAACAACGGTTTCCAAACTGTGGCCGGGTCATGCCGGGACCAAGATCAACTTAACGTAACTTAACGTTCACTTAACGTAAAGGTTCTTCTCGTGTTTTTAAATGGAAGTGATCACGATGCAGTTAACTTAACGTTCACTTGCAGTTAACTGAATCTAATAGACGTATTTGGAGTTATTTCCCGTTAAGTGAACGTTATATAAAGGGTATCACGTGATCTAGTCAGCCAATCATTATGCGATTGACGTTTACAGGGCTATCTAGTAATTCATTTGTTGGTTTTATGGCCAATTATAATATACAATATATTTCACAACTCATGATATTATTAGGCTAAAGAATATTTTAGATTAATCTAAAATAGGAAAGCTAAATTTATTGAAAATGTTTAATGATAAATAGGTATTATATCGATAGAAAACAGTACTATCTATGAATTATAGGTATTGCTAGTATTATTCAAATTTACAGATACAGAACACAATACTTAACGTGTTGATACATGAAAATATATTATATAGTAACATTTTTAGTTGTCAAATAAGGTTCTATCTATTAAAACTGGACTTTATAAACAATCTTGAAATGCAAATGCTATGTTTTATCGTAGTTGGTTTTATCTACTAATACAACATTCTGTGATATAAATTATAAAATTTATCAAATATAAAACCAACAAATATCAAATAAATATAGGTTATACCAAATGAAATTCCAATTCATAGCCCATCAACAACGCTCAAACACTCAATTAATTAGTGTTAGAGTGTTGGGAGATGTCATCTCATTTATAGTTTGTAATGAGAGGTCATTTTTTTAAAGGGGAGAGAGGAGGCCACAAGAGGTTTTTTTTCATGATAGCTGTTTTCATTTGCGCTCTGAAAATGGAAGTTTGGTGCCATTAGTTGAAACGATGTAATAGGTCAAAGCCAGGCCGGCCTTTAGCGCAGCCAATAGGAAATAGGATCTATGGGACCGTTTGAAGTCAGGAACCATAATTCAAATAATTTTGTATTTCTTTTTAAGATTTTTAAGATTTAAGGACTTTTTTTTAATCATCACATTTAAATATATCATATAGTTTTAAAATGCATAGGTTGGCTATGTTTAGTCAGAGTGTAATAATTATAGATTTATCTCACTTCTAACAACATGATATAATAATTTATCTAATATAATTTTAATGAGATTGGTGCTATATGCAGGGGAAATAATTGTGGATCATTAGTGTGGATTTCGACTAAATAGTTCAACAACAGCTCCGATTTTTAGTTTTAGGCAAATATTAGAAAAATGTGGGAATAAATAATTATGCTCATCAACTATACGTAGATTTTTAAAAGGCCTATGATTAAGTTAAAGGACACAAATTATAGCTAAGTTTGGAATACCCTAAAAATTTGTCACACTAATTGAGGTATGTTTGGCTAATAACCCTGGTAGAGTACAGGTTGAATATCACTTATCAGCTACTTTCAAATTGCATAATGGGTTGAAACAAGGAGATATACTATCCCCATTACTCTTTAATCTAGCCTTAGAGGATGTTATTAGTGTGATGTCAGAGGGTACGGAAGGGATTATACTAAACGGTTTAGTGAAGATGATCCAACTTTGTTGGACATTGGTAAAGAAATAAATTGGTTTAGAAGTGAATACAGAAAATACTAAGTGTATTATCACATAGATAACGTAGATTGAGGACGATAATTTAGAGAGTACTATGAAGAGCATATCATTTGACATGGTTAATGAGATTTAATATTTAGGAGCAATTTGGTTTTGTGATAACAACATTATATTGGAAATTAGAACAAGAATACTGTCGGGAAATTTATGCTATTACTCAATCATTAGGTTGTTTTCATCTTGCCTGCTGTCAAGGAATGTAAAATTAAGAATAAACAATACAATACTTTTTACTTGTTGTTCTCTAAGTGTGTGAAAGGTGGCTTTACCAAATAAAATTAGGATGTTTGAAAAAAAGTTCTTAGAAAGATATTTGGTCCAAAATGTGCAGGATATTGACTGGCAAACCCAATGGGAAGAGACCATTGAGAAGACCTAGACACAGATGGGACGATAACATTAGAATGGACCTGAAAGAGATAAGGTGTAGTAGGTGGACTGGATAGAACTACCTTAATTTAAGGAAAAGAGGAGTGCTTTTGTAAGTGCGGCAGTGAACATTTGAGTTCCCAATACCGTAGAGTAAGTCAGTAATTAATGTATGTTTTAGTTTTCTTATTTGTATAAAATTATAAAAAGGAATTTAAGTCAAACCCATTTTCCGCTAATTTGTTAATAAATGTTAAATAATACATAAAATATTAAATGATAATCTAATAAACACGTACTGACCCCAATTTGATGATCTATTAAATTATAAGATCTATTTGAAATACGTGTTCTATGTTTTTGAATGTATAATAACTGTTTCAGAAGTAGAATTAGAAGTCAGATATCACCTTAGTTTCCAAAATAATAAATAACATTTTGAAGTAGTTTTTCTATCGTTATCTATTTCTTTGGAATACATGAAATTAGAATAATATATGTGGTAGGGTGATAAGTAAGAGTTTTAAAGGTAATCTACCCACATTTGCATGGAAGAAGAGTAGGAAACCGTAGAGGAAAGACCAGCATCATTTAACCCAACTGGGACTCAAACCCTGATATCCCCATCATCAGCAGCATGGTGACCTCAACTTTTCTTAAATATATGTCAAGGGTGCCCTGGAATTCAATGACCACTTTATATTTTCATTTAAAAAGTTTTTGGTCAAATGCTGCTATGCTCATGACAGATATTCAACAATTGTTGATATCAGCATGTGGATAAAATTAAACTTGTGTTTGTACTGGAGCAATAATTTTTTATTTTGGCAAAAATAAAATTGCAATAAAAACATAAAAAAAGAGTGGCCTTTTTACACTTCCTCTTCCAGCTTGCTTTATATTACATAAATACAAGTAGAATGTATAATACTTGTATATTATTAACATTTGATACTACATTATATATTATACAGTTGTGAATGTGTGGAATGCCAGGCCTCCACCGTGGTTCGGATCCCACTGTAGTTAGACTTTACACTGTAGGTCATCCATTTCATTCACAATCACCTTACCACTACACATTAGTGTAAATGCATACAGCCCGAACGGGTAGTAAGATGCGGTGATAATAATAATAATATATTATACAGTAGAAAGTACTAACAAGATATATTGATATTGCATGAGTATTAAGTCGTACCTTCAATTCTAACACCAGCTCACACTCCGGGCTCAGTTCAAGCTGGGAGGCGCAAGTCTACTTCTAGGAACGACATTACGTCAACTGTAATAGTAGCGAGAACCTTCATTAGCGTTATGGATATCTGAAAGAGAAACTTTTTACACCCTCCTTTCAACTCCTTTTCTATCCTAATCTTTTGTGTTTTGCTCCCAGCTACATTTTCTTTGTCGTCGAGTGTCCTTATTCTATGATCCTTGTCACGACTACTCATCCTTTTGCTTTACCCCTTCCCCCCCCCCTTTTTTTTTAACCAATCCGTTGTTCAAACATTGTTCTCTCTTTCTCATTACACCCTATCCTCCTCTCTTTTTACCCTCTTTCCATCTTCCTTCTGTTTTATATTGTGTGTGTTTGGCCCCCTGTTTCCCGAATGATAAGAGTGATTAATAATCCTGAGCTATGGCCATGCCCCCCTTAACTCTGATGACAACACTTCAAATCAAGCTAAGCTTTGTGTGTCATTTTTTGTTGGTACGGCTAGAGCAGCTTTTAATGCACTTGCTCTTGGTTCCATGGACGGGTCATGAGTTTGAAAACAAAGTGAAGTTTGGATTATATCACTTAATTATAGTTGCATATATATATTATTACATCAATATATGCTTAAAATCAGCTTTTTTTTCCTTTTTTTTTCTTCAAAATGTTATTATTTATCTGCATCTACAGTCATATTATTTGTATATGTTTTATGAATATATGCATCAATAGAATAAGAATCAAGAAGATATAATATTTAAATCCACCCAAACTTTTTGGAACACGTTTAGTGCAAACTAATCTCAATTTTATTAATAAGAATAAAATTCTAATCCCAATCTTCCCGTGACATCCAAACCAATTACTACTAGGATGACATCTTAGACTGTGTAGCCAGCGTCGTGAATATATAATCATTATTTTTTTTGTTTATCTTATACCAATGTATAGTTACGTGGCGTACCTGCATTATTTTTAAATTTCAACAGAGTTAAGGTTGAAAATAATGGTAGAAATAAATTACCTAAATTAAATTTAAACAAATTTGATGACAAAATAATCTTCTTGGTCAGTAAAATATTTAAATTTGTTGGAAAGTAGGGGAAATGTATTTCATGGGATAATAAACATTACAAATATTATATTAATATTTAACTTGTAAGTAGTTAGAACACTCGTTGAGCAAAGCTTGAGCTTTGACCTTTGACCTAATTTGCCAAAAAAATCTCCTAACTCCTCCCTCTTTTTAACACCTCGTCTTACCACCCACTTTTGGGTTATATGACAATGTACTAAGTACACTATGTGTTAGGGATTATTAAATCTGGATTTAGAGGAAGTGAATCTACATTTGCATTGAGGGAGAGTCAAAACCATTTATGATCCCCGATCAGTAAATCCGACTGTAATCGAGCTCCTCCCTATCCTTGGAAGTCTAGTAGTAGTAAGCGCCTTAGACGTGAGGCCACCAAAATGTGTTTAACTATTCTTGTGTGAACGAAATATGACGCATAAAATTATCAGGAATAATTGATTTTTTATTTGAAGCCTATATTAATCCATTGGGAAGGATGTTGACAGCTTTTCAAAACTAAATATCCATATATGATATTATTGAACTAGAATTGGTTACACAAACAATCTTAGAGTCTAAGGCTATTTTATATAATAATTATAGTATGATTCTAGGCCTACTATTAAACTATGGATCGTAACATCTTTCATTAGTTTGCAATAATAAATAAAAAATACATATAAATGAACAACAATAATTATAACTAGATCTTTCTTGGTAACGATATTTGTTTCAGTAAAAGGGCAGATTGGATAACAGGTAAAGAAACGACAAATAAATTTGTTTCAAGAAAATTTCAGATTGGTTAGCAGGCAAATAAATGACAAATAAATATGTGAAACAAATTATTCATGCAAATAAAATTTGTCAACTTTACCGAAAGTATCAAACAATTAAATGCAGCTATATTCGTATTTTAACAACAAAACACCAAAAGCCACTTCAATGATATTCTTGGCATGGAAGACTAAAAATGTGGATAACAATTCTCCAACATAATTTTTAAATTGAAAAATGACATTAGGACACGAGAATCAAACTTGAGACCTCTGGCTTAGTGGTACAAATGCTCTTACCACTAAGATATCCAGGAGTCAACTTGTGCTCAAGAGTCATTATTCACTCATATCTAAAGGCAGAGTCCAAGATGCACTTGTGTAAATCTTCATCTATATATGAGGGATCGATTAAGATCACAATCTATCAGATAATCCAGCCACTCTGGAGATCTATATGCTGTCATTGGTACAATGTAGGAATGCGCATATCAAAATGGTATTATATTAAATGATTGTAGAACATTTTTATCTGCCATGTTGGTATAACATTTTTGAGCACGCTTCTCTAGACAGTGGGACTAAAGAAACTGGTCTGCATGTGTGGGAGAAAGATAATGGTCGCCATTCACCGAGACATAGATTTGTTTTGAATTATCACAGTTTTAAACTGATTAATCAAAGTAAGTAATAAGGTGAGTGATAACATTATATTATATCATATTTTAGCTTGGCTATTTAATACATCCAATATGCCAATCATCTGGATGCTTAAACCTTACCTACCATCCGATAGTGAGTTATACGCGCAATCGACTATGATTCAAACGGATTAAACGATGCCTGCGATGAATAAGTCGATGTTCTACCTTACGATGTTTCCTTATTCAAAAGTGTTTTTTCAGTGGAGTCATTGAGGTCGTAATTCATTATATGCCCTCCCAAAACCCATAATCACGGGGTGTGATAAAGATAATATAGGAGGGAAAAGGAATGAGGAGGCTGAAGGATGTGGTAGATCTTGAACCCAACAGTTCCACCTCAAACAGTCTGGAAGTTGGACAGGTGAACTGTGCATGCCTCGAACTAAACATCACGTTCATTCTTGTGCTTTATAATAACAGACAGAATAGGAGCTTGCCAGCTACGTCTTGAGTCACATGGTGGATCATGAACAGCGCATGTTCAGTGACGGCACAGGTCTTTTGTGTTTGATGGCTATTTATACATCACACGTATGGGAGATAAGTGTCATCTCCGTCGTAAGCAAAATATATTCTTTTCAATTGAGCCATTTGACTGGTCTGTCCAGAATGTACATCCACACAAATTTTTAACACTAGGTGAGTACAGGAAAGAGATCTAACAGAATATAGCATCGAAAATATTGTAGAGGAAATTATACGCAAACATTTTGAAAATAAACTCCTCTATATGTATTAAAAAAGTTATGAGTCCTAATTATCGATGTTTAACAAGCCATATTGGAAGATATTTTGCTTCCACTGATACCCAAAATATCAATAATAAATCATTAATATTTGGTAAGAATTTCACAAAGATCAAGGTACAATTTTTCACGTGTTACCAAGAAGTTGGTCTATTAATTATTCAGGATTAACTTTAATTAAATTTCCTAGCACTAATAAAAATTTTGCTAAGTGTGTGTAAAATAATAATATCCACTACTTATAAAACAAAGTGTTGGTATGTGTGTCTGCTGCTTAATATTTATAGAATCGCTTAACTGATTGCATTGAAATTTGTTTTATATTTCGTAGAATTATACCGGAATGGTTTTGGGCTATGATTAAATGAATTAGATAAAATACTATTGATGTTTTTCAAATATATTTTCAACGGCGGATGTTCCTATTGAATGGAAAATTCATTATTTTTCTGTATAACGTGGTAACCAAATCCAAAGAATAATCACATAATGGGATTCAATGTTAAATTAAATCCAATAATAAATTATATTTTTGTTTAGTTGGTTGTTTTGAATGCATAGATACTTGTAAAAGATAAAGTCTCTGCTATTATGATCACTTCTAATATAACTAGGGAACTACTGAAAAGAATTGATTGTGGTATATTTTATATTACCAGTAAATATAGGGAGATAGAAACCCTCTGTGTTTAAAAATCCTATTCCAGTTCTTTCACCAGATTCAAAGATTCCCCCAAGGGTTATTTCGAATAACTCTAGAAAGCAATGTAAAAATAATTATATAATATATCTTCAAAGAGCTGAGCAGAGACGTTAAAGTCAATACAAGTGTTTTATGGACACTATGGATGGGCAAAAGTGAGAGCTGATACAAGTGCATCTAATGTTATGACTTCAAGAAAATATTTGGCCCCGACGATATAGATTCTGTGATAATCTTGGAGATTCCGGATTCAAACATCGATCCACAACTGCATGCAAGTGTCACTAAACATATGATACCCAGCCCATTTGGACTCTTTAACTGAATGTCTTCAAGCATACATCTAAAATTATACAAAGCGAGCTACGTCAATGGGTATGCCGAATGGTATAAATACTGTGAATGGCATTTCTATGGCAGAGGATGCTCGGCCACGATATGTCTTTGAGTGTTGGAGATAGACAATCTTTGGGTGGTCCCACAAAACCTTGTCCTGTCGAGAGTGTTCGATTCCCACACTAATGTGAACCTGTGCAGTCCTATCAAATCTATTAAGTATGTATGCAATAAATCAATAAAACAGTGGTTAAGTGACGTTTACTATAAACTTGACTAATGAGGTGGAACAATTTCAGTTGGGATTATTCGGGGTTTTATGTATTTAGCTGTCAATTTTTAAAACTGAACATGTGTACTGCTTACAAGTATTGTCACTGACGTAGCTAGCAACACATGTGACACGCCATTAACAATCTTCTTCAGATTGTACGCCTAAGATCACTTTTAGAAGAGGCTTACTTACAGTGAGGTCGCTTCATATATTGCTGAAAAAAATTGAAAATGTCCAGTTCCGAAAACAAAGTGTTTCTATTGAGGACCCCTTTGGGTGATGGTGTGTGATTCCCGGAGCTGGATATATACAGTACATCTGAATAACACAGTGTGTAATTATGTATGAATGCAGCCCCATGTCATTAAAGGTCCAACTCAATTTTAAAACTTACGTACAGTGAACGACACAACCTAAGCATCCTACCAAATAGTTTGAAAGGCACTGGGACTCCTAGAAGATGAATCACACTGGAGCAGTACTTTATAAAAGTACGATTTGTGAATAACTTTTTCCTCACTAAAATACATTTTCTTTGTCATATTAATATTTTTCACGTGACAGATCCTCTCGCACCTTGACTTGTTCACAGGAAAAGCATGTTGGAAGATACTGAAGAAATAATGAGCTCAAAGCAATCAGTATAGAATTTAAAATTCAATGAAGATGTTTTAAAGCAGGTAATCGTGAACTCTAGCCATGTTGTGAGGAATCTTTGGAAAAGACCATGAAGGACTTGGCTCTTCTTCTACCCGATAATTTGTACACTCTAAATTATATATGGACTCTTTGAAAGAGACCACAAACGACCAGCCATTTATATTACAAACTATGAATTTAAACAAGTCACTTTTGAACACAGAACAATTTACCGCGTAGATAAAGGTAGTATAGAGTGTTCTAAATTCTGTAAGAACAGTGTCCTTTTAAGATGCACCCAAAGGTAAAGATATACTTTTGTAATTAATTTGTTCTTGCTCAAACTTAGGTTTAACTGATGTGTTGCCTTTGCGGTGACCTCATCAAATAAACCCGATACTTTGTTTGACGAGGGAAGTACAACGAATGTGCATTTAAATTCCTTTTGTATTTTTATAACGACCAAATTGCAGTTTTCAAACACATCGAAGCAAAGTTTCACTAAAATTATTCCAAAAATTATCTCTCATATTATGAAATGGGAGTCCAATGTCGTATAAGACACCAATCGAATAACTATATAGAGCTCTGTGACAGCGTCACGGTTTTGTTCTCAGAAGACTTCCGAAAAACTTAACAGTAATTCCAAGAATCACCAGAGCTGACGAGGAAAGGCCTGCCTGAAAACATCTTACATATGCCCAGACGTTGTAAAGCTTTCTCTGTCAACCAAAATGAACATCCGCCTGTTCGATGACAAAAACTATCTACTTGTTTTTTGATATAATAATAAAATTCAGCAATGAAGTCATCAAAAAGCAGGAAATCAAGGTGTTCTTTAATAGGTATCAGATATGCGTCGTAGTCAAGAATATCCAGGAATTAGCTCATTTTATCTATCCCAATATACATCTCCTGTGAAATAAACCTCTTTGGTGCTTTCTGGAGCAAGTTATTTTTGCTCCAAAATGAATCATCAAGTAAAATTAATGACCATATTTTAGGCCAGTTCGAAGTGCCATCCCACATTTACTTGTCATAGACACCGTCTTTTTGTTTAATTCCCTTAGTCCATTGGGTCTACCCATCTACGCTCGTCAATCAAAATTTGAGCACCAATCATTTTACTTCCCGATTTGAACCCACCTAAACTGTGCTATTAGGCCCTCTTACAGGTAAACAGTCTGAAAAACTTTATTATAGAGACGATTGTCATGACAGGTTGCAACTATGATAGAATGGGTCGTGATACCAATATTACCGACTATTTCATCAGACCTGCTCTCCCAGTTTAAAAGCTTGTAGTTTCATATCATGGTTTGCTATATGATGACCACCACCACAGTGTGGCGACAGACCCTGAAGCTGGCAGGCGTTGATCTCCTTGGCAGGTGTTTCTCACGTGGACAACTATATGTGTCATAATTCCATTATAGTTCATTACTGATGATAAAACCACTGACGTCGTTTACAAATAGACCTTGCTTTAAATTTTGTTACATTATTTCCATCAATAAGTATAACTATTTTGTTGTGTCAAGTTTTAAAATAGAAATAATTAGAATACATTGAATTTTTATTCTGAAGTACATCTTTTATCATTTCCAAATTTTCATCCTGGTAATTTCTTCCTAATACGTTGAGTGATTAATTTTATTCTCTGTGTGGTAAATTAAAAACTCTGGGACTAAATACGTTATTGTTTCAATTAACATGTTTTTAAAACTAACATAAACGCAAGTGAAACTGTGGAGAAAAGTTAGTTTTAATGTATGCGAATTTTAAATTATCTGTGTTATCATTTAAATTAGTATAAATATAAAACAGGAATCGAAACGGAGCCCTTGCCCTAAAGTACCAATTCTTTATCACTGAACTATCTGGGATTCATCTCGTGCTCAGTGTCGTTCTTTAATCATAGTATGAAGCAATTGGAGTGACGTGAATTTAATAAGCTGCTATCTTTACCGTTGGTTGCATGGTTCGAGACGTCATTCCAACAATATACCCAATTGTTGGTGAAGGGGAGGTTGATGTTTGTGGATCAGGGTTGGGTATACCTATACTGATTTTTCCAAAATAGTTTTCAAATTTGTTTAGTGCCTTCTTTAAATAATAACAAAAGCTAGTGTGGTCACGCAGAGTGCACACTGTTCCCTTCACTATGGGTTGTCACAAGGCCAAACACCTTTGGTTAACAGGGCACCTAAATTTTAAACTGTAGAGTAGCGAGTCACTATTGGATTACTCGATACCCGATCATAGTCTCGCAAGTTTTGAAATGTCTGAGCTGCAAAACCTCGTCACACTAATGATGACATAGGAGGGTTCTATTCACCCGCAAAACATTGTGCGAGACTAGACTTGTATATCGAGTAAGACAACATATAACCAGATCGATACACCTCTTACACTTCAGTTGCAGCTTCATAATAATGATTTGGTTCAAATAAAGACACGTTTTGGATTCTCCTTGCAGTCTTTCGGTAAAATGGTTTGTTTAGTGAATAGCAAAATATACAAATTTAAAATCATATTTCATCCTGGTTCAGTTGGTATTATGGATTCTACTAATGGTAGGCTCATGGAATTAATTCTTGTTGCATTCATTTTTTTGATGTTATCTTAGTTATTTTTCTTAGCACCAATTTTCCCTACCTGATCAGGTTGTACGTCATATATACTAATTACGCTGATAAGTTAGGAATGAGGTTGGTTGAATTAAATAAAAGTGTACCCGCGTTTGCGTGGAGGTAGGATATAAAAACATTATGAAAAAACCACCCGATTTGGATTTGAATCCTGATCTTCCAATAATCGGTAATCTAGAGTAACACCTTATACGATGCGGCCATCGAAGCAGGTTTTATCTTATTAAAAGGTTAATTATTCAATTAAGAGATTTTATTAATATTATATGATTTATATTCTTAAAAATATTTTCTTAAATCAGCCTTGGTAATTGGTCCTATTCAGACGACCCCAATATTCTTATTCAAAAACAACTATCAAGGCAAAATAAAAATTGTGAATTTACTTAAAATGTTTGTTTGTATTTTAATATTTTAACAACGCAAGATAATTATTATTGGGATAGTAAAGCCTTTATGAGCCTACCTATTATATTTACGTTTTTAAAAATTGTTGCGAAATAACCATATATTGAAACTACTATAAAAGTGAGAAGTGTTATTATTCATATTATTCAGTTCAAATGTATTTATAGGTGTTTGAGGATTAGTTTAGAAATCTTAGATTCTGAAGCGAGACGCACTATCACCTAACTACAATAATTCGAGTTCGAATGATAACATCAAGTTAATAATAATACAATATCCCTAATTTTCAACACAATCAACATGGTCGCAAACAAATTGAAGATTTAAAACTAATAAAGGCAAACCAAACCAATCAATAGAATAAAAGCGTTTACTTTTGATTACATTATTTTTACAACGACGCGTTTCAATCCCATTGCCTTTAATCTTCGAAGTGTCATTGTTTTTCAATTGTTTCCAGTTTTAATACTAGGTCATTAACGAGTAACTAGTATTCCGTAACATACAAACTTGCAATAAGAAATAAACATTTAAAAACTATCTCATTGTTTGGTGTCCTATAACCGTCTTGGAGGAGGAAGCTTGCGATAGAGTCGCCCTGGGTGGAAACCGGTGAACTAAGTGTAAATAATTGGCTGGTTCACAAGAAATTTGAATGTTTGGCCTGGAAATAATTTATGTTGCGCAAATGGTAAATATATCTGTAATTTTTTCTAAATGCATTAATTATTTTTTTTAAATATAAATTTTTCATGTAGTGTTTTGAGTTGTTTTTATATAATTCGATATTTATTGTAAAACTCGTTTTTTTAAATTCTAATTTACTTCTACAGTAAATATTTAAACAATATTATCGATATTGATAATTTCTATAAATAGAAGAAGAGAACGACATTAACCACTAGTGAACTGGTATTACATTTACTGAAAATTAATATCCCTTTCTACAGATTAGCCTGAATTTATATTACGGACACTTATTATTTATCTCCCTCTGACTTGTAAGCCTGTGGTTCGTGAAATCATGGCTTGAGACTTATCTCGCTAGCGTGTTTTCTCTTATGTTTCAAAACTAGGGCTCCAGATAACCAGAAAGTGAGTGAAAGCAAGGGCTTCGGAACAGGAATGACTGGGGTCATGGGCCCCCCTGTTTTTATATTGAGAGGGCAGGGACTATATTAAACCCATCCTCCGTCCCCCCGGGATCTTTCTAAGATTAGCAAAAGAGTGTTTGAAGAAGTCAATTTATGAAATGATTTAATCTTAATTTGATTCTGCAATTCAATCTACAGAGATTAAAGTCTATCATCTTAAAGCATCATATTTTTATAAATATTTCGGGAGAAAATCACTTAAATTAGTCTCTAAAGACATCTAATTTTCAAAAAATTCCAGGTGATCATAATTTCAAGAAGCATTTAAGGGCATCCAATTTTCAAAACATTTGCTAGGGAAGACCACTTAAAATAGCATCTAAAGGGAAATTAATTTATGGTAAAAAAAAATAGGTGAGGAGCCCTTTAATAAATTTTTTGGCCATTGAAAATTCTAAAATATTCAGAGGACTACTTAAAATAACTCCTAGGAAATCTAATTTATCAAAAAATCTGGTTTATCATTAATTGATATAGCTTTTAGAGTCATACATTATTGAAAAAATTTCTGAAGGTGAACTACAAATATCCTTTAGGATCAACAGAATTTTTTTTAAAAATTGGGAAGATTTCTAATCTTTTAAAAGAGTTTAATTTTCAAAAACTCCCCTCTTTAGGAGCACACCAAATAGCTTCTAGCGCAACTAATTTTCAAAGATTAAATGGGGGAAGGTATGAGAAAAATTTAAATAAAACTATATTTGCTATCCCCTTCCCTCTCACACACAAACAATATTGCACCACCACTTTTTAAAATAACTTTCTTATTTCTATGAAGTCTTAAAATACGCCCATGAGACACATAGTGTAGTCTTATAGTCTCCCAAGGCAAGTCTTGATATATTTCAGGGTAAACCTAGTGTACCTGTAAAAGAGGGAAAACCTGTAAAAGTAAAGTAATTGGGTGTGACTAAAAAAGTCAAGTAAAAGTAATTTTATAAAATGTGATTAAAATTTTAGTTTATGCCTCATAAGCACTGTTTGAATGTATGCAAAAAAATGAATTAGTAGAAATCAGTTGGACTTAAAATTTTAATCGGCCATTAGCTACACTTAGAAAGTTCTAATATATATTAAAGTGAAAGTATTCCAGAACGTAAGGCCACCAAGTTTAAGTTACATTATTGTATATAGGGTTATTATTAACTACCTAAGTGTCAGATAGTTAACAAATGTTATTAAAACTACATTCATACATTCATGCATGAAATCATAAATAATTTTAGATGGATAATATGAGTGGTGGATGAATCGTAGGAGTAAAAGTTTTATGGGAGCATCTTATTTTATAAAGTATGTCAGGGTAAAATCACTTTAAATATAACCAAAGGGCATTCAATTTCCAGAAGATTTTCGGGGGAGAGACCCTTTAAATAGCTTCTAGAAGAATCCAAATTTAAAAATCTTTTGGATGAGAGCCATTCTAAATAATTTCTATAGGAATATAAATTTCGTAAATATTTTCTAGTAGGAACCACTCTATATAGCTTTTTAGGTCATCCAAATTTTGGAAAATTACTGGAGGAGGACTTTCAATCTGCCGTTTGCCTTTGCGGCCAATACGTTCAAAGCACCCTTTTTTTCTAATCACCCTTATTACACAAATAAAAGGGGCCTACCTATCGTATTTAATTGCTAACTGAAAAAAGTTGCCATGTTGTTCTCCAACCCAGATCCTACTATGTTCTTAGCATAAATATTGACAAAGAAAGGCATATAAATATGTACTACCCGAAAAAAATAAACCTCCTTCAATTATCTTCAAAAATATCTATGGTTCAAAATTGTATCCAGTCAAGACCTCCAGACCCCCTCTTAGTTGGTCACCCCAATTTTCAAAAAGCTTCCTGATCCTCTAGGTGAGAAATATTTTCGAGATCATTCTTCTAGTTTTTGAAAATTTCAAGTCTCTGATTAGTTCAAACTTGAATTTTTTTTAATGTAATTGTACTCATGCCCATAAGCCTCGTTTATATTTTACATTATTGTACAGACTTCATTCTTAAGTAGAAATAAGTTTACTATAACGCAATAAATGTTAGTTATATACTAATCTTATTTGATGATCTTTTCAAACAAATTGAACATAGAGGTTTTCATTTTTCATACATTTTATTTATAATAGATTATTATTATTATTATTATTATTATTATTATTATTATTTTATGTTATTATTATTAGCACCGCGTTTTACTACCCGTTCGGGTTACACGCATTTACGCCAATGTGTAATGGTAGGGTGATTGTGAGATGAAATGGAGGACCTACAGTTTAACGTGGAATCCGAACCACGGTGGAGGCCTGGCATTCCCCACATTCACAAGATGTCTTGTCAGAGGTGAAGGAAGGGTTTGGTAATCAGATAAATCTGTGCCGAGACCGAGGATTGAGAAATCCAAGTGATTATATATTTTAATTCAAGCATAACCCTAAAATGTTGTTAATACACACACACAAAAATTTCTTTCTTCAAAACACAATTTTAAAATCTAATTTGATCCACAAAACTTTCACATGTACTAATTTAATAAGAGTTAAAAGCCAAAACTTAAACTGGGTTCAAACTCCATGTTAAGATGGTATTTTTCTATTATATTTAAATATCATAGCACACTATGATCAACAATAAGCTCTTATAAGTCCTAAAGTAGGTAAATTAAGACAAATTATAGTGATATAAATAAATTGTATATGGGTGGAGCCAGTATCTTCTAGAACGCTAGACGAACTCTTTATCTTGAAGAGAACGGCTGGTTGAACGTAATAAGACTCAACATAATGTGCAATATTCGGTAGCTGAGGCAGCAAGCATTGCACTGATAGAAACTTACAATACCGGCGGAATCCAACCAAACCGGAATATACGAGAAAAACAATTGCGGGGCTTATTTCCTCTGAGCAAACAAAGGCGCATCGCATGTAGAAGGGTTTGTTTTCATCTCCTTCCACAGTTTTCTATCTCTCTCTATCTCTATCTACCGCAATCGAGGCGACAACGCTCTTAATACCAACGGCAAACAGCGGGGAAATTGTTCGGGAACGAGTTTTAAAACAGTTGCCCCCTAGTGTCGCCATGTTTACTATGCGCGTGACGTCATTGTGTAGTTCACGTGATCACTGGCGCAAGAGAGAGGGTTTGATTAGGAAAATAAGGAACATAATATTTGGTTGGAAGTGAATTTAATGATTGTTTTTGAAAAAACAAGAATATTTCAAAATGTATATTAAAAATGTTTTGCAGAACGAAAATCGTGAAGAAAGCTAAGTACAAATTTTTGCTAACATTATTAGGAATGAAGGAGGGGGTGAAGTGGGGGGGGGGGGGACATGAGGTGATATATATATTTTTTTTTCAAAAATTTGTTTAACATAAGAAAATAAAATATTACTAATTTATACCTCGTTAATGCATGCGTTTCGTATCGTCCAGTTGTCGACGATAATTTATCGTCCATCCTCAAACGCATTGACTACAATCTAAGCAATATGGTCCGATAATGTTGTAGTTGCGGTCTGAAGATCTATCGTCGTACCCTAGATAACTCAACGATAATTTATCTTTGGGCGATTCTTACGAGCATCACGGTATAAGGTCGCATGTATTCAACCTGATGACGGTGGCATATTTACCAACCTGTCCTCTCCCTGTGAAATCCGGTCTCCCCTTGCCGCCGCCACAGACTGTCTATCCACTCTCTAGTCAACACATATTTCGAAGCTAGGGCTGTTTATTGGGTGAAAGTGTCATATTTTAATACTTTAAATTGTATTGTAATTTTTTAAATGAACAAATTAATGCCGGGATCACGATCAACTTAACGTTAACTTAACGTAACTTAACGTAAAGGTTATCTTTGTGTTTTTAAAGGGAAGCGATAACGATGCACTTAACTTAACGGTGACTTGCAGTTAACTTAACGTGGAGGGAGGTCTTTTACTTTACTTTACGTTTCTTGAAGGGTATCACGTGATCTAGCCTGCCAATCATTATGCGAATGACGTCAACAGGGCTATTTAGTAATTAATTTGTTGGTATTATGACCAATGTTTACTCTTTAACGTAAGTTCTAGTGATCAGACACTGAAACAAAATAATTAAACTAAAATATGGAACTGAATTTATCAAAAAAGTTTAATAATAGATATTTATTATATTGATTGAAAACTGTAAACATTCACAGATCATCACTTTACAAATAGTACAAAACCACAGATCATACTCGAGAATGCATATGTTTGGCTCGAGTTGTTACGTTAAGTTAAGTGAATCTTGATCACACATAAGTTAAGTTAGCTTTAAGTGAACGTTACGTTAAGTTAACATTAAGTTGATCGTGATCCCGGCATTACACTCAGAACTGTTTATTGATGACATTTAAATTTAACGAAAAGTTGGTCAAATGACTATCTTCTCTCAATTTTCCGTACAAATTATGAAATACACCTTTGACATATCTGACACTGTTTGTAAGGTGAACAGACCATCTCCTTCAACGTCTTTTCTTAGTCGCTTTACAGGGTAAATACAACACAACCTGGATCCATCGTGGTACAACAAGCTAGTGGCTGAGTTGTCAGTACTGCAACGCTCTTCAACGACTGACGGGTACGACCGCAGTGCATAAATTAGGCATAAGATACAGTGATTTAATTGTATTTACATAATTATCTCGACAATTATGGATTATTGGTCATAACTTATGAGCTTTGTGGAATTTAAACATAAATGTTTCAAATAAAGAGAAAAAGGCTCGCATTTAATTCCAGGATTATTATGACAAGTATTCAAGCACTATTGAAATTACTGCGTTAATGTTATTAAATTAAACATATCTACTGAAGCGACATTTTATTTATTGTGTTCCAAATTATTTGTTTATAAGAATTGATATAAATCTGGTTTTAAATCACGTCCCTTTCCGAGAAACGCACCAATAAAGATCTGATGGGTTTTAAAAAAGATTAAACTTCATAACGAGCATGCGTGCGTGCGTTTCAGAAAGAGTACTCTTATAATCCCCTGATTCATGCTCCAAACTCAACACTATCAACAATGTCTTCTAGTAGATAATGGTAAAAGCATCAAGACATTTCAATACGAATGTTAAACGTATAGCAACCCGAACAGGTAGTTAGATGTAGTGCTAAAAATAATTGTACGGTGAGCCCCACAGACTTTCGCTTTTATAAAAAAATACACATTATTGAAAAACTCATAATATCTGTGAAACGAAATAATATGTCTATAAATTGTTGAAGAAACGCTAAATCAAAGGTCATAAATGAAATAATATACAGTGTTACTTACTTTGTGTCATTAGGAAATAGGTTCACTGTTACAGAAAAACTGAGAAAAGAGAAACATCTTTGTCCACTAAAGAGAAATAAAAATCAAATTCTTTTCTAAAACCTGAATTAAATATTATATATATATTTTCTTATAGCAGATAATTTTTTTGTTTTATGAAAATATATGTCGAATAAAAGATTTTTATCTTTAATAGTACAACAATTTCACAATGATAAGTTATTTCATATCTCAAATTTCCCTCATGTAAAGCACCCTCACAATCATTTCTATGAAAAAATGAGAATTTCCATCTGATTTATTATGATAAAAAAATGCTGAGTTGTAAAATTTATTAAAAATCGTTTTAGTAAGTATTGAGAAAATCGATTTTTTTTTTTTTTTTTTTTTTTTTTGCCCTTCACTATCCTTAAATTTATGGTTAGATATTTAATTCCAGATACCTATCAGGAAGGCTTAATGAAAACCCCAGATACAAAGTTTTAGCCCAATCAGTAAAATAGAGTTGGCTCTAGCCCAAGATATAGATGGACAGACAGACAGACAGAAGCCATTGTGAAAACAACTTTTTTGGTTTCAGTGGGTCATGAAGTGTCAACATTTATCAAAATCTTGAGTTCGATTTTTTAGCGGTTACAATACTTTCTCTCCGAGCTGTTGAAAGAAAGTAAAAAGGTTAATGTTACAATATTAAAACTAAAATTATTAACTCCAATATACATTATTGAACTTAATTGTGTAGTAAAATGGTATTGTCAATACGGAAAATTGAATACAAATCAAAACTAAAACCGAATTGACGGAATCTAAAGATAATTCGGCCCTGGGATGTAGGGAACTAATATATATCAAAAGTAAACAGATCTTCCCTCGTGTTTTCATAATCCAAACCACAAAATATGCAACACCATAGTATATTGTGTTGTTGTCACTTTTGACAGTCAAAACTATCACAACGAACAATTTGTTTTTTATTAATGTTTTTCTTTTAACCATACCATGGACTTATTAAATTAACAGTTTGGATGTTTCTCTTTTATGGAAATGCTGTTTGGGGTTCACTTAAATATATTTTACAAACGATAGATTGTAAAACGCTACGTTCTCTTCACAAATTAAAATGGTGAATCGAATGAAACAAAGGCCCTTGATGACGTCATGCAAACGGAGTTCGGTTGTATTTATGTGCATCTCTTTACAAAATAAAAACGTTTTATTTTAAAGCCAATATTTACTACCGCTCTTTCTGTGAATTATAAAAAAAACCATTGATTTATTTTTGAGGCCAGTTAAAATAAGACCACAAGCAAAGTTATAATAATTATTAATTTATTATTGCATGCGCTATAATATATTTTGTTACCATTAGCGCGAAATAAAAAATATAATTATTTTATAAATATATTTTGTTCTTCCTTTAAGCTACCATAAGGCCAATAACTATAGAGAAATATTAGGGGATGTATTAACAATATAATATCACTAAAATCATAAATATTATTTCTACATAAAGTAACATTTAGTTTGAGTTTACTATTTCACATTGATAAATTAAAGGCAGGGGACTGGATTCTGTGCCTGTTCTAGTCTTAAGTTAGATATTAAGGCACATTAAGTTACGACAGGCCTAACAAGCCGGCAGTTGAAAATATATTACTTGAATAAAAATATTAGTCAGTCCACAGGCTAGAGATATTCATGGATGTAAAGTAAAATATTAACATTAAGTGACTTTCAGCCAGTGTTCGCCATAAACAATATTCTCTAGTCGATAGCTACCACCACTCCAGTGGCGAATATACTGTATATTCAGCTTTGTTAAAACTATAGTTTTACATGTAGAATGTCTTGATTATAAAACATGGCTGTTGTAATCCAAGCTATAGAACTAGAGGGATTCAATACAATTAAATAAATTAACATTACAGACTAATAGGAGTGCGCAGTGTAACTAACATTATGTTTTGAGGCCAAGATTAGCAGGGTATACAACCCATCTCCAACGCACGCCACTCACTCTAGAAGCGTGAAAAAAACACTGTCCAACTTCAAAGATCAAATTATGTTTCATATGACGAATTAAAAGGACTGGGAAATTACACATAACTAAAACCTAGGGATAAATGGCGTAACTAGAATAGTAAACAGTCTTAAAGAAAACTTTGATTTTTATTTCAGCAAAATCTTATTAGAGAACAATGCCCTTCTTTTAACGAACCTTAGAAAGTTTCGTATAGATACAATATCAGCAAAAGCTAAGTGCAACAATAACACTATGTTCTTCACAAAAAATATTTATGAACATACGTTAGTTAAATTTAACTGCATGGGCTTATTAAAATGGCGTATGACAACATCTAACATATTTCAGTGCTAGTTGTGAAAAAGTAATACAAAATTTTAGCCAACAACTTTAAAGTTGTGTAGTTATACAACAAACGACTAGTCTGATTGTCTAACTTCAAGATTATTAACCAACTCTGTCAACATTTGATAGACATTGAAACATAACTCATAAGTTAGATAAATAACGTTAACTAGATAGGAGTAGCTATCAACGTAATGCCTAATTATATTAACCATTTAAAAAGATTATGTCCTAATGTTAGAACTACCTTTCCCTATAAATATTACTCCATTTTGCATTGCAACACACTTTCCACATTAACTAAATATATTTATTTTGAAACGCATAAGTTAACTAACAATAAATTATTTATTTTGAAACGCATTGGATAAAATTGGAAAAATTCAGACCTAACTTTTAGAAAAACTTCCCCACATTACTTTCTTTTAACCAAAGTCATATTTCACTACAATCCTTTTGCATAATAAAAAGAGTTACTCTATATTCAGTAAAAGAACGAAGATTCATATAAGATATCAACAACAATATTTAAACGTAAAAATGACCAAAAAAAAATTAGAAAAGTTACAATATATATTAATTCACGCCAAACATAATTTCTCCTCACATTGTATAGGTATGTCCTCGAAGCCTACGCTTCGTTCTAGTGTCCGAGCCTAATCCAAGAGTGGTCTCATTCTTGACGGACGGTCTTTTATATGGAGCACAACTCATCGAACACTCGAGACGGGATTACACAAGGGTGGGGATCACTGAATTCAAACACACGGTTAGAGGGGATGTGCGCAGTACTGGACGCGTCTAGAGTCTTCTGGCGGTTTCTATCTTCTTCTACACGTCCATGTTGTTATTGAGACTGGTGGCGGTGTCTCGTGGCATGATCCGCAACTAGCCATGGAGCTCTCGGATGTTTGGGTATGGTTGTTGTTTGCTGACGTGTGTTCTTCCCGCTGCCTAGTCTGGTTCGGTGAAATTGGGTGATGTTTTGATTGACTAGCCCAACTTTGGTTAACTTGTGGCAATAATTGCTACACTGTAACCAACAAAGTCTTCAGTAAATTATATAATACTATAATACACAAGACTCATACAAAATAGAGAATGAACCAACATATGAGATGGCATTGATTATTTCCTCAGTATCTGATTTATTGTATACATCCATTTTTAAATCATATAAAGAAAGTGATGCAGACGTGGGGCTCTAGATTATGACCAAAAAACCCTAAGAAAGTGGATGTTATAATTATTTCCGTTTCTCTGTCTGTGTGACTCTATGATGCTACGATTTGATGGATTTTGTTCAAATTTTGTATCTAGTTGCTGTATGGAACTACTTTACGGTGTGTGTTTTTCTTAGTCCATCTCTAATTAAGGATAGTTTACTGACTACTTATTTAAAATAAATGGTATGGTGCACCCCACTGAATTTATACCACTTTTATCTTAGAATAGATATTTACTAAAAACTCATAAGATTTGTGAAACGAAATATGTCTCTATATTGTTATAGAAACACTACACCAAAGATCATTAGTGAAATAATATACACTGTTACTTACATGTTATTAGGAACCTGGAACAATGTTACAGAAATATGAGAAAAGAAAACATCTTTGTCCACCAAAGAGCAATCAAATTCATTTTCAAAGACCTGAAATATAAAGTATATATATTTATTTATAGCGCAGAAATTATTGGGATTATAAAAATATGTTTCATATAAAAGATTTGTATCTTTAATATTACTACAATTTTATAATGATAAGTTATTTCGGATCTCAAATTATTGTGTATAAATGATGAAAATTGAAAAATATCCTCTAAGTCATTTTTATAAAACAAATATGAGAATTGCCATCTTGTTTAAAATAGTGAACAGTGTCTAGCTATAAAACTTAATCAAAATCTTACGAAGGAGCGAATTTTTAGAAAAAATATGTTTTTCTCTTTTTGCCCTTCTTTAAACCACCCTTAAATTTTACTTTATATCCATTACTGTTTCCGGGATGTGTCAGTTTTTCTTTTTCAAGCCATATTTTTTTCCACCACCGGCTTGTTATACCTGTCGTAGATCCATATACCTTATAATCTACTTAAGAGTAGGACTGGCACAACATCCAGTCCCCGACCGTTAATATCCTCACTGCGAAAGCGTAAAACCACATTTTACCAATGATACATTTTTTTGCCATGCTGGGAGTCGAAACCGAAGCTCTTAGCTCAGTATACAGACGAGCTATCGACTTATCTAAGGTGTTAGACCAAACTACCCTTAAATATAGGGTTAATAACTAATTCCAAAAACCCTGGGGGGACCTCATGAAAACCCTAGATACTAAATTGTAGCTAAATTATTATATGGTTTAGACTCTTAGCCCGTGATGCAGATAAATGGACAGACGCACTGTACTGCAAAAACTACTTTTTTTTTGTTTCTGGGGGTCATGAAACGTCTGCATTAATTTATCAAAATCTAAGTTCAGTAAAGATATGTTATACAGTAGAAATTATTTAATTTGTCCAATAGATATCTAAACAGTTTGAAATAGCAAACATTTGGATAAACAATTTTTGTGAATATTTAGTCGGCTGGTCAATAATCTCAAAATATGCTACATATAAACACACACATTTTATAAGCTATTTGCCATATAAAACCCTTATACACATCTTATACTCACATGAAAAAATGAAAAAATTTAAACACAAAATATAAAATCTTCAAACGTAGCGAATCGCAAAATTTACATTAATAGATATATTAAAATAAAATTAATTTGGGAAGTACCATTAGCTAAATGAACAAACAATAGAGAGAGAGAGAGAGAAAACAAATTAGTATACACAACCATACCACACACAGTCACATATCATTCATACCACGCATACCATATATATCGCCATATATATGGTATGCGTGGTATGAATGACTGACATAGCAAGTAATTTAAAAAGAAAACAATACTGATATTAAATATTTAGTGGCTATATATAAAATAAATGTTTACACATAACAATAAGATTTACAAAAACAACCCTTTACCTAACAAACATATTCTTACTTTACCTTTTTCTACACGTCGATGATCTACTCTACTTACAGACGTTGAGTAATCTTACGCTGAAAAGATTTAATAGTGACAGCAGTTTTAATATTTATATCAAGAGCATTCCAGGAACGAGCTCCAGCAACAATAATATAGAGAGAATACAAGTTATATTTGTGAAGAGGGATGGAAAGTGTGTATCACGTGACCGGGTACCGAGATTATGATGACCTTGAAGAGGAGAGCTTTTGATGACGTCCCTTACCAAGCCGTAGCCAGTCAAGTTTGTTATAATACATAGAAATAGGGTCATGAGATAGTAATTGAATATCAATCTTACACACATGTTTTGAAGTTTTTGTAATCTACTTGCGAGTTCGTCAGTCAAGTCATTGTAAGCAATGTCACAGTAATCAAAGTGAGGAAGTATTAAAGTTTGGACTAGTGAATTTTAAGCGCAATAGGAAGAAAGTTCTTAAGTCGCTTTAATGAATGCAATGACGCAAAAATCTTTTTAAAAATATGAGTTACTTGGATATATCACGTAAGAGTGTC
The DNA here is from genome assembly GCA_039000515.1 of Timema cristinae. Taxonomy (NCBI): domain Eukaryota; kingdom Metazoa; phylum Arthropoda; class Insecta; order Phasmatodea; family Timematidae; genus Timema; species Timema cristinae. Next base: position 7,847,446 of record JBCFYV010011135.1, read on the forward strand.
ATTAATATATTCAGCAATATTTTTTACCACCGGCACCAAAGGAATTTTTTTTTATTCAATATTGCATTAGGGAGATTAGCAAAATTAGTATTATATTTAAGATTATTTGAGCCTATAATAATGAATTGAGATGTATCAGTATTAATAAGCAAGCCATTATAAGTTGTCCATGTGTGCACTGGATCAATATCTGAGTTTGGTAAAGCAAACGAATTACTTAATATATTTGCTGGTGTAAACAAATATTTTTGGAAATCGTCGTTGGCATACAAATCATGTTTAGTTACCCACAGACAAGCCGGTAGGTCATTAATAAACATGGAAAACAATAGCGAGCCAAGAAATTACCCCTATGCTACTCCCACACCCACACTAAGCCACCCTAAATGATATTTACCAAATTTAACACATTGCTGCAGTCCATATAAGCATGAGGTAAACCAATTTACAGATGTGTCAGAAAAGCTAAAATATTATGATAATTAATCAACTAATATCTCATGATTGACTGTATTGAGAGGTTGACTGAAATATAAGAGTGTTAGCATACCAGCTGTCTGTTATCCATTGCCAATCTTATGTCATCTGAAACATTAATTAGTGTTGTCGCTTTGCTGGGTTGTGGTCGAGATCCAGACTGGTATTTTTCCAGTAGATTTTTTGCAGTTAAATATTCATATATTTGAACATGCATTATATATTCTAAAGCTTTGGATAGAGCTGGAAGGATACTTATAGGTCTATAGTCCTTTAATGTATTAGGGGAAGCAAGCCTCGCAATAGGCCTAGAAAAAGCTGTTTTCCTAGAAGTAGGAAAGAGTCCAGCACGTATAAAGTGATTAAAAATATCAGTGATAAGTTATTATTATTAGCACCGCGTCTTACTACCTGTTCAGGTTATACGCACTTACGCTAATGTGTAATGGTAGGGTGATTGTGAGATGAAATGAAGGACCTACAGTTTAACGTGGAATCCGAACCACGGTGGAGGCCTAGCATTCCCCACATTCACAAGATGACTTGTCAGAGGTGAAGGAAGGGTTTGGTAATCAGATAAATCTGTGCCGGGACCGAGGATTGAACCCCGGCCGCCAGCATAGAAGTCTGACACCTTACCCCTAGACCGCCAGGTCACCAGTGATAAGTTCAAGGATAAAGTTAATTATTGTTAGAAAGAATGTGATAGGTATTTTGTCTGTACCCTCCGCTAATGATTTTATTATTTTGATTGCAATAAATACCTCAGAGGGTGCTATGAGCTTTAAATAAAATTGTTGTGTTTTGCGGGTGTGGATAATATATAATATATATACTGAACTTGTCCTCTAATGTCGGTACATCCACAAAGTGTTCATTTAATTCATCAGGGGTCGGTTTCAAGGTTGTCTCAATATTTGGGCTACGGCTGACCCCTAGTAAACGTAGGTCCCTCCATAAAGTGCGCAGTGAGGATGTCTGTGATAATAATCCATGTGAGTAATTATCTTTCTATCTCCTAACACTTTGTGTGCATCTATTTCTAAGTTGCCTGTATTGCTAAAAAGAATACTCTCCAGCATCGTCAAGTTTGTTGCGGTGGGCTTGTTTGAAACGTCTAAAAGCAGCATCGTGACAATTCATTAGTTCAATAATTGTCAGGGAAATCCAAGGAGAGTGTGGTCGAGTCGAGTTACACGCTTAGTTGTTAAAGGGGTATGTCTGTCACAGATCCCAAGCACCATTTCTTTTAGGCAAGTCACTTTGTCTTCAATATCATTTTTAGTAATTATGTTCTGCCAGGGAAATGAAACAGCATCCCTTGACATGATATTCATATTTATGTTTTTAAAAGCCCCAGATGTAATTTTTTTTAGGGTGAAACTTAGAAATATTTAAAGAATATAATAAGAAAATTAAATCATGATGTAAAAGTATTGGTACAGCCATTTGTCAACATTCCAAAACCTTATCAGCATTAGAAATGATGCTTAGGTCAAGCCAATTATGAGAGTTTAAAGTATGGTGCGTTGCTTGCATCGGACAAATGTTCAGGTTACATGACGCTATAAACTATTTTAGTCTATGTTTGTCAAGTGTATTAAATAGGTCAGTGTTGAAGTCACCCATGACTACTACGTGTTTATAATTGCTTCTATAAGTCATTATTTCCGTCTCAATTCTATTGATATTACTTATACTGGGGGGGGGGGGGGTTGTAAACAACGGCAAGTAATATGTTTTGAGTTGATATAGTAAGTTCTAAAAATAGGTACTCGGTAGGAGCATTATACGGGCCGAGTGGTGATGACATCACTTCTGACTCTTTTGTTCATGGCCATTTTGAAATAGTGTGTAACCATGTATATCATCAAGTGAGTTAGGAAAGGAGGGTGTGAGCCATGTCTCAGATATCAAGAAATCTTGAATATTCAAAGGGGAAAAAAATAGCTTTAAGTTCGTGAACATGTGCAGTTAAGGATTGGGCAATGACGGGAGCAAGTTGGAGGGAGCGGGGGTGGGAGGAGATCGAACTTTGTAGCAGTTGACTGGCAGTAACGGAACAGGTGTTCATTTATAAGGGGAGGGGAGAGAATTGTATTTACCGACACAGGCCAAGAGTACAGTTCCTGGAAGCAAGCACTGGTTGGACTGAGCAGTGCCAACCTATGAAATGCAACATCAGTCATGTTAAAAATATATATCCAACCAGTTACGAACAAAACCCATCCGTCGACTAAATGAAAGACCGGGATAAATGCACACACTCTCTCACACACGCGCACATTACATTAAACAAATATAAATACACATACAATACAAGAAAAGCAAAAACACAATCCAAAAACAATAATAAATAACATCCAACCATTTTCATCTACAGCAACAAAAGAATAGGAATATATATATTTTTTTTAGGTGAAATATGTGTCTCAAAATTAAATAATTGTATCGAGCTCACTCTGTAATTAAATGTAAAAACGACGCTCAGTGTCTCTCAGTATGACAATTTTTCCATCCTGGGACCCGCACTGACGCAGACCAAACTTATCCCTTGCGGCTTTCAGAAGGTGTTCACGTTCAAATGTGAGTGACTCAGTGATGAGGAGTGGAGAGTTTTTCAAAGCTCTTTTAGCTCAAAACACTGAGGAACGTGATTGATAACTGACAAATTTGACAATAATAGGTCTCTAACCTTCAGTCACCGTCCCAGATACGTTTCACTTGAGCTTCCCAATTCGATGGCACCGCTAGATATCTCTTGCCTCAATCTCCACATTGAGCTTTTCATTGAAGATCTTCAGTGCATCCCCAGTGACGTACTCACCCGGCCTCTCAGAAAAACCCCTGTACAACTAGACAATTTCTCCGACTGTCTTTCTCAAGGTCATCTAGTTAAACGTCTTGTCTCACGACGCGAGATCATCATCACGCATAGATTTCATATCAGACTGAAAATCCATTTTAAATTGTTGAAGTCTTTTATGGCTAAATTAGCACTGTCACTACGTTTGAAAAAATTAGTTATATTGGGTTTTCTGCCGTTTATTTATATTGACACAATGAATCAACTCTTTAAGCCCACTGATTGTATTAAAAAGGTTGTATTTTACGTCTGGTTGGGATTCCGTGAATCTTCTTAGGTTTCTCATAATTGTAATTACTTCAGAATAGATGGTTATTAGTTCTTCTGCTTGAATGTCTGTGCTGTCATCTTCATCAGAGGATTCTTAGATATGTTTGTTCTTTTTCAAGAATATCCCTATCTATCAGCGTTCTACCGTGGTTAATTAGTTAGGTTTTAAATTAGTAGAAACTCAAAAAATTAACAATGTATAGGCCTTGATTTATCAAAATATTTCCTTATAAAATTTTGATTAAATGTTAGCTTTTTATCATTGATATAGATAGGAATTTCATGGGAAATCAAGGTGGGTTTGAACTATCCAATTGTTCGAATAAACCAGTGTTATATTATCAAAATTGTATTGTATGCATTTTTTTAATTGATGAATAAATGTTTTTGATAGCCAAGCTATTACTATTGTTAATTACGGCCACATCTTAGTATCATATTGTTTAAATTTTATAATATATATAAAAGAAATGGGTTGCCCCTGTTGCCCCAACCTCCCCACTTGCCAATAGAGACATTGACAAGCATTGGGAAGTTTTGGCTGATTTGATATGCGAGTTACAGGTTGTTTTCACAGACCCTTATCCTCGTTGCATGAACTTAATATTAAATGACTTGGTACCTATGATTTAATTGTACAAAGTACACGGTTTGAGTTGGTTTGTAGCCCGACACAAGATATCCACCTTGGCAGAAGCGCCAAGCTAGGTCACCTGTGAAAGGGCTGTATTTCTTTGCGAGTTACAGGCAGCATTCGCTAGCCCTTATCCTCATGGAATGAGGGTGAAAAATATGAATTTGTGAAAATATATATCTAATGAAAGATGGGTTGATTGATTGTGAGTTTGTGATGATTATCTGAAAAGGAAACGCATGTTTGATTAGTCAAAATATACACTTGATGAAGGATGAAAATTGAATGTGAAGGTGTGGATGATGTTGCTCCTTCCTCTTATCCCTCTCTATTCCAGCCTAGGGCGTTTGTATGGTCTTTGGTCGTGAGGATTGTAGTTACCAAGTGCACGTATCAATGGATTTTTGTGTGCTACACTTTGTGTGTAGAACTTTTCCCTTCTTTCTTTGAATAACACATCGAGCGGTTTGCACTTGGCTACATCATGGAGGTGGTCTATTCTTGTTCTAATGTCTGTTCCGGTTATGAGCCTTAGTATCTTGTTCTGCACTGTTTGTAGCTTCTTGATGTGTGTTTTGGCTGCGTATCCCCAACCTACGCAGCCGTAGAGGATGATGGGCTGGATAATACATTTGTAAATGGTTATCTTGGATTGCTGACTCAGTTGGCGCCCTTTGAAGAGAGGATAAAGCTGTATGAAAAGCGCGGTTGCAGTTTTCTTTGTTCTGTCAATATGTTTCGCCCAGGTGAGCTTCCTATCTATGGTTATTCCAAGATATTTTGCCTCGTTTTCGAATGGTATGTCCTCTTGAAAAATAGTGAAGTTCTCTGGTGGTAATTGTCTCCTTTTAGCCACCACCATAGCCGTGGACTTCGCAGTGTTGACTTTCACTCGCCATTTTGTGAGCCAGGTCTCTAGTGTTGTTAGGTATCGTTGTAGTGCTAGTGTCGCGTAGTATATATTCCGGTCTCTTGTATAAATTAGTGTATCGTCCGCGAATAATCTCACTGTCATTTTAGGGTGTGTTGGTATATCAGAAACATAAAGATTGAAAAGGTAGGGAGCCAAGACCGACCCTTGCGGTACCCCTGATTTTACTTTCACCCTCTCGGAAAGTGAGCCCCCAATAGCGACCTGAAACTCTCTGTCTTCTAAGTAGCTTTTAATGAGCATTATGTCTCTTGGTGGGAAGTCGTATTGTATCAGTTTGTATAGCAGTCCATAGTGCCACACCTTGTCGAAGGCCTTCTCGACGTCCAAGAATATGGCGAGCATGTATTCGCGTTTATTGAAGCTATCGGTGGCATCCTCTATGAAATTTAGCACAGGATGGATCGTGGAGTGAAGTTTCTTGAATCCAAACTGTAGATCGGGGATTATTTCGTTCGTCTCTGTGTGTTGTTGCAGTCTATTTAGTATCAGGGATTCATAAAGTTTACTGGTTGTATTGAGCAGGCTGATTGGTCGTCTGTTCTGAGGGAAGATGCTATTTTTGCCTGGTTTTGGGATGCTGATGACTTTGGCCCTTTTCCAAAATTTTGGGAAGTAGTGTAATTTAAGGGTCGTGTTGAATATTTGGGTAAGCAGTGCTGTTGCATTGTGAGGTAGATTTTTTAACTCTTCATTCTTGATGCCATCTATACCGGTGCCTTATTTGACCGAAGATCTTCGATAGCTTGTTGAAGTTCCTCTACTGTGATAGGGGCTGGTATGTCGTCTATTTGTCTGTCAAAGTAGGCGTTTACTCCCTGATAATGTTTCTGTTTAAGTCTTCATCCTGCACTGGATTGGGTCTGAATTGTTGTTCTAGTGTTGCCGCTATCGCGTTAGCCTTGTCGATGTTAGTATAGGCCATTCCTTGCTGCCCATGTATGGCTGGAGTTCCCGCTCTTCTCGCAGTTCCTTTTAAGATTTTTGTCAAAGTCCACGGTTTCTGTTGGTTGGTCGTAGTGTCTATGACAAAGTCGTTCCATCTGGTTCTTCTAATGTTGTTGACAGTTCTTCTAACCTGCGCCTTTAGCCTGTTGTACCTAGTTCTTTCTTGTGGAGTTCGTAGCCTCTGCCAATCCTACGTGCTTCTCTTTTTTGCGCTATCAGGAGGTTGAGGTTGGGCTGGTCAATCCTTACGTTTTGCTGTTTTCGGGAGGTCACTGTGTTTTGTTTGTAAGCTACTTGTATTGTATTTGTTAATATGTCAATGGCGGCGTCAACGTCCTCTTCTGTTTCTATTTCTAGGTTTCCTGGTACGGATTCCTGTAGTTCTTCTTTGAAATTCTTCCAGTCTGTTGTCTTAGTACTCGGCCTGTGCCAGTTGGCCTGATGTTCAGTGTCGATGTCCCATTCGCAGAGTACCGGGTTATGGTCGGAATCGAGTTCTTGTAATACTGTTATGGTTTCCGATGTTATTTTTAAGTTAGTTAGTAATAAGTCCAGGACGTCTGGTCTATGAAGGTAATTGCCAGGATAAAATGTCGGTGATTCTGGAGTTATTATGTTGTAGTCTGCCTCTGTTGCATGCTCTTCTAGTATTCGCCCATTTCTATTTGTCAGCCTGCTATTCCATAGTGTATTTTTGCTGTTAAGATCCCCCCCTATTAGGAAGTTGTTATCTGCAGTGATGATGTCCAGGTCGGTTTTGAGTAACATCTTGGTTGGAGGGTTGTAGGTGGCCACGAAGTTTATGTGTCCGTTTTTGGTGTTGACAGTCACTGATGTGGCCTCCAGGTTTTCCGAGTCTTCGACGTTGTTTCTATAGTGTGGTAGGTAGCTCTTTATAAAAACTGCTGTACCCCCCCCCCTCTCTGTTGCACTCTGTCTGTCCTGTATATATCATATCCTGTTATGTTAAGCCGTTTGTCTGGTTTCAGGTGGGTCTCGCATACAAGTGCCAGGTCTATTCCATATGTTTGCATCAGGTCTTCAAATTCTTGTGTCTGTTGTAGGATTCCATTAGCATTCCATATAAGGATTCTGATTTGATTTTGTTCTATTACTTGTGTCTTATACGTCATTGGCTCCAAGGTAAAAGTCAGTTGCTGCCTCAAGTATTATCACAAGTTTTGTCATTTTATCCTCTGCCTGTTTGATTCTTGGTATAAAAGTTTTAAGATGTTTGAGTAAACCGCATATGTTCATTTCTTTAAATATTGTCAGTATCTCTTTGAAGTCAATAGGGGTCGTTTGTTCTTCTTCTTTCTTTTGTTGTGGGTCGTTCCGTGTGCTAAGTAGGGTGTCTCTGTATGATCGTGATGATCCGCTGAGTTTGGTTGGTGGCGTAGTTTTGCTTGGTAGTGGCGGGAAGTCAGTTTTTGTTGGTGTCAGTTTTTGTGTGGAGGTAGGTATCTTTTCATTTTTTTTCTGTCTTTGGTCTATCTTTATTTCTATCATTTTCAGGTATTCGGGGCACTTTGAATAGTTTGCGGTATGGTTACCACCACAGTTCACACACATAGCTGGAGTTGTGTTGTCTTTTTTTTTGCAGTCAGAAGTCAAATGGGGCGTCAGGCATTTGACGCATCTGGGATTGTTGGCGCAGTTGTTCTTAGAGTGCCCGAATTTTTGGCACCTATGGCACTGTAGGATGTAGTTTTGTGTTTGTATATAATGTTCTATCTTGACACGGGTGTTATTGATGCAAGTTTCCTGAAAGAGTTTATAGTTCTCGTCGGTTCTGGGGAGAGTGCATATGAAAATTGGTAATAGTTTGACGATATCTTGAGCTGCATTTTCCGTCTGTGTTTTGGAAGTAAATTGTCTGATGTCAGTTGCTGTATAGCCCATTGTATGAAGTTCCTCCTTTATATCTTCAGTGGGCATGTTGGGTGGGAGCCCTTTTATGACAAGTTTTAAGGGCTTGTCTCTCGGGAGTGTAAAGGTATGATATTCTTGCCCTGTTTGTTTGAGATAGGCTTGTAGGGTCTTGAAATCATCGAGGGTTGAAGTGTGGATTTTGAGCCCGTCTCTTATATAAAGTATTTTGAAGGTCCCTGTCATGGTTGATTTCATAGTCTTTGAAATTCTAGAATAATTTGCTGTCCCTGCTACGACTATGGGTGGTAATTTTGGTTTGGTATTTTGAGAGTTTGAGGTGACTTGTCTAGCGTTTTCGCTTGGTATTTCTATGGTTTCCATAGGCTCCTCCTCACGAACTGTCAGTATCTCGTATTGGTTGGCAACTTTGACTGATTTTGGAGGTTTGTCCTCCTTTGGTTTGAATAGAAGTTTCCTCTTTAGGATAGATGCGTCAGTGAATTCAGATTCCTCCGTCTCATTGTCTGATAGTTCAACGTTAATGTCCTCATCCTCAAGATTCCTAGCCCAGTCCTGGGTTTGGTGTCGTTTAAGTTGTGCGCGTCCAAGCTCTGCAAGCTTGTCCATTTTCTTTTAAGTTTGTTGTTGGCCCTGAATGGGCCGACAACACTTTGAGTAATCTTTGTTATATTTATGGTTTTTATTTGTTTCTTCGTCTCTATAAGTTGTTTGTCAGGTTAAGTCAAGTTTGTTGAATATTTACCTTTCAAACGTTGAATTTGGCCGCCTATTCCGGTTAGGTCGGAACCTCAGCCGTCAATCGACCTTCTAACTCCGCTATCACTTTTGTTGATCACGGATCCTCGTACAGTGAAGTCAACCTTCTAACTGTCCTCGTCTCGTCCCGTCTCGTCGCGTCTCGTGTATATATAAAAGATATCTTGACTATCTAATTTATCTAAATATGCATTTGGTAGCACTGGCAGCCTCGAGCTCTCTTTGGCTGTACAATCTCATAGCTTGTGATCATTTGATAGCTTAATTGTAGCTGACAAATTTCCTCACGTTCTTAACAGACTACCTTAAGATATGGGTTGAGAATGACTCTGGGCACGGCTCAAGGGTAAGAACATTGGCGTACTACGCCAAAGGTCCGGGTTCGATTCCCATGTAGAGGGGTCATTTTTCAATATTAAATAATATGATATAATCGCTTTTCAAATTATACATCAGAAGTGTGTTTCATACGATTATCAAAGAAAATCTTTGCTTTTCTGATGAAAATTTAACAAAGCAACGTTTTCTTATATCTATTTTTTTTAAAGATAAAGATAAAATATGTAAGACTGTATCGTAGTATTTATTTAATCATGGCCTATGTGCTATATGTTAAATTAACTGGCGGTTTCTTACTTGAATTCATTCATAGTAGTGTTGGAGTATCCCATTACATTTAACGGCAATGCCCTGTACCGTGTAACAGCAACAGAGAAATTAATTATTTTAAAATGGCACCCACCCCGACATGTTTAGAGTTGGGATGAATTTACAGACCCAGTTTAATTAGACTAGAGTTTGAATTCCCAGAAAACAACATGGCGGTCTAATCTGTGACATTAACTCTAAGCTGTCTGCGTCCTACCGAAGAGTTGAGACGTCCAGAATCTCCGCGATATTTAATAAGTGGTTTGATATTTTAAAACATTGTACACGTCAACATGGTTGTGGAATTTACCAACTTGCAAGACCGCAACTACACAGGTGGGGAGAGGGGGAGGGACAGGACAAATGGTACCATGCAAGACCTTACGCAGGTTTTTTGTAAGGGGGGGGGGGAGTCAATAGTATTGACTGGGTATGGCTGGGTATAATTAACTGGTAAACAATACAATAACATAATATGTGATATAGCTATGGTGACACATAAAATATTATTGAGATGTTTCTTTAAGTAATGAAAAATAATTTAAATAGTTGTATTTTTTGGGACGATAGCATTCAACCATTCATTACGCATTGATACCAGTATCTTGTCCAAGATATACATTAAAGTCCAGGAAAGTAATTATTAAGAAGGAGTCTTAAAAATATTGCTTCTCGCTGGAATGTTCTACTGGATCCTTTTTTTTTCTCGTCTCATTTTATTGATATTGTTTATCTAGTGTACATTTATTTCTCAACGGGAGGGTTTTGAAACCCCCAAAACCTCTTTGGTCATATGGCCCTGCTACTATGGTACCGGACCTGGGTCAAGATACAGGATGAATATAAAAAATAAGTTTATTAGATGAAATATAATTATACATAAAATCAAACATGAATGACAAGCAATAAAACGCCTATCTATACCAAGGAATAGAGCATTTCCAGCTCACTATATGGGATTTCCTCCAGAGAAAATTAATAATATTAGTCATGAATATCATTGGCTTGGTCAAGTCTTGTCCTTTCCTTTCGAAAGGATTGAAAGTTTCACGGATTTTATTATTATTTTTGTACTAAAATTAAATTTGCACGCAAAGAGATTAAGGTTGTGAATCAAGTTTAATGTTAGTTTCAATATTTAATCATGGGCTTATGGTTTTTTATTGATTTTTTTTTTTTGTAAAGTGACCAAAGATTGTTTTTTAAACATGCAAACACAAGTTGAGAAGGGGATGCATAACAGAAGAGAGAATGGGCTTTCTCCCTCTGTAAATAATTTGTTTCCCTCTCCTAGCGATTGAAATAAGCTTACCCCTCTCTAGATTCTCCAACATTAAGATAAAAAAAAATGGTATTGTAATAAATTTTAAATGGGTTATAGGGACATTCAACTATAAAAACTTTGGGAGGGAAGAACTACTCTAAATATTGATATTAAGTATTTGATTTTTGAATAAAACACAGGTGAAGATAACTCTAAATAGCTTCTGAAGCATCAAATTATCAAAAATTTGGTGGGTGTGGACCATTCTAAATAGCTTCTAAAGGCACCCAATCACTAATATTTCCAGGGGAAAACAATCCCAAATAACCTCTGAGAGAAACTCATTTTCAAAAAATTTGGTGGAAAAGGCCAACTCTAAATAGATTATAGATGCATTAAATTTTCGACCACAATATCCAGGTAAAGACCACTCTACACCAAGTCTCTAGAGGCATCAAAATTTAGAAAATTTACTGGGAGAAGTCCACCTCAAATATCTTGTGTTATAGGCATATAATTTTTTTTTTTAAATCAGGCATTGTCTGCTCTTAATAGCTGGAAAAACATTAAATTTATCTAGAATTATATGAATTGATCCTCCTTTGGGTTTTTTTTAAATTTTAATGTTTACGACGAATTTCCTGGATAGAACTACTCAGAATAGCTTCTAGAGGTAGGGTCTATCCAACTTTTAAAAGGGTATAGGGAGAAGGGTCACTCTAAATAGCTAATAGATAAGTATACTTTTTTTTTTAATCAGACAGATCTTCTAGGTATATCCAATTTTCAAACATTTTCCAAGGGATATTCCCCTACCACCCCTTAAGGTTTGGAGTTAAAGCCCCTCAAAAGCCTTTTTTTTTTTTTTTTTTTTTTTTTTTTTGTTTTTTTTTTTTTTTTTTTTTTTTTTTTTTTTTTTTTTTCAAAGCTAATCCATCCCCCTTCACAAATAAGATTTCGCCACCACTGAATTCAAGTGGAACAAAGAAAAGGGGGCTGTTCTTTGCCGAGATTCTTTTTAAATCTCACAAGTAATTGTAATATAAAGATTCCTCTTAATATTTTCTCAAGAGATGTTGGACAATTATTCCACATAGAATCCCACAACTCATGTTTGACGAAAATCCTTTTGAAATCCCATAGACGAGAATCCTCTTAGAATCTCACAGTTAATGTTAGACGGGAATCCTTTTAGAATCCCAGAGCTCCTTTTAGATGATAATTAACTTATAATCTCACAGCTAATGTTAAACGAGATTCCTTTTAGAATGCCACAGATAATATTATAAGAGAATCCTTTTAGAATCCTACAGCTCATATTATAAGAGAATCCTCTTAGAATCCTAGAGCTCAGTTTGGACGAGAATTCTCTTAGAATCCCACAGATAATACTAGATGAGAATCCTCTAGAAATACCATAGATAATGTTAGAACATATTAATCATAGAATCTCTAAAGGCTGCGTTAGAAGAGATTCTTCTTAAAATTCCCACAAGTGTTTCTCAGACCTATTTTGTTTTAAAACTAATTTTAATTTATTCCCCTTTCCTTGTAAAGGACACAAAGGCGGTCCACAAGATCTCTCATTGGCATTCCGGGTGTGGTGACGTCTCTCCGCACGACTGGCGTCAACCAATCAGAACCCAGCGCCTAATTGCGGTACCTTCAAAGCGTCCCCTGTACGACACGTTGGAGACTTTCTCTCACCTTGGAAGGGAGACTTGGCCAGTTTCTCAATATGCAAATCATGTCCTTCTTTAGATTGGGGGTTGCGCGCACGATCAGAATAAACTCCTCTACAAGCGGGGATGACTACCTCACCCCCCACCCTCTTTCCCGGGACAGTCATTATAATATTCTTTACATCATCCATACACGTGTCCATATCCTTGTTTTGGTTGGATAAAATAAGATTTTAGAATGTTTCCTTACCTCATTAAAAAGTGAAGTAAGAGTGATTTTATAAGTTGTAGTATTGTATTACCTCACTTACTTTATGGCATCAGGTAAAAACACTAGGGAAATCTCTTCTTCAAGATTCCAACACACTAAATTAAAAATAACATTTAAATTTGCCAAATAATCTACAATAATTATAGACCTAAATTTTTTTAATCATCAAATATTTTATTTTCAAAAGTTGAAAATACAACTTTACATAAAGTTATGACGTTATAATTATTTGTACTAAAGCAACTCTTTATAATGCTTTAGGAAAATAGTTTTCCCACATTTTCACAGAAAACGTGCTTTGGGATATTATTTTATTTACATGTTAACTGTCTTCAAGCAAACTATTAAAATAAGTTCTTGCCGAATGTTGAGCTAAAGTGGAAAGTATTTTTCTCAGTGATCTACAGATATCATGGATTATAAAAATATATAGTTGTATTTAAACAATCACAAAATCGTTAAGGGTTGTATGCAAGGATGATAAACATTCCAAAAGTGTAAGCAAAGGAGGAAGATACCTTGATTCGCTGCAAGAACACCAAAGATAAGTCTTACATAGATATGGTCCTGGTCAGCCTTTCATCTTAATTGCAGAAAAATGTTGAACATGCAATGTGCATTTGTTTTCGAGGCATCACACTTCACGATATAGTACTCTGATTTTCAGAACAGATTTTGTTTTAGCTTGTTTAGTAATGGCGGCTGCTAGGCCTGGGTCTAAATGATCTTTAGTTTTTTATATTTAGACATAATCTATGAAAGTTTATGATTATTGATAATCAAGTGGTGATAAAATTAACAATTTATTATAAATGTTGTTTAGTTTCATTAAATTTAAAGATCAAACTCATTATGAAGGTGATTTTCAACTTTTTGTAACTTGCGGGACACTGAACAAGGTGCTAACATTTTCAAGGCACACCATCAGCTTTTAAGGAGTTTTTATAATTAAAGAAATATGTCCGACAATGTTTGGATCGATACATACATATATAGTTTTGAAAATGTGCTACAGATTAAATATTCAATTTATTATTTCGAGATATGTGAGTACTTTCTTTGTGTGGAGGAGATCTAACATAACCAATAATAGCAAAAATGAAAAATTAATTTAAAATATTAATGAGAGTAATATAACACAGAATGACAAAGCTGATTCAAACAACTGACTTAAAGACTCACATGAGTATCCTGAAAAGGTTAATAATGTGATTATTACGGTTATTTAGGGTCTGAAACAAGACGAATAAAAGTACTTGGAATTTTACAATATCAGCTGTTTTAAAAAAACAAACTGTAGTCCTGTGTCTAAAATTAACATTGGTGATTTTTTACTCAATATTTTGGCCTTCCCCCGACTCTTCATGACACAGAGGTTGAAAATCGCTGCTATAGAAGGCAGTGTATTTAGATAGATTTATTTCGCTATGGGGTGTGGTATCTCTGTGTTAAGTTTCATCACATGACTACTAGCAAGACCTTCTTGCAGGCCACCAGTTATACTTTCAGGGTGCTTTCTTTTTCTTTCGTAGACCTTTACTTTTGGAATCCTTAGGCATTAGTCTTGCAAATGGCTCTCAGACTAAATACATATGTTTGTAGTTTATTCAATTATTTGTTTACAAATACATTTCATTGTGCCATAAATATAGCACATAAATAGAAATTGTGATCATGCAGAAATGTCTCTAAACATAAGTTGTATCGAAATTATAAAGCATAGTGCATAAAAAAATTATGTTTATATATTATATCTAATTAGAGTCATGCAAAATGGGAGGTTATTTTTTTTTGTAAAAGTGGATATTTTTCTCAAAAAACGATAAAAATTTTAACTGAAAATGATATTTATGTAGATACAAGTCAAATTAATAGTTATTAAAAAATTCGGGCTGAGTCCAGAATAATTTAGCACTATTTATACAGCAACATTAGAATAATAGCACGCAGTTAAATGTTTGATTGAATTTTCATACAATGTATCAATGATTCAACTAAAACTCGAGTCGGTGCTAAGGTTTTCTGGTCTTGTTCCAAAAGGAGTGTTTTTTTTATGGCAAGTAATGGTAAGATAAACTATTTTTACATTGTTAACTATAGTAACAACTATTAAATAACTATAATATAATGATGATGATTAATGTTTGTGGTTCAATTCCCGACAATGTCAACAACAACAAAAATGTTGATGGAGTGGGATTCCCTTACACATCAGGGATGCATTTATAGCTGGGTGTTGTGTTCATTCATTAGATGTTAAATCATGTGCTGATAAGTCAGTATGCTCAGAAAGTGCATGTTAAAAAATATCAATAATCTTGTATTTTTACATTTTGAAAGTCTCATGTGTCTAAACAGCAATTACCGCCACAAACTAATGGGAACTTATTAACTAATTACAAGTGTGACAAAATTGTCCTTCCGTAACTTACATGTAACTTACGTGTTTTAAATTTGAAAAACAACTAATCCTCATAAAATATATTTTAATTTTTTTTTTTTTACAAAATTTCACCATCAATTATCCACAACAAATACCAACCTTCTGCAATGTAAAAAGAAGTTATATACCGGTAACACTCTTAGTATAATAATAAATTAAACTAAAGCTTGATTCATTTATTTTAAGGGCTACCTTTCCACCATATTCCTTCAAAGCACAATAATCTATAGCATCCTAAACGTTTAACTTATTTTTTGCAACAATCTCAAATCTTTAAATGAATACGTCCTTGTTATCTAATTAAAAAAATTGTGTCTTTCAATGAATTACCTAGGCCTTCATTTAAATTTTCACACATAATTATTCACAAACACTTAAAAAATATTCAAAACAAGTCACATTATAAAATTAAGCGAAGTTAAAAGTCACAGTAAAATAATATGGCCAACTTTAAAAAAAGAAAGAAGATCAACTACCTCTTCTTTTAAATATTTTACATTTAAAATGATTATAAAACATTACAAAACAAACAAAAATATATTAATCTAATCTAAACGAACCTTCAACTAAACAAAATTATATTTTGGAAGCTTTTGTTAAAATCTATTAAATTAGTTGTGAGGTTGTCTGACGGAAATTGTGAAACGTATTTAGTGAAATGCAGTAGTAAACAATGATAGAGGTGCTTAAAATTCGTTCCATAAAATAATCTAAAACAAAGTAACGAAAATATTATAAGATCAGTAGTTTGTATGTGTCTTATATGATTAATAACCCAACTAGGAAATGTTATTTTGTTAAAAATATGTTTTCGTAAAATTGGGTGAGCTTAATGAAATTTTGTTAAAAAAAAAATCCGTATATGGCTAATATATTTATTAAGTCTAGCTTATAAATATTTAAAAGTATGACATTCGATCAAATCTGTGGGTCAAGATTCAAATTTGGAGCACAGGCTTAAAAGCTTAAGATAGGCCTAGGCCTCTAGGCTATATATTTTTATTATTATTATTATTATTAATAGCACCACGTCTTACTACCCGTTCGGGTTATACGCACTTACGCTAATGTGTAATGGTAGGGTGATTGTGAGATGAAATGAAGGACCTACAGTTTAACGTGGAATCCGAACCACGGTGGCGACCTGGCATTCCACACACTCTAGGCTATATAGATATACGGTACCCAATATAGGCATATTTATAATAATGCAGCCTACAAGTTACATTTATATATAATATAGCATAGGGCACTATTTATAGGCCTAAAAATATTAATTACATAATCCGCCCCATTTATATAGACCTATGTCTTATATTAATATATATCTTATTATATTTATTAAACATAACCAATTATATAATTTATAATATAAGTTGGCCTAAATCCACTCATTTACTTTTATAAATATATATTGAACATAGAAATTCAAAAATAGTATGGCTGCGTTTGAATAGTCTGTGCACTAGGGCCTATGCACTTGTAGGCTTTACTGCACACTTTAATAAAAGAAGATTGTTGGTGCCCTAAAGTGCATAGGGTGCCAAATACCTTTCGACAGCACAGTACAGCTAAAGCTACCTGGTGGGATAATTCTGAAACATGCCTTTCCATATAAATTAGAATGATTTTGATAGTGGTGTGCCAAGGTTCACATAATAAGGCCTATTAAGTTTTAACTACAGCACCATTCTTTTAATTTTGTTTGTTGTCAAGGATAAATCAACTGATCAATATGGGTTTAATCATGAATTTGCTTCCATGATATTTTGTATTAAAGCCATTATAAATATTTTACCGCGCAACAATATAGGTTTGCTATTCAAACTCTTCCAGAAATGATCTCAATTTTTAAGTTTGCTATCATTAGTTCCACAAACACACAAAAAACACTCTACCAAAATATATTATTATTAAAAAAAAATGCATTAAGTTATTTAAATGTAGGCCCTAACATATCAATAGCCCATTTGTACAAAAAATAAAATGTTTATCATTTAGTCTATTATTTTATCTATGTGGTTTATTTATAGTTTTAATATACAGCTTTTAAACCTTTTTTTTACCTTTAAAAAGAGATTTTCATTTTAATTTTAAGAAAGAAATTTAGTTATCTAAATGAACAAAATAGCTCAGAAAATCATTTTGAGTAAACAATTGATACATTATTTAGGCACTTTAAAAAGTTTGTTTACATATAAGTGCGCAAAAAGGGCATATCGCATCAGATCAATTCAAAAGAATTCAGATAACTTCCAAAACGACTTCCGCCCTATAAGTAAACGTCATTGCAACTTTCAAGCAAACAAAGTGTAATAGGGCATAAGTGTGCTACTACTATTCAACACAGCCTATATTTCAAGTTATTAAAATAGTTTGATAGGCTACCTAACTTTTCGATATTACAAATGATACTACCTATTTTATTAATCTTTAGTCATATGTAGGAAAATTATAGCTCAATCTTTATTAGATTAAAACAATTTGATTCACCAAAAAAAACTGCCACGTGTTACAAAGTTAAGTTAAACAAGCGCAACTCCTCCCTTTTTCGCATCATGAATTAGAGTTATAAATAAATAACTTGTTCTTCACTAACCTGGTGAGAAAATACAGCAACAAATTTACTCCTTTAACAAAATAATAAATAATTTTGGAACTTTTCTATTTACACTAGATTCTTCTAAAAACAAATATGGCGAACGTCTTCTGAACATGAAGCCGAGCCTCTATTCTGTGTCTTCTCATTCTCTCTCTCTCTCTCTTTCTATTAAACCGCATGTGCACTGATTGACGTGTCGGTGTTTCCCAGACATCTTGAATATTGCCCATGCCAAAGATGGATACTGTCGGGTCCACTGGAAATATCCGATAGATATATGGGAAAATTCCCATGTTCGTATGGTATATTTAAAAGTATGAGAGAAATACAATATTGTTGTATGGTAAAATTATGATTATTTTTTACAGTGGGACAGTTGATGATTTCCTTGCTTATTCAGCATCTGGAACATCCCTTATTAGTGTCCAGCAATAGTTTCGAACATTCTAGAGCTACACTTTCCCTAGAACCTCTTTTTATGATCAAAATTTCTTGGTGGAGCCCACCTCGGTGGCGTAGTTGGCTAACGCGCTAGTGGTGTTGAGCTCGACTGCTGAGGACGGGGAGATCGAAGTTCGAATCCCGGTCGGGTGAACTGAGGGTGGTTTTTCCTAAATGGCTTCCCACTCTCCCTCCACGCAAATGTGAGTTCACTTCCTCTAATTTAACCTTCCCAATTACTAATCCATTAGCGTAATTAGTACTTAAAGCGTATGACCCAAACGGGTAGTAAGACGCGGTGCTAAATATTATATATTATTATTATTATTATTGGTGGAATTGCTCGCCATGTTCGTTGCTAACGGCACCAAGATTCTCAGGGAAGAAATCCAGGTGGGAGTCCAATAAATTAATTTTAAGGGACATATTACACCCTATATCCTTGAATTAATGTAAGCCACAATTTTACAGTAGTTTTGCGTTTTAGAGTTGTAGCGGGTCAATCAGTTAGATTGAACAGATACAAGTAAATAATTAATATTTATAATAATTTACGCAAGAAAAGGAAATATCGTAACTTATTTAATATAAACTACCTCAAAGTTTATATTCTCGGATTTGATCCAGTCTACTAAATCTACGTATTGGCCTACGTTCAAACACGTGGTTGGTCAAAAATATTGTCTTTGGACAATTACTGTACTAAATATCAACGAAGAGGTTTAATATTATTGTATTTATGAATAATATACTTTAACGCTTTGCTTTTCCCGTTGGATGAAGCTGGATAGACTTATGCACGCCTGCCATGCTGTCTACACGAAAAAATAATAAATACTGATTCTTAACTGAATTGTAATATAATATTAGGTCTCGTCAGGAGACAATAAACAGTAAATACTGATTCTTAACGGAATCTTACTGTGACAGAATTAGCCAAAACCTTTTCCGTGGCACTTTTGAAAAATCTCCAATTGATTTTTTCAACTTGGCTAAATAGATCTTTACATTTTTCTGTCTAGGAGTAAAAGCTTCTCGTTTTGTCGATTCCTTCTTGACGCGAGAATTTTCTTGTCACAACTGTCCCACTCACACAAGAAACAACCAAATTTAGTACAACTGAACTGAAAACCAAGTAACAGTGCAATTACTTTTAAATCGTCACATATGTTCCAATTTTACATGCCATACTGAACTTTCTCCAAAAGGAACTTCATATTTGAACAAGATTACTTTATGTTAGTGCCACAAGCTAAAAGGACAGAAGGAAGTTGGTTTCCATTATGCAAAAGGACACTTTTCAAATTAGTTTTGGAGGAGTCAATAAACAGTCTCCACTTTCTGTTTTATGTTCATGACTAAGAGCATCCATCCCTAAGCAAATTTTGTTACAGTGAACTAGGTACACCATTTCCTTGAAAATGAATTTTTTAAGCTCATCCTGGCGGTTACGAAAAAAACACAATTGAGTGTATCACTTAAATAAATTCTAGCCCTTCAGCCTAGACTCCAAAAGATCATCCTTTTTTTTTTTTTTTTTGACAAATTCAAATCCCGGACTAGGTCGTTTAAATCACCTTGAGTTAACAGATGTGGCTTAAAATAAGAGGTACTTCCTTTAAAATTAGAGCCTTATTATCACCGCGTCTTACTAACCATTCGGATTATACGCACTTACGCTAATGTGTAATGGTAGGGTGATTGTGAGATGAAATGAAGGACCTACAGTTTAACGTGGAATCCGAACCACGGTGGAGGCCTGGCATTCCCCACATTCACAAGATGTCTTGTCAGGGGTGAAGGAAGGGTTTGGTAATCATATAAATCTGTGCCGGGACCGAGGATTGAACCCCGACCGCCAGCTCAGAAGTCTGACACCTTACCCCGAGACCACCAGGTCACCTATAAGAGTCTTGTTAATCCTTATGTTGAGCATTGTTTTCAGAGTATTCATAATTTTATCTTTATTGGAGGATCTGATACAGGTAAGTCCTCACTGTGCAGGACTCACCTGATAGCAGATGGCAAATTTTGGTATATCACTGTATGTTTGAATTTACTTGTTATTCCTTTTATGTTTGTTAAAGAAAAATAACAGTCAGATGAATTATCTTGGGGTTCCCTCCAAACCATGTTAAATTCAAAGCACATATGTCTGGAATCATTTACACAGGTCAAACAGTAGATATGAGAGGTCCAGTTCTTACCTTGGTCTCCTACTTTGCAATGAAAGTATAGCTCATAATATTTTTTAGTGAGTGGAATAAGATTTTGCCGTTGAGCTTTAAATGTCAATCTCCCACATATATAAAAGAAGGGATCTGAATTATTTACACACTTTATTGGCAGTACACAGTATCAACCATAACACAGTTTCACAATAATACGACAAAAGAGAACTCAAACACCCAGTACGTACACAGTGAATGTCAGCTCACTACTGACACATTCTGCTCAGTCAGAGGGGTGACCTGTTTATGCCTCAACATGCTGCACATACCTCTTCTGTTTGGCACCTGCCTGGAGGTACTAAAACAAATATATATCTGAGGGAAAATTTCATAACTAATTGTGACAAAATAGGGCAAATCTTTCAATATTTTTATTTATAAAAAGCTTCATCACAAAAAAAACTGTGGGTGATAGAAATATTATGATCGCATATTATAATTCAGTGTTTAAAGTTGTTTTATAAACCCCTTTAATGCTCCATGTACCCAAAATCGTGTTTACCAGAGTGATACAAGCTTGTGAAGGTTCATCAAATCATCCCACGATAAAGCTAAGTTTGCTTGCTCGGTCAACCTTTTCGCTTCGTCACCAGATCAACAAGTCCAGCGGGACCACACCTTAATCACATATTTTAATCTCGTAAAAATTATATTTATTCATCCTAGTACCATGATCAAATTTAAGGTTCACGTGACGTAACGTTTACTTGAGATTCACTGGACATTCACTTAAAGTAAAGAGAATTGTTGTGTGTATCAGGATTCACGTAAAGTACCTAATGTAACAACTTCAATAGGAAACAAACAATAGATATGAAGTAATGGTTAGGCTGTAAGTATTTGCAATAGAATATCTACAGAATATACTAAATAAAATGTAGCAACATGCCAAGAAGTTTTAGAGCTCATGAAACGTGGAAAATACTGTACCGAAGTGGTCTGTCTGCACGCCATAGACAAACAAATGAAATACTAAATAGCACTGTTGACGTAACTCGCAACATGATTGGCTGGCTAGAACAAGTGGTACCTTCACTTGACGTTCACATATCGTGAAAGTTCTGCCCTGGACAACTCTTATGTTAGGTAACCGTTAATTGAACTGTATTGTGATTGCTTCCATTTTAAAACACGAAGAAAACCTTAACGTCATGTAAAAGTTAAATGATTGTTAAGTTGATCGTAATCACAGCATTATTTCTCAACCTCCAAAACACATGTGGATATCTGACCCCCAAAAAAAGTATAAGATGGATAAATAATATAAAATTAATAGCTATATTTAAGATTCTATGTTGTTTATTCGACCATGATTTTAAACAATCGATGCTTTGTATCGATACGCGATTAACCAATATGTTATTCGTTTTTCTAACGATACTTTACTAGACAAGGACACAGACGATGTAAACACTAGATACGCAGTTATATTGAAGTTCAAATAGAGATTCATAAACATTTGTTTACATTTTTTTACAACTTTTGCACCAACTAAGATGACTGTGTGGTCTAAGGAGTCACTCTCTCAATAAACCAGATTGCCAATGAGAGGGAAATCGGGTTTCAAATACCGGTCAGGTGTATTGAGGTTTTGTTTTCCTAGTTGGCTTTCAAAACTCCCTCCACTAAACTGCAAGTGCACTTCTTCCAAATTAAACTTTCCTTGTACCTAACTCACCAGCATATACAGTCCACATGCATACAAACTGAACGGATTGTAAGACGCGGTTCTAAAAATATAAAAGTACATCCATTAAATGAGAAAATTTTTAGATATGATAAAACATATTTTCAAAAATGTTATGCACATTTTTTTAATAAGCCCCTTCAGGAGGAATGGAAATATTCTAGCCTGTGTTCAACTATTCCAAAAAAAGTCTACTAAAATTTATTTTTTTACATGCATGGTATATATATATATATATATATATATATATATATATATATATATATATATATATATATATATATATAGTTATAGTTTCGTCGTAGTCTTCTGTTTCATTGAACCAGAGGATTCCTTTGAGTGCAGCTGGAATTACCATCAAACATAATGTTCTGCCGCTGCCGACTCGATCCACAGCTCGGTCTATCAGTGTGGCCAACTGAACAAAGAGAACATCTCTGTCCAACAGCGTCGAGTCACGGGTATACCCTGACAATGATAGGAAGGAACGTTAGAGAGGTCTTTTTACTTTAAAAAATCCTGATAAATAGTAGACATCTGACAGGAATAAAGGACTTAAAGACCACCCTTTCTGCCATGAACAAGGTACAGTTTGATTTTCATAGGAAGCCCGTTATTTTAAAACTGGAAAATCATTTTACCACAATGGCGCAAATAAAAATATTGTGTTTACATTCTTAGGCAGATTAATTAATAATGAAAAAAGAAATAAAATAATTTATAAGGAAGCTTTAGAATTTTGTTATTATATCTTTATAATTATTAATGACGTTGCCTACTTGGTGATTTCAAGTTATTTTGCGAAGCTGGTTGCATCTTAACTGAACTCTCCTAAACACTCTAGGCAATAACACAATTATACACCAATGTACAATTTATGAATAGAAAGATGAAAATTAGCAGTTCACCTTGCAAGGCCTTTTGCCTATGGGTTGAAAACATTCCCTCTTCATCTCACGAGTTTACACAATTACTCTACTATATACATCTGGACAACCTTGACTTGCTTTTTAAAATTATCTTTATTCTGGTTTCCCTTTCTTCTATTCTTCCAAGGAACTTCTCAATCTACATTTTTTCAGGACGAATACTAAAAGCCAGTTTAATGAATAAACCTAATAGTCTGAGTTGTAGACGATTTATAAAAAATGTGATCGCAAAAAATAACTATTTCAGTATCTAAAAAAAGTGGAGTTGTAACACTGTAAGACTATTTTTAGAATTATTTAAGAACTTATGGTTCTTATTTCAATGTTTTATCTTTAAAACTCGCCGAATAGAACTTAAATACCTTTAGAGGGGAAATACTATATTGATTTTTCGTGATGTCACAGGTAGGAAAAGTCCTAAATAAATTAAATGAGTTATATTTCTAAAGTGCCAAATACTAGTGATTTTCAATCAATGCTGGTTGCAGAAGGTGGGCTTCCTATTTTTTTTAAATACCCACACAATCCTAACACCAGTTGTTGTGTGTTTATGGACGAGCGATCAGAAAAGTTTTGAAGAGATAAGAATAACGGTAAATTTGTCAATTGAAAACTTACCGATAAATTTAAAATATAAAATAATCACAGTAGAAGAATATGTATTCGCAAACAATTTGATTTATATATTTAATTATAATAATATATTATGTATAATTGACCGAGGAGCCCCGAAGAGACACATTCAACCACCAAGCGCTGTAGTCGCGTAAGTGTGAGAAGAGTAACATATTGTATTGATAATGATCGATTGAATAACCAAGCTCTTATATTTGTTAATTATAGTTAGAGCCGCATTTAATTATAGTTAATTTTATATTGAAAAATTACACCCGGCCACGGGAATCGAACCCGGGACATTTCACTTAGTACGCCAAAACTCTAACCACTGAGCTATTTCCGGTATCGAAAATCACTAAAAAAACTTACGTAATTTAATTATAGCCTCTTAGGATGAATTAAACTGAAATAAGAAATGTATCACTTTATATTGTTGTATTGCATTTGTTCCATTTGAATAGTTGTACAAAATTCCATCTCATATATCTACTTGGTCCCCTCCTGAATGTGAATAATTTAAAGATCAACTCGCGGTAGGGGAATCCCTGCGTTAGGGCAGTGAACAGGGAATGGGGTTTCTTGCAACACCTGCCAGCTACCAGGTATTTCCCTCTAACCTAACCTAACTTAACATAACCTAACACCGCATAACCTAGACTAACAAAGGAATAGTCGTGTATTTAATTTAGTTAAATGTATAACTACAAGGCTGTAAGGCCGTATGAATGTTAAGCACCCTGTTGTCTAACAAGGGATGAGATGGTATAGCAAACAAGATTCGTGACAACCTGGACTCCTCATATATTATTATTATTATTATTATTATTATTAGCACCACGTCTTACTACCCGTTCGGGTTATACGCACTTACGTTAATGTGTAATGGTAGGGTGATTGTGAGATTAAATAAAGGACCTACAGTTTAACGTGGGATACGAACCACGGTAGAGGCCTGGCATTCTCCATATTCACAAGTTGTGATTAATACAAGTCTTGTCAGAGGGATGGAAGGGTTTGGTAATCAGATAAATCTGTGCCGGGACCGAGGATTGAACCCCGGACCCCAGCACAGAAGTCCGACACCTTACCCCTAGACCACCATGTCCCCACGTGTCTGTAATATGGACTCCTTCTCATATATAAACAGCAGATAATCCTCTCCAGGTCCCCACGTGTTCGCAATCAGTAAGGTATCCTCTACTGAATCAAATTTCGGACGAAACATATATAATGTCTTATCTGTGTGTGGGTTCTCCACGTTGATTGAAGCTGCTGTTGTGCTTTGTACACCCCATCTTGGTATCCGTTAGGGCTATACGCATATTTAAACTAATTTAGTAAGGATAATAACGGTAGAATTGTATAGAAAATATACACGCACTTCTATAGAAGTAGAATGGGACAACATCTATACTTTTTAAACACTTATGTATAGTAACCGTGATTCGAGCCCCAAACTACTGTGTTCAGGAAATCCAGTTTACTACTAGTGACAACTTAGTCCGTGTGACCACCGAATGGGGTTTATAGCTTAAATCGTGATGTTTATTGATGTCATTTTAATTGTTTATGAACCACGTCCCGAATTTGCGTTGAGAAAGAGAGAATGAGGATTGACTATCTTCGGTGGACGCATGGTCTAAGGCGTTACTCTCGCAGTAGACTAGACTGGCGATTACGAGGAGATCAAGTTTCGAGTCTCGGTCAGGTGTATTGAGAGTGGTTTTCCCGAAATAGTATTCCACTCTCCCTCTACTCAAATGTGGGTACACTTCATCTAAATATAACCTTACAAATACCTGACACCATATCTGTCATGGTCATAGCGATGTTGGAAGCTAAAATTTTAAATTAAGAAAAAAAGTTGTCACTAAATTTCAGGATAACCTTTACCGTTATTCAACAACTGTTGAGGTCAACATGTGAAGGAAATTAAACTCTCTATTTTTTTATACTGTACCAATAGTTGACTTATTTTGACCAAATAAAGGTTTGCTATAAAAACTGAAAAGAATACTCCTCTTAACGTGCGTTCCATACCATCCCACCTTAAGGCGATTGGCCCTTTTAATTTGGCGTGGAAATGAAGAGCCATGGGAACAAACAGTTATCTTCAAGAATTGTGATTGTTTTGCAATTTTCTTTTCAGAAACGGTTTGTTCAAGAATAGAAACATGTTGATTAAGTTATAATTTTTATATACACACCTCCTCTATAATTTTAACAGTGATCAAATATCAATAAAATTGGCATTTTTCAATAGAAAATTGCCAAATTTATAACAAAAAATAAAAAATGTAACACCTAAATACATTGATACATTATCATAGAAGGGGTGTTGAAAATATTAACATAAACATTTCACTTGTTCTCAAGAAAACTGATATTTCCAAATGTATGATTTTTCCGCAAGACCTGTTTGGTAGCTAGCGCCATCTACGGTTTCCATGATCCATCTGTTCTTGTTGGCGCGGAAGGATACTTTGGTCTGTTGTGAAGCCACACCACGCCTTTCACCCTCCTACCCACCATCCCATAAAATAGGTTTGATACTTACACTCGACGACAGGGCCAAGGGCCTTAAGTAAAACCTCCCTCAGTGCACCCGGTTAAGACTTAAGCCCAAAGTTTCTCGTCCCAGGTGGTCCATTCTATTGCGAGCGTGGCGCCTTGGTCCGTGCAACCACTGACGCGAGTGATTTAAGACGTTAAAAGTACGACCCCCACTAGACACGACCGTGCGAAACAAGCGATGGCTAGGGGAGTAGAATGAGGGGGGTGCGTGCTGTTTAACCATTGTGTTAGCAGGAGGGTGGGTTGGAGCTTCTTCCAATTACCACCAGGGAGCACTGGTGTCGCGAGAGCTCCATGATGGGAGAACGTGTTTGTGTTTAAGTAAACCAATTACCCCATGACGAACCGTGACAGGGCTAAAAGTCAGCACTTTGGTACACTTTGCCCCCAAGGGAGGGTAGAGGGGGGGGGGCACTAAAGCAAGAGTTGAGCTGGTGAGAGGGGGAAGAAGGGGGTTATTGGGTGGGTCTGCCCCAATATCCTAACTAATTGCACACAGCTTTCAAACAAGTTTAGCATTTTACATATAATATGTGTCTCTCCCAACATTTATTATTCCTGATTTTGTTTGGGGATTGTGGGTTAAGGCGTCAGGTTCTTCCAATTTGGTTTATTAGTGACAATGGGCTAGGAGTTCTGTTCCCGCGTGAGTGTACTAAGGGTAAGGCCACTCATAGAAGTCATGGAACCTTGGGAAAACTTCGCTTTGTGGGGCCCAAAGCTATTAGTTTTCCTCCTCTATTCCCCTAAAAATAAAAAATAGATGTGGTAGATGTCATTACAATAGTTTTCACCTACTGTATATACCAATTTTCAGCCTCATATTATTTTAGGAAATGCCCTAAAAGGAAAATACTTATATTTATTAATGCTAGACCCACCTCGGTGGTGTAGTTAGCTAAGACGTTAGTTTCGTGTTGAGCTATACTGCCGAGAATGGAGACCTTGCGGATCTAATCTTACTCGGGTGAACTGGGGCTGGTTTTACCCAAATGTTTTCCACCCTCCCTGCATGCAAATGCAGGCTCACTTCCTGTATATTCAACCTTCCCAATTCCTAAACCATTAGCGTAAATAGTACTAAAGCGTATAACCCGAACGGGTAGTAGGACATGTGACTAATATATTATTATTAAGTATAATTCATGTTGGAAGCCATGTTTTTGTACATTTAAAGATTGATCTCTTCCAAATCCCTGTTTCCATTTTATTCCACATCAAACATTACCTGTATCAAGGTACAATGAACCACCTGTGCCAAGTTTGAATTAACTCGGTTAGGTTAATACGTGCAAAGGTTATAATTAGACATGAAACTCAGATAGATGCATGCAATTCGTTAAAACCTAAACTGAGACCTCACTTCACTCGTTAAGGTTCTTGGCCCTGTCGAGTGCAAGTCTAAAAACTATTTTGCGGGATGGTGGGTGGGAGGGTGAAAGGCGTAACGTGGCTTCACAACCGACCAAAGTATCCTTCCGCGCCAACAAGAACAAATGGATCACGGAAACCGTAGATGGCGCTATCTTACTGTACATGTCTTGCGGAAAAATCATCCGTTTGGAAATATCTGTTTTCTCGAGAACGAGTGAAATTTTTATGTTAATATTTTCAACAATCATTCTAAAATAATGTATCGATGTTTATTAATTGTTACATTTTTTATTTTTTGTTATGAAGCGGGCAGTTTTCTATTGAAAAATGTCAATTTTATCTATATTTGATCACTTTTAAAATCATAGAGGAGGTGTGTGTATAAAAAGTATAACTTAATCAACATGCTTCTATTCTTGAACAAATTGTTTCCGAAAAAATGTTGCAAAAAACATAAAAATCCTGAAGATAACTGTTTATTCCCACGGCTCTGCATTTCCACGCCAAATGAAAAGAGCCAATCGCCTTAAAAGTAAATCCAACCACATGATTATGTTTAATTTGTTTTCATACTCTGACAGTATCTGCTATATCGCCTGTATATGATAGCACACAAACAAAAAATTTCCCACCCCAAATTGTTTTTTTCTTCTCTTGTCACATTAGCAAGCCTGGGACTCCCCAAATCTGGGGGCTAAGGGACGTAAATGTGAGGGCTTTTCTAAATGGTCTCTGGCTCTACCTCCACGCAAATTCAGGTCCAATGTCTTCCTCATCTTCACCCCATTAGTGGGGTTAATTAAGGATAGCAGAGGTGGATAGTAAGACGAAATCCAAAAGAAAACAATGTAAGGTGTTTGTCGTAAAGAATATTCTAGATGGGTCAACGTGTTTATATCAACACGTGATCCACTAACTTACTCAATGACCACATCGGTGGAAGCTTCGTCTACATACACATACAGAGTCCGTTTACCATAGGAGTGATGGTAACAGACCGTAAACAGATGTAAAAGATAAAAACCTAATTAAAAATAAATTGTTAGTTGTGAAAGTTTTGACTTACAAAAGTGACACGTGATCTTGTATATCATTCGAGATCTGTTCAAAAAGTTCCCGAACTTCTTTTAATAATTGTTTTGGGCTTATCTACAACTTAATCAGTCTTATCACGCTCGAAGTACTCTTCTCCTTGGTTGATACATCGGTCCCAATATCGTTTCTACTTCTTAAAATAGTCCTGATAGGTGTTTTTTGGGATCGCACGTAAGTATAGTGATTCATGGAACCGAGATTTTTCTTGTCTGCCTTCAATAGGGTCGAATCTTCGTCCTTTCGAAGTGGATTTTAATTTTGAAAGCAAGAAAAAGTCCGCAGTGGCCAGATCAGGCGAGTAGAGAGGCTGAGGAAGCATAAAGCTGTGTCCATTTTTGTGCAAAAGTCACAAACCAGCAGCGATGCTTGTGCGAGAGCGTTTTTATGAAAAGGAACCAGTATTTGTTTTGCCACGGCTTGGGCCTTTTTATAGTGACATAGTCACCCAGGTATCTCAGCACTTCAATGTAATAACACCAATTAACTGTTTGTGCCTCTGGTAAAAATTAATGAACAATGACCTCAACATAAAAAAACAGCAGCATAACTATCACGTTCGACTTGACCTACCACTCCTTTTCTGTCTTAGTGAACTTTTTCCAAACCATTTGCTTCCCAACATCGTAGTCTTAAACCCATATCTCACCACTATACTTGTTTGCCTGATCCAAAATTTCCTTATAGACCACAATGATATTGTTTCTCTGATCCTAAAGTCAGCAACCATGGGACGAACTTCTCTCTGACCCTGAGTCAGCAGCCATGAGACAAACTTCTCTCTGACCCTGAGTCAGCAGCTGGGGCACAAACTTCTCTCTGACCTGAGTCAGCAGCCATGAGACAAACTTCTCTCTGATCCTGAGTCAGCAGCCGGGACAAACTTCTCTCTGACCCTGAGTCAGCAGCTGTGGACGAACATCTCTCTGACCTGAGTCAGCAGCTGTGAGATGAACTTTGCAGTAAATCGACGCATTTCCAGTATTTCGGTCAGAATGTCACATTGAAGGGTTGCATTCATCCGCAATTTCCTTAACAGTCAATTTGTGATTTGAACACATGGCTACCCGAAATTTGCCCAAATGAGTGAGTATCTTCAGTTGACGTCAAGGGGCACCCTGAATACGGACCATCATCAGTTGACTGCTAACTACCTTTAAATTGCTTAAACCATTCATATATCATTTTGTGTGGCCTAAACACTGATCACAATAATCTGATTTAATAATTTCATGAGTTTCCGTAAATGTTTTCCTAAGTTCGGCTCGAAATGAAATGTTGATACACTGCTCAGGAAACTTGGTAGTCTCGAACATTGTAAAACACGTACAGACAGCTCCTAAACAAAATAATGCAGCGTAATCACTAATCACAATATAATTACGAGCTAAATGGTAGATTATTTGCTAGGTTTTCCTCAATGCAACATCGCTATGACATCGCGTTGTCGCACTATTTCAAAAGTGTGGGAACTTTTTTTTAACAAACCTCGTATATGGTTTTCCAGTTATATTTGACCAGTGGACCTAATTTTATTCATGCGCATCGGTAACTGGGTAAGAATAGATCATACCTACAAGTACTTCAACGGCACTTATTGTTAAACCCTAGAGATCCTATGTTGTGTCCTTCATTAGGCTTTACTATCATCTACATCATGTTTTATATTTACTTACTCAAGATTATTTCTGATTATTAAATTTTTTAAATGTTTATTAATAACGCGATTAGATCGTTTGGAGCAATCTACGACTATCCTTGCTGAAATACACAGGTCTCTTGGACCAGGTTTGTCGTTTGAAACAGTTGTGAATTAGGTCAATCCTCCTAGTTTGTGTGTTTGTTTATTTCAGACTCAAGTTTGCATAGCCAGTGTCTGTTCAATCATCAGGTCGTTAGATTAGGTTTGCAAAACTGAAAGGAAGTCAACTGTTTGTTAGGTTAGATTAGTTTATGATAGGTTAGATCTGTGAAAATTGAAGGAATTAGCTTTATGTTTATGTTAGAATATGTAAGGTTGGACTATATTATGTTAAGCAACGTTAGGCTTGCATAAATTAGAGTAAGAACACTGTTTAGTTTTAATCCATAATTTCCATCCTGGTTGATCCAAAAGAACTCCCATTTACTTTCTAATCGTCCTTTATAAATAGGTCAAATCTAGTCGCTTTTTGGCTGAAATTAGGCACTAGGCGGTCGTTAATAACTCAAGTATAAACATTAACATAAAGATAACAAGTGCCCAGTTTTGGCTAAAGTGCATAAAAGTGTAAAACCACTCCCTCGTAGGATTTTGATTCACTATTTGATTCATAATTGTTTGTGCACACTAAAGTTTTCTTTGCCTTTGTTAGATAAAAGCATTTGTTTACTTTTTCATAATATCCACCCAGTGCTGCCACACTCAACTGCAAACAGTGTTACCACAAATGACATGAAGAAATATCCCTGGCATCCTACCCACCCACCCCCCTAAAATTAACTGTAATATTAAACGAATATTTTACAAATACAACACAATACTAGCTTGGATGAGTAAATAAGAGTTTTAGTAGATAAATATATGGGAGTAACGTTTTCTTTTCACTCCATCTTGCTATCGGTTCAGGTTATACGCATATCTGTTAGTTACTAAAACGGGATAGGAGTGAGGAATAAAGCATTTTAAAGTTTATCTACACGTATTTGCGTGAAAGGAGAGTGGAAAACAATTTAGGTAAAAACAGGCTCTGTAGACCCAACTGGTATCTGAACCCTGATCTCTTTGTCTTCAGCATGCCAGTCTAACACGACTTAGACTATGCGAACACTGAAGCTAGCTTAAGATTATTGAGAATAAAATAAGTATAATTTATTAATACTAAAAGAAGATTGAAGTGTAGACTGGATAACCCTCCCCTTCCTTTGGTGAGGTTACTACAATGATCAGAAAAATAACCAGAACCTATTTTTGTCTGTTTAACAGAAGACATCAAGTGGAAAGATGTTACATAAGTAAGGACCAAACGTTGATAAACTTCACGATTATCCCCTGTTCACTTAAAACTTCTCTTATCAGGATGAGCTTTCTTCCGCAGACATCACATAATTTAGTAAACGGGAGGAGGCACTTAAGTGCCCCGTCTAATCCCAATCCGGTTATCCGGTCGGATGGTCACTTTCCAATCACCGGCTAGAAACGCAGGAAGAGGTGTTGTTCAACCTGTGGTAGGTGTAACCTAGGGTGTATGTGGGGTCATCTGAGAGGTTGGATCAAAGTTGGCACTGACAATTGACGTCATTAAAAACTGAGCACAGGTGTCGAACTCCAGACCTCATAGTTGCACTCACCAAAAACCATATAAAGATCTGGTAGCTTCGAAAATATTATCATGGCTCATCTTACCGACTAGACAATGGACATATCAAAAAATAATTACCTACATATTTAGGTCTATATATAATAATTTGATAAGTCTATTTTAGTTAGTCAAAATTACGATATAAGGGTTGAAACCAATTTTGACAAATGACCTCTTATTTTAAAGCTAATTACACACGATCAACTTCTTAAACAATAAGTTGTACAATATCTTGGTCACATCGATTGTATACTGTACCGGTATAAGTTCTACTTAAAGACCGTTCACAGTCTACACGGATTATGTATTATTATTGTTATTATTATCATCATCATCATCGCGTCTTACTACCCGTCCGGGTTATATGCACTTACACTAATGTGTAATGGTAATGTGATTGTGAGATATAATGGAGGACCTACAGTTTAACGTGAAATCCGAACCACGGTGGAGGCCTGGCATTCCACACATTCACAAGTTGTGATTAATACACGTCTTGTCAGAGGTGAAGGAAGGGTTTGGCAATCAAATAAATCTGTGCCGGGACCTAGGATTGAACCCCGGACCACCAGCACAGGAGTCTGACACCTTAACTCTAGAACGCTATGTCACCTAATTTCTGTTTAATTATTATAATATTTAAGATTATTTATTAGATTGATATTTTCCAACTATACTGCTGTGTCATGATAAATATCAATACAAAGATACACCACTTCTCATTCTATGAGTTATTTTTTATAAATATACTCAGTGCAACAGTTGAGGCGGCCGTCAACCTGTGCCCAGACACACACGCATGCGCCTTAGAGGGAGTCGAATTAAAGTATAACCACTGTTTTCACTTTGTGTTGTGTTTGACATAATTATGTTTACGTGCTCATCAAGCTTTGTATGGCTTACTTCCATTAGTTACTATTGTTAATCTTCGTGCAGCACTAGGTTTGTTACAAGGCTTTTGATTTGGTTAACTTAACTCTAGGAAAACCAGCCCCGTGGTGTAGTGGTCAGTGCATCTCACTACGAGTATAGGGATCCCGGATTCGTTTCCCAGCTTGTACCTTTGGTAATCTTTCTTTAATGGGATTGATCCCAAAGGTCACCAAGGTTTGGTTAATTCGGTTTTAGTTAGGTTGAGACTCACACCAGCTTTACAACTTCATAATAACCATCATCACATCATCTCATTGCGGATACGTGTAAACAGCGTCCTATGGTGTACACTGGGCAACGCTCTGAGACATCAGAGCGGCTAAAAGTCTACATACAGGGGAATGAACTGGATGTCATGTCCCTCCCGGTCATATATGTCATTAGATAAAAAATATAAATATAATAAGTTAGCTATGATAACGTTTATGGGATTGTTCTGAAAACAAATAATAGTAGGATGTAAATTTTGGTCCAATTTCTGGCATATAGGAATATTAAAGATGACGAGTTTATTTTTTAATTTCTCTTGAAAATAAGTCCCATAAAATTATAATTTGTCTTGGATTGGTCTAAATTTCAAAAATATAGCTAATAGTCCAATTATCTTCTTTATTCGTGTATTTAAGTAATCTCTACTCTGTCAAAAGTTACCCATTATTTTTAATGCAAGGTACCTTTAATAATCATTATTGAATGGAAATAAAAATGGAGAAATGTTTCAAAGTTTTTTTGGATGCTGTGGCTGCTAACTGGAAGGAGGATCTAACGTTAACTTTATTAACTCTTTTATGAATGTTAGTACCAAACGATCAATATAGATTAAAAATAGTTGTCGCAATCACTTGACCTATTGTATATCCTGTATATTGTGACTAATCTGCAAAGCCATTGGTTAACATTGAAACCCATCTAAAATGTGCATCATTGTTACCAAATACACAAATAACACATTTATTAACGTATTAATACATAACTTTATTTAAATCACAGCGTCTTAATAACATGTCAAGCCAGAACACACGTGCTTGACGTTTATTCCGTGCACCCACCAATACGGTGATTTAAAACTGAAGATATCATAGATCGTACACAGTAGAATCTCTACTTTCTGAGTTTCAGAAAAGGACAAATATTAGAAACACGTGGGTAATAAACTAAATCATCCATCACAAGACAAGTAGACGCTTCCTTAACAAATAGTTTTATTTAACTTAATAGTTCGCTATTTTTACCGACAGCTACTCTTTATGACCCCACAATTTGTTTGGATACCTACTTCACTCGTGGCCTAAAAATAAAATATGGTTAGTGCTTTTATTTTATCACCGCGTCCTACTATACATACTGTTTATACTATGTACTAATTACATTAATGGTTTTGGGATTAGGAAAGTTTAGTTGAGAGGAAGTGCACCTGCATTTGCGTAGAAGGAGAGTGGAAAACAATTTCAGTAAAAAAACTCAGTGCACCCAAACAGGATGGAACCCCGATCTCCGTCCTCATCAGTCTAGCCAAAGTATAGGGTTAGGATATCCAAACTAAACCTCCGAAGAAGCCCCCTGAAAGGCTCTCTAACTGCACTATCCCTAGGCTCAGAGGCCCTTTATAGTGCAACCAATGATAACCCTCGGGCCCGGAATCTTTTCGCCAGACGTGGACCCAAGTCCATGGGTGCCATTCCGGGTACTCGGGCACCCGAAAAACCAGGACCAGCCCTTTCATGCCAGCCTACCTTGGGTTACTTGAGACAAACCTCCCCTCCCCTGGGACCGGATGGAGGGAGGAGTTGGCTCCTCCTAGTGATCGCCACACTATAGGGGTACTCATCTCCAGATAAATAAAACCATACAGGTTGTAGGGGGTGAGCAATAAACCTGCTGTCAGCGACAACAAATGGTGGCGCTACGAGACATCAAAGTTGGCTCTGTGTGCACCTGGGGTGTAGGCAACTCATCAAGCTTCAGAACAACACGTGAAGTGTGGTGTAAATGATGACTAACAACGGGTATTGAATTCCCTGCCAACAAGTACCCATAAGGAATTGCTGATTTCTGGAACGATTGTATATGTCAGGAGAGGGAGTGGTGGCTACTTTTAAAAATAGTTTTAAGTAATACTTAAAGTTAAAAAAGTATAAATAATACAAAATGCATTGTTGTTTAGAGGTTACAGCCATTTGCCTAAGAGTAATTAGTAGAGTTGTGGAAGATCATGTCTCTGAGTATAAGTACTTGTCTCTGAGTATAGGTACTTGTCTCTGAATGTAAATACTTGTCTCTGAGTATAAGTACTTGTCTCTGAGTATAAGTACTTGTCGCTGAGTGTAAGTACTTGTCACTGAGTGTAGTTACTTGTCTCTGAGTGTAAGCCCTTGTATCTGAATGTAAGTACTTGTCTCTGAGTATAAGTACTTGTCTCTGAGTTTAAGTACTTGTCTCTGAGTGTAAGTACTTGTCTCTGAGTATAGGTACTTGTCTCTGAATGTAAATACTTGTCTCTGAGTGTAAGTACTTGTCTCTGAGTGTAAGTACTTGTCTCTGAGTGTAAGTACTTGTATCTGAGTGTAAGTACTTATCGCTGAGTGTAGGTACTTGTCTCTGAGTGTAAGTACTTGTCTCTGAGCGTAGGTACTTGTCGCTGAGTGTAGTTACTTGTCTCTGAGTGTAAGTACTTGTCTCTTAGTGTAAGTACTTGTCGCTGTGTGTAAGTAAGTACTTGTATTTGAGTGTAAGTACTTGTCGTGGAGTGTGAGTACTTGTCGCTGAGTGTAAGTACTTGTCGCTGAGTGTAAGTACTTATCTCTGAGTGTAAGTACTTGTTGCTGAGTGTAAGTACTTGTTGCTGAGTGTAAGTACTTGTCGTGGAGTGTAAGTACTTATCTCTGAGTGTAAGTACTTGTCGCAGAGTGTAAGTACTTGTCTCTGAGTGTAAGTACTTATCGCAGAGTGTAAGTATTATCTCTGAGTGTAAGTACTTGTTTCTGAGTATAAGTACTTGACTCTGAGTATAAGTACTTTTCTTGGATGGACTTCTGTCTGCCATGATGAAATTACTATTAATAATAAAAAAAAATTAAATACTAAACACCTAGAGTCACACCTCCCTTATCCTGGTCTGTGAGGTTGATGCTAAAATCTGGAATGGTGTCAATCTGAGGTGGTAATTAAGTCTCAAGTGGCTTACTCCAGCCTCTCCCCTTCCCCCTTGACCTAGATTCATCCACGGGATATTTGCCGTGTCCAGTAGGAGACGTATTTGCGATGCAATCAGTGAGAAGGAAGGTAGTTTGTCAGTTTGTCAATCAGCATACACCTCGTTAGCCCTGCAGACACAGGGACAGGGCGGAAACTGGACAGTTGATTGAGACTGTACGGGGAAGTGAGGGGGGGGGGGGGCACAGCTTATACGCTCTCACTTCTTTTGAACAGGAGAGGAGCGGAGAGAGTCAGTGTAGAACTATCTACAAACTCTAGCTCCAGCCGGTAGCTGAATGGTCAGGGCTGCAAAATGTAGAACTATATTTCAATTAATATATCTCAACTTTGCTTCCAAATGGTCAGGGAGATAGATATACAGCAGTGAACTGCATATATATTACAGAACTATGTGTAGAACTATCTCCTAACTTGGCTCTCAAATGGTCAGGGAGATATACATTAGTGAACTGCACAAATATTAGTTGGACCTTTTTAATTTTCCTTTGTCTTCAAGTTGCTCCCAACCCTCAACAACGGTCATGTGATAAAAGTTAAGCTCATAGAGCCAGGTTCGTTTCCACAAGAACGTGGGTTGTCAAAAATAAAATGTTTTTTCTCCTTTTTGAGTCGTGTAGGTGGCGTCGACCTTAGAAAAAATTTGGAGGAGGGGGGAGAGGCATGATTAATGGAATGCAGAGATGTGAAGTGAAAAAAAAACTATATATTTGGTATGTGAACATTAAATTGTGTGCATTAAAAGATATTCATATATTAACAGGAAAAAAGCAACCACAGGTTGGCGCAGTTTTCGTAATATGGACTCTCCTTCACATCCTTGGTTTTAATTACAATCACATATTTGTCTATTGTTTCAGGAATTTGCAAATAATAACAAATTAATGATAAATAAACGTACTGATAACTTATTTAAGCTTTTAATCTTGACACAACAACGACAGAACAGAAAACCGACTGGCCCGGACACTGCACAACATAGACAACAGAAGGTGGAGTAAATAAGAAACTCTCATAGTGGGAATTTGAACAGTGACTTCAGCGTTCGGGGTGGCTGTTAAACTAACACTACAGAGTATTGACTGCTGAGTCGATACCACGATAGTACTCGAATGAAGCTTTCGATTTCTGGCACTACGAGATTGTGCTGCTCTCGAGCGTACACTAAAGCTATCTATGTGCGAACCAGGCAACTTCCAAGTAAAAAATAAAATTAAGGACTGGATACTTCAAGGCATGCTTCAAACAACTATGTAAATATTTTTGAGAGGAAATATAATGATATTTGTAAATCTTTTTGTTTTTGTTTTTTTATTATTTTATTATTATAATTTTTACTATTTTTTAAATATTTATTTAACTACAAGACTTGAAGATGTACCTTTAGGTAATTCGGGATTGTATTAAAAAGTCAATTATGTAATTTTTATTTTAAATTCTAAATAAACATATGATTATTATTAGCACCGCGCCTTACTACCCGTTCAGTTACACACACTACGCTAATGTGTATGGTAGGGTGATTGTGAGATGAAATGGAGGACCTACCGTTTAACGTGGGATCCGAACCACGGTGGAGGCCTGGCATTCCCCACATTCACAAGATGTCTTGTCAGAGGTGAAGGAAGGGTTTGGTAATCAGATAAATCTGTACCGGGACCAAGGATTGAACCCTGGACACCAGCACAGAAGTCCGACACCTTACCCCTAGACCATCAGGTCACCAATAAATGAAGAATAAAAGTAAAATGTGGAGAATTTAGGGGGGGGGAAGCAAAATTGCACTATACCTCTCCTAGCCAATTTTTGGGTGGGAAAAATCCACCTTCTCCTTCCTGCCCCCCAAGTTAGCGCTACAAAGTCGTGTGTTACTTCACTTACAGGGTAGTCACAAACACTAATGAAGTAAGGATGATAAAGGTAAAGTATCACGGAATTGTACCCGCATTTTCTAAGAATAAGAGAGGGAAACTGTTTCCAAGAAAATACACTATAAACACCATTTCAGGATTTGAGCCCTTCTAACCAGTCGACCCTTTCCTCCTCTTTTAGGTGCACGATTCTCACCATCCTTACGAAGTGTTGGATTAATTAGTCCTAGGCAATTGACATTTGTGTGGGTAGACCCCGCGGTATCTCCGTCATCAGAGTGTTAGCACAGTGGGTGGGGGAAACATGTGAACAATTAATTACGAAATGAACTCGGCTTTAGTAGATATACGTCTACACATTCTTTAATTGGTGAAAAAAAAACAAAAAACACTATTTACATAAATGAATCAGATAGCCGAAGCTATCATCTATGCATTTTAGTGAGGCTAGCACCACTTAGATATCATATTCTGAACATTGAAAAATGACACCTGGACACGTGAATCGAACCCGGGACTTTCGGCTTAGTACGCCAACTACCGAGTCGCAGGTGGCTGCGTTGTCTGATGGCTGTGATCTTATAATCACGTGTTTATAAGCTGACGACTTCCGCACGTCCATCATAGACTCTGCCTTAAAATATGAGTGAAGAATGACCATGGGTACGGGACGAATCCTGGATAGCTCAGTGGTAAGAGCATTGGGGTACTAAGCCGAAGGTCCCGGGTTTGATTCCCGTGTTCAGGTGTCATTTTTCAATTTTCAGAATATGATAACTATTTACATAGTTTAGATTTATCTTCAGAAATTATTTACTCATGGAAACCAACATTAATTATATAATTTAGATTTATCAACAGAAATTATTTACTCATTGAAACCAAAAGTTCATATGAACTATATTTTTTTTTAAAAAACAACCACGGAGGTCCCCATTTTTCTGGTAGCCTTCACATTGCATCTGGGAACTTTAGTGTAAAATTGGTTAAGAAGTTAACATGCATGTCTATCGTGGTCCCTTTTCAATGAGTGTGCTTGGGAAAGCCGCGTCATCACGCAACATCCCCTCCACTTCCACCTAAAGAAGTTTAGTGGGCTAGTCCCAAGACAATGAAGATTAGCTGGTCCCACGAACTTTCAACAAATTTCCCCTCTCCCAATTTGATTAAAAAATAAACAAAACAAGCCTGATGCTTCCGTGGGAAAAGTAATTTTAATAAACCAAGACGAAGATCAATTCTAACAATGAACTTAAAAGAGTGAGAAAATATTAGTATTAATGTTAATAGCCTATAAATAAATTTAATGAAATGAAATTTTGTATACATTTTGAATATAGCTCTGATCATGGTATAGGCCACTTAAAATTAGTATAAAACCACACACACACACCCTCTTGTAAATTTAGCTAAACAATTTAATAAGCTAAGTAATTACTAAATTATACCTATAATATACAAATGGATAAAACATTCTGAAGGCTAATAAAAACACAACAGGCCTATCTGGTTAAATAGCAACACTTATAATTAAAATGTTTCCTCATGATACTGAGAATGACAATACCTAATTAACTAATCAATTTACTGTGGGAGAATTGAACAAGACGATGTCTAACCTGGTCGAGTGTTATTCAGGGCCGTAACTAGACATTGTATTTGGTAGGGTGAGGGAGGGGCCTTAAAATGGCGCCCATCCCCATACCACTCCCTTTGGCAAGGTGACTGCTCACCAAACTTTTGTGACGTGTGCATTTAAAAAATTGTGTTTTTATATTTGGGTTACCATCAATATTAATTTTGATTTGTTTTTGTTTGAAATTGTAGAAATAAAAACTTTTTTTTAATGGAGGTATTAAGTATGGCTTGAAAACTATTATACAAAATAGTGTTACAAAAATTTAAAAACAGTGATTGCAAAATTTCTCTTAGTCTAGAACCTCCTCTTGCGAGCTTTCTTGGCCACAACTTCTTTAATCATCTCATGATACGATATTTGTGATGCCACTTTGAGCACAATGCTAGTTGAATCTAGGTTTGAGAGACGTTCCGGTCTCAATACTAGTTACATCTAGGTTTGAGAGACGTTCCGGTCTCAATGCTAGTTACATCTAGGTTTGAGAGACGTTCCGGTCTCAATGTTAGTTACATCTAGGTTTGAGAGACGTTCCGGTCTCAATGCTAGTTACATCTAGGTTAGAGAGACGTTCCGGTCTCAATGCTAGTTACATCTAGGTTTGAGAGACGTTCCGGTCTCAATGCTAGTTACATCTAGGTTTGAGAGACGTTCCGGTCTCATGCTAGTTACATCTAGGTTTGAGAGACGTTCCGGTCTCAATGCTAGTTACATCTAGGTTTGAGAGACGTTCGGTCTCAATGCTAGTTACATCTAGGTTTGAGAGACGTTTCGGTCTCAATACTAGTTACATCTAGGTTTGAGAGACGTTCCGGTCTCAATGCTAGTTACATCTAGGTTTGAGAGACGTTCCGGTCTCAATGCTAGTTACATCTAGGTTAGAGAGACGTTCCGGTCTCAATGCTAGTTACATCTAGGTTTGAGAGACGTTCCGGTCTCAATGCTAGTTACATCTAGGTTTGAGAGACGTTCCAGTCTCAATGCTAGTTGCATCTAGGTTTGAGAGACGTTCCGGTCTCAATGTTAGTTGCATCTAGGTTTGAGAGACGTTCCGGTCTCAATGTTAGTTACATCTAGGTTTGAGAGACGTTCCGGTCTCAATGTTAGTTACATCTAGTTTTGAGAGACGTTCCAGTCTCAATGCTAGTTACATCTAGGTTTGAGAGACGTTCCGGTCTCAATGCTAGTTACATCTAGGTTTGAGAGACGTTCCGGTCTCAATGCTAGTTACATCTAGGTTTAAGAGACGTTCCGGTCTCAATGTTAGTTACATCTAGGTTTGAGAGACGTTCCGGTCTCAATGTTAGTTACATCTAGGTTTGAGAGACGTTCCGGTCTCAATGCTAGTTACATCTAGGTTTGAGAGACGTTCCGGTCTCAATGTTGTTACATCTAGGTTAGAGAGACGTTCGGTCTCAATGCTAGTTACATCTGGGTTTGAGAGACGTTCCGGTCTCAATGTGTTCCGAAAGTAGGTTTTAATTGGTTTTAATTATTGAAACCACGTATTTTCTTACGTGTCGTTTACTCTCTATCAAATAAAAAAATTATACTCCTTTCTTTTTTCTGTGTCTAGAAAATACTTCCACCCCACAATCCACTTGGCCTCCCTTTTATAGCCTCTACTCCCCGCCCCCTCACCCCCTAGAACAGGCCCTGTGTTATTGTATATTATAACTGATGGGCACTTTCAAGTCTATTGAATATACGTGTTTAAGAATAATATTAAATTATAAAAATAAACAGGGAAAATGAATTATAGATAGGCAATAATAGAGAGCTATGAGCCTAAAAAACACCAATCCGAACTATATCCAGGCCCAAATCCACTAACCACAAATATAAGTCGCATGCTAACGATTATTTAATATTACAGAGACAAGTAAATCTGTCTCGCCGTCTGCGTTATGTGTGATAATATTATTCACTCACGGTAAAAATAACACACTTCTATACAATTGCTTCTTAAAGCAAGAATTGCTTATAAATAGAGCGTAATATCATGTTATACTACTGTCATCATCTATCTTATTTAATATTATAAATTAATAAATAAAAAGTACACCACAACAACAAAAAACGTAGTAATAAGCACTGCTAAAAATGGAAAGATATGTTGACTAGTATTATGACACAATACGATGTTTTAGTTATTATTTGTTATCTTGACTGGCAATTCACTTCTTTAAGTTGTATTACAAATTATAGGGTACGAGCTTGGTTATTTACCACACGATACATGTTAAGTAATGAAGAAGTAAGTTTTCATCACGTATTATTTTTAAGTCTGTCTACCCAGTACTCCAACAAACAATTTTTCAAATAATTCTACCCTAGAATTAAAATATTTTCGATGACTACCATAGAGAAAGTTATTTCTAGGAAAAAAAGTATTAGTATAGCTTCTTTGGAGAAGCCCAAAAATATCACATACTATACTGAAGTTGGTGAATACAGAACTCTTTTTGATAAAATCTTTAAAAACTAGAACAACCAGTTACTTTAGTTTCGTATCCACTCACCCATTATGAATATATTTCTGCCACCAAATGTATTAAAAATAATATTTGTTTCGTTTATTATGGATATACTTTGTTCCTCGTTCAGAGATTCTCTGACAATGAATCTGATACAAAACTTCTTTCAAGTGAAGAATGTGAAGCAGGGTGTGATATTTAGTTGTTTCGGTAGAGGTGAGTCAGAGGAACTTTATTGTGATTAGTACGTGTTGTTAATGTGATTTAGAATAAAGTTCCCTTCTATTAATTACTTACTCTATGGCACAAGGAACTCGAAAATGTATTCTCACACTTACAAAAGTACTCCACTTATCCCTCCTATCTTACGCAGTGTCCATCCAGTCCACCTCATTACACCCTAACCCTATCTGGAGCTAGTTTTGTCCAGTCTACCTCATTAAACCATATCACTATAAAGATATATATATATCTATCCAGTCCTCCTCATTACATCCTATCCCTATCTTGAGGTAGTTTTGTCCAGTCCACCTCATTACA
This sequence comes from Timema cristinae, assembly GCA_039000515.1. Classification (NCBI taxonomy): domain Eukaryota; kingdom Metazoa; phylum Arthropoda; class Insecta; order Phasmatodea; family Timematidae; genus Timema; species Timema cristinae. The sequence goes on from JBCFYV010011135.1 coordinate 7,890,088, forward strand.
TCCTATCCCTGTCTTGAGATGCATCTTATCCAATTCATATCATTACACTCTATCCTTATCTTGAGCTAGTTCTATCCATTACACTCCATTACACTCTATCTCTTTCAGATTCATTCTAGTGTTAGCCCCCTATTTGTCTCTAGATCGTCACAATGGTTTCTTCACGTGGTGTTTGCCAATCAGTACCTTAAACAAGGTTCTAGAATCTCCCATCCACGCTGCATGTCCTTCACTCTACAGTATCTTCATCCATTTTTGGACCAAATATCCTCCTAAACACTTTTCCTTCGAACATAATAATCATTTTCCGTCTTGTAAGGTAAGAGACCAAGTTTCACACCCATAGAGAGCAACCAGTAAAATTATTGTTTTGTATATTTTGAGTTTTACACTCGTTGAAAGAAGACGAGATATCAACAACTTATTGATGAGTAATTGCATTTATTTTCGGACTATCCTTTTCCTAATTTCTACTATATAATAGCCATTGCTAGTTAAAATGTTCTTAAATATTTAAACTCATTAATCCTGTCAAATTATATATTGTTTAAAGGAATCTATAAATTATCGTTCTTTATCTGTATTCTCTGTTTGATCATATACTTAATCTTTTTATAGTAAACTTCTAAACATTTGTATGGAACTGAATTTAAATAAATTGGTTTATTTAAACGGTTTAAATGCTTGCAATGTTTCAGTTTTCTAACATCTATGCATTAAATGGCCTTATTAAACTGAATGACCGTCTTACCACCCGTTTGGGCTATACACTCATGTGTCAGTGATGAGGAAGGTTGTATTAATAATCAAAACTGTTTAAAAGTTTAATGGATAAAATTTTAATAATTTTTGTGATTTTTAAAAATAGTATTGATCATGAATTTAAAAAGATATGTATCTTTATTTATGTTTTTTTACTCGCTTCTTTTCGATCTACCCATAAACCCCAGTTTACTCCAAGCCTTCAGTTCAGGCTTAGTATCGTATTTCGCGCCATAATGCTGCTCACTTCATGGAGTTGCACAGCTTCTGATATCTCATTCCCTTAACAAACCTTCTGATTGTACTACCTCATAAAACACCAACCTCGGTGATCACTTGATTTAAGACGTCACTCTCTCAATAGACTAGACTTTCAATGAAAGGAATGTCAGTGTTAGAATCCCGGTCAGGTATGCTAAATGTGTTTTTTCCCTTAATAAATTCCTACTCTGCCTCCACAAAAAATTGATTGCATTTTCTATAGTTTTTAACTTTCTCATCCCAAACTAGCTATTATAAGTATGCAGATAGCTAAAATGGATGATAGGACAAAGAACAAACAAAATTGGAATGGTTAATTTTATCTATCTGCTAACGTCATATTTTCCTATTTTTCTTTTATTGATTAAATGCTCGTGATAGTCAAGTCAACAAAAGACGACTCCCGGTAAAAACTGTTGTAATGTAAATAGCGGTAGCACATCTTCAGGTCAAAACATTTATATTAACATCCTCATTGATCAATTTAGACCAATGAAAGCGGTCGATATTTGTCTGACAAGAATAGACTGTATACTTTCCTGGATAATAAATGTTCTACCTGTGTTATTACTATTCAAGCGAGACTGTGCGTGACATTGCGTGAATCAGGGACAAAGCAGTTGCCTATCATACAGGGGAATTTGACAATTATTTGCTAGTTTATGAAATGCGAGTATCTAAAAATCTAGCGATATCAGTCCTCGTACAAATATTAATAAAAGATTAGCTAATAATAATAACACATAATATTTTTGTTTAGTCAAATGTGAACATTTAAATAACTATTTGTCTATTTCATATATGTGCGCTGAAAATTACCCTGAAAATTATTTTAAAATTACTTACAGTTATGGGTAGTAGGTAGTGTACAATGACTTGCTAGCTGATCTTGCAGTAAGACTATAAATACTCAAAAACACATGTGTTACATTTATATTTTATCTCCGATCGCGGGATAATATTTCCCAACCCTATAATAAACTAAATTGGTGATGACCTTCTGATGTGTGTGTGTTTTAGGTAACTTTACAGTGTTTTATGTTCATATCTCATTTCACATATTTTTTATTGTGTTATCATATTACGTGATATATCTCTATTAACTCTAATTTGTCAAGGACATTATTTGTGGGGTTTTTAATGGGTATTAATTTGTTTGGTTTCTATATTGATAATAATTTTTGGTAAAGTGTAAGAAAAGACAGTAGACTTATCTTCACCATTAAATTATATTATTGTAACCACCTTAACTAACTTGGAAGTGTAAAAAATGGTCAAGGAGTTACAAGAGAATAACAGTAGGCCTATTTGTTTTATTTGTTATAAAACAATGGATGATACATAAATTGAATTACAAATGTAGTAATATTGTTTAGTTTATAAAGTTGAAGTTCGAAGTTAAACATAATATTTTATAAGATATCCTAGATGACAGAAGGTCCCAAGTAAGAAATATTAGTATAAACATAACGTCCAATAATATTAAAACTAACAAGAGTTTGAAGTTGAAGACTTTGATGTAAATATATTTTCACTGGGTATAAAGCGGAAGGCGTTAATACAGACATATTTCCATCTTTAAAGCCAAAATAGACTAAGGTTTAACGTGAGCCATTTTATGTAAACACATCATCCCAATAAACTTACATGACTCTAAAGTAAAGACTTTAATACCGAATATGGCGTCCCTACAAACACATATCATTCACCCAACTACCTATGGCGCCAATATACAAAGTTACAGGGTAACTAATAGATATAAAAACATTACAATATTAAAGATATATATAGATATGGATATTTCCCAGATCACACTAACGTAAATACAATAATCTCCACCGAGCCCGCCAATAACGGTGTAATATCCCAAACGTAAGTAATGAGTTTATAAAAGCTTGCCAGGCTCCCGAGCTAATGACCTGATAAACAGCGCACAAGTGCCGTGAGAAATACAATATGACAAAAAAGGGTATGTCTTACAACCCCAACCAAGTTAGTCTGTATCTTACAATAAACAAAGTTAGAGTTAAGATTAGGCAGAAATAGACACTTGCCAAAACCTTTACAAATTTACAATGGCCGTCTCCCTTTGTACCACTTAAGGCGACGAAGGTAACCATAGTTACTTACAACAAGTCAAGTTCTCAATGTAATAAACCATAAATAATGCAGCCAAGGCTGGCTTCCCTGGAAAATATCCATCTGCACAAGTTGCAAACGATATAATAAAAGGTGATAAGAGCGCGACTCTAAATTTGTTCACTGGCGACGAGAAAACAAAGTTCGCCCATGAACATAGATTAAGTTCACCAAATTATCAAACCATAATAAATCGTGGCAAGAAATATATTCCACGGCCACAGCCCAAAGGAACCCATCCTAAAATTAACAATCAAATTTAATTCGCCAAAATCAATAATTTAGAAAAGATTTCCCCATTCTAAGCCAAAACACAATTTAGAATAATGCAAATAAGTCTAAGTTTAACCCGGCGCTCTCACCTTAGTAAGTCAGTGATACAATGAGTAACCATGTCGCCTTTCGGCTGTTGCCTGACAAAGAACATCTGACTTGACAGTTATGCCACGCCAGGTTGTCTATGAAAGGGCTGATTTGTTGTTTGAGTACCGAGTCACTGTCGTGACTCTTAACCTCGTGAATGAAATTAATACCTATGAAATGAAACAGATGAAATGAGGCTGTAAGAGAATTACATGTGTATTAGTAAATTACCCTTTGAGGTGCAATTTTTGATTGTGTTGGGTCGTGGGAATTTGGGAGGATTTTCTTTTCTTGGGATGTGGGAAGGTGTGTTTAAGGTATGATGGTGAGTTGTGAATGATTGCGCTGGGTCTCGGGAATTGGGGAGGATTTTCTTTTCTTGGGATGTGGGGAGGTGTGCTTAAGGTATGATGGTGAGTTGTGAGTGATTGTGCCGGGTCGTGGGAATTTGGGAGGATTTTCTTTTCTTGGATGTGGGAAGGTGTGTTTAAGGAATGTGTGAGTTATGAGTGTTTGCGTTGGGTCACGGGAATTGGGGAGGATTTTCTTTTCTTGGGATGTGGGTAGGTGTGTTTAAGGTATGATGGTGAGTGATTGCGCTGGGTCGCGGGAATTGGGGAGGATTTTCTTTTCTTGGGATGTGGGAAGGTGTGTTTAAGGTATGATGGTGTGTTGTGTGTGATTTCGTGAGTCGATTTCCAGGAGGAGGATCGAATGGAGTAACCATGTAAAATATACATCGCAATATATAGTCGACACAAATACCAGACATTCCCACCGAGAGAGGGAAAGAGGGAGGGAGAAAATGGAGTGGAAGAGGGGAGACAAGCAGCGCTTATGAGAGATAGCGGTGACTCTAGGAGCTACAAGCAAATCGGAGAACCATCTAGGCGGCTGAACCGGGAACTACACTGGTCAAGTTGTTGTCTCACTTTGTTTATGGGCGGGGCTTCTATCAAGAGCGTATCGTTGGGCGGTATCTCCATTTAGTCCGTGGGATTCAGTTGTAGGGAGAGGATGTCACGGAAACGTGTGCGCCAGTGTTTATGTTCAACAAGGCAGATGGTGAGTGTACTCCCATTTGATTGAGTTAGTTGTTCTTCTTTTTGTAACATCGTTAACTTCACCATTAAAGTATATTATTATTAATATTACATGTAGAGTAGCTATCACGCTTTATGTTATAATGGTCAGAGACCCTGTATGTTTATATAAAGGTCCCTGGTTTGATTCCCGACTGATACCGGATGATTTTCCTTGAAAGAGGAATATATCTCATGCTCAACAGGGTTTTGTTAATTAGGCTTAAGTTTGGTTAAGATCTTCATTGGGTCCTCCCCGTCATACTCACTAGTACCATCACCTCGTCTCATCAGGACATGAAAAGAGCCTCCATGGAAAGGATGTACGATTAGTACACTCGCACTTTCCCTGGGCAATTGTACATTAGTGCAGGCTGAGCTTTCCACAAACTGAAATACAGAATAATGTAGCCCAGAAACGCCATTTATTATTATTATTATTATTATTATTATTATTATTATTATTATTAACTAGCAATCCCGCACGGCACTGCCCGTGACCCACTGTGGTATAAAAATTATATAGGCCCCTCTAGAAGCGTTTAAGTCGAATTATTGTTTGAGATGATTCTTCATATCTACAACGATCAACAAAAGAGAGATTATTTACCAAACAAGACCCACTTGATTTACAATAGTTAACAAGAGCGCAAAAATGTAGACCCAGGGTATTTAGGCGCGATTTACTCTATTCTGACACACTCCCTTAATGAGCGTCTGCAAATAATGTTTTTAATGTCATAGTGGCATCGTTAAAACAATACATACATCTATGTGCCAATACACTGAGAAAATAAATAAATAAAATTAATTCATCCCTTCAAGAAAACTCGGTTACCAACTTGGCACATAAGTATTGAAAAACCTCATAGGGTAATGGCTTTGTAAAGGGGTATGCGAGCTGACCATTTGATTCGGTGTATCGTAGCTCGATGTCCCCATGTTCGAATCGCTCCCAAATGTAGTTGTAGCGAATGCATATGCGCTTGGTATGCTTGTGGTATTCCGGATTCTTCACAAGTTTTATGGCACTTTGATTGTCAACGAAGATCACCGTTGGTGCAGCGGCTTCTTCACAGATGTCAATGAACATAGTTCTAAGCCACATAGTTTCTTTAGATGCTGCTCAGACTGCCATATATTCAGCTTCGGTGGTTGAGAGGGCTACTGTTTGCTGCCTAGTACTGCTCCAAGTAATAGGACCATCCGATATCTTGAATATGTAGCCCGTTGTCGATCGTCTTGTATCGAGGTCTCCAGCATAATCAAAGTCTGAATATCCCACAATCCTAACTGGGTCCTCGGACTTTCGATAAATGATTTCATAGTTGGCTGTAGCTTTGAGATATTTAATGATTTTCTTGACACTGTTCCAGTGGTTTTTGTCAAAGGTGTTGCAATATTTGCTGACCTGCCCCACTACAAACGCTATATCAGAGTGACTGACTGTACAAATCAATATTAATGCACCAACTGCTTCCCTATATGATACATGTTTCATTGATTGGTCTTTTACTACGGCTTTTAGGGGAATATTGGAATCTGCAGGCACGCTACAAGGATTAGCGTCCTGAAGATTGAATCTTTTGGCAATCTGGTGTATGTAGGTTGATTGTCCAACGAATAGTGTGCCATCTTCTCTGTTGTGGCGTATCTGCATCCCCACAAATAATTCAACTGATGATGTCGTGATCTCAAAACCCTTCTTAAACTCATTGGTTACAACATTGCATGATGTTTTATTCAGCCACATCACAAGACCATCGTCGACAAAAAGGATTAGAAAGACACGATTCCCCTTAATATCGTCTTTGTAGATAAACTTATTCCCATTAAATTTCTTGAAACCAAAATTATTTATGAATTGGTTGAACTTTCAGTTCCAAGATCGTGACGATTGCTTCAGACCATAAAGACTCTTATTGAGTTTACAAACAACATTTGAATCCACCTGTATCCCTTCTAGAGGACTCATGTATATCTCATCTTCAATATCTCCATTAAGGAATGCGGTTTTGACATCAAATTGGGCTAGTTGATAGTCAAATCCAACTGCAATATAGAGGATCACTATGATCGAATCATATCGATTTGTGGGGGAAAATATTTAATTGTAGTCTATTCTCAACTTTTTTGTGTACCCGTTTTGCACATAAACGGGATTTTTATCTCGTAATCTCACTCGAAGAATTTATTTTTATTTTAAATACCTATTTTGAGCCTATAGGTTTCTTTCCTTCAGGACCATTGTCCATGTGTAATTTTTCTCTAAGGCGTCAACTTTCACTTGTATAGCCGTTTCCCATTTGAATTGGTCCAGGCATGTAACAGCTTCATAATAAGTACTAGGAGTATCTTCCTCAATTCAGAGAAGATTCTCAGTCAATCTTGCTGGTGGTTTTAAGACACTACGATGTCTGAGGCTATGAGTAGGCCCAGACATCTTGTGTGATTCATCCTCTTGAAGAAATATTTTCCTGTGGCTCGCCTGGCTCTGGAGATGCCTTCTTAGTCCCGTAGTCTTCTTGGCCCTCGACTTCAGCTTCTTCATCACACTAACTTTTCGTGGGCACGTAATGGGTAAGTTTTTCAAAGCCTTGTTGTGCTTCGTTGAAGATAACATTTCTTAATAATCTAATGTTCTTAGTGTCAGGATCGTAGAGCCTGTAGTTGGTAGAGTTCCCATCATATACAACAAGTATCACCTTCTTGGATTTCTCATCCAACTTCTTCCTTCCATTTTGCACCTCATATAGGCTTCAAATTCAAACTTACTTATATGCGACCGCTGAGGCTCCACAGTTCCAGGGGTGTGGAGTTGTGTGCATGTATTGTAGACGTGCGGTTTAATATGTATAATGCACAACTTAAAGTTTCCGTCCAAAACTATTGAGGGAGGTCACTGTTGCAAGGCATCGCCCGGGCACTCTCTACAATTGTACGTATATCTCTCTCCAAGCGAGAGTTTTGTTCGGGTGTGTATGGTGCTTCTCTCTCAGCAATGATCCCTTTTGAGACAAGGAAATCATGAAATTCCACATTGACTTAATCTGTACCGTTTTCTGTATGGAGTATTTGCACACTTCACCTGTATTTTGTTCCTACAATCTTACAAAAATCTTTAAAACCTTGTAGTGTATCACTTTTATGTTTAATGAAATATACTACTCTATAGCCAGAGTAGTCATCTTTGAAAGTAACAAAGTACTTAACTCCTCTTAATGACTTGACTGGCATGACACCAAGATCACTTTATATTAACTCACCAACCTTCATCTTCTGGTGGGTTGGGTTGTTGAACGGGAGCCTGTGGTTCTTTCCATATGCACAGCCAGGGTAAAATAAATTGTCTGCCTCACTCAAATCTACACCCTCAGCTAAGCCTTTATGAGACTAACTCTTTCGAAGCTCTAACATTGATGTGTCCGAGGCGTTCGTGCCATAGCCTCAAACTAGTCTGAGTGACAAAATTGGGTTCATTTAAGTTTAGAGTCTGAAAACGCATTTTAAACAGGCTATTTTGCTGGCGTTCACCACAAGCAACCAACTTTCATTTTTCAAAATCTTCAACAAAGTTTTTATAATATAACAATTATCATTCCTAGCTTGGTGATTTTGGCTTCAGATATATAAGGTTCTTTTACAGTTCCGGAACAAATGGGATGTCTCTAATGACCTAGTCATACCACTGATAATTCAGCAACTTCCGAATTATCACATCACCTTTCCCTTTAACAAAAAGCTTGTGGCTGTCCCCGAGACGCACAGAAGAACCATCACTAATCTCTTCAAACTTGTCAAAGTAGTCTCTGTGCCATGTCATATGGCTGGAAGCCCCACTATCCATGGTCCAAGTATTCTCGTCAGAAAAAGAAATACATACATTTGCTTCCTCAACATTAAAGGCAGAAAAATTTGACTTGTTAGCTTTGGCTTTATCAGAAATTGGGTGATTTCTCTTCTCACTCCTGCAATTTACGGACAAGGTGCCTTTACGTTGGCACTTGTAGCAGGTAAGTTTTTTTTCTTATGGTTTGGTTAATTTGTTTTCTTGCTTCAAAAAATTGTGGCTTATGTCCACGAGATATAGTTTCTCGGTTAGCTATAGAAGCTAAAGCAGTTTCTTGCTCTTCCCCCTTAGTCAGGCTCACCTCTTCATCAATCATACGTGACGTCAAATTGTCGATGGTTTGTTTGTCCTCACTCATGGAAAGCCAGACCTGTCTGAAACTCTTATATTTCAAAGGTAGACTACTCAAGATCTTGGTCATGATAGCTAGATCACTGATTGAATATCCAACCTCTTTTATTTGTCGGGCAAGAGTTTCCACTTTGGCAATGTGTTGAGCCACTGAATCGGCCGAGCTCCATTGATAATGATAGAAACGCTCATGTACTATAATTGTATTTGTTTCTGATCTGTGCTCATAAATAGAATCTAGTTTGCTTAGAATTCCATAGGACGATTTACAATTTTCAATCAAGGCAATCTGACTGAGCTCGATAGCTGAGGTAAGGGTAAAGCATCGCTACGGTGTCCCCTTGCTGCCATAGGTCGATTACCTTATTTGCATTTTCAGTAGGCATAGCATTCTCGCCTTTTGTGATTTTGAGAATACCTTTGGCACGTAGAGCGCATGTCAACTGGAACATATACCACTGGTAGTTACTACCCTTAAATTTACTAACACTTGATATGTCGATCTTTTCCGACATTGTGAATAAAGTTCAATGTTAAGATCAAGGCCTATTCTTACAGAGACGGACTATTTTAAGTAAATAAACTTACTTGCGTACTATTACTTGAAACTTCACTTTTTCGTATAACTGATAAACATAAATGTTCCCATCAGGATGTTCACTCAAATATTGTGACACTAAACTTAATGTGCTCTTAAAACCACTTTCTTGTGATGTTAAACGCCCCAGCAGTATGGATAGCTCGATCAAAAAAATACCACGAAACTGATTAGTTTTATCTTTAAGAAACCAACAACGCATTAGGAACTAATCCTGGGCCTACAACCTTTAAAAGCGTTTAAGTAGAATTATTGTTTGAGATAATTCTTCATTATTACAACGATTAACAAAAGAGAGATTATTTACAAAACAAGACCCACTTGATTTACAATAGTTAACAAGAGCGCAAAAATGTAGATCCTGGGTATTTAGGCACGAATTACTATATTTTGACAATGCCGACCCCCCCTTCCACCCCCCCAATGGTACCTGATTTCAAATGGAAACGTTATATCTGAAACGTAATTCTAAACCAGATTTTTTAAAAATCGAAAATTTGTTAAAAATAGGCTAGTTAAAAAGATGATTAAAAATATAAAAATCCAGCTTCGAGGTACATTCGGATCTCCTTCCGTCCACCTACGTTAAAAATTTCAGATCTCTGCGTGCCGTAGATTTGGCTGGGTATCACACACAAACACTTCCTTTTATTATTATAGATATTATTAATTATTATCTAATATAAGGGCTTGTAATTTGTAGGTGAATAAATACGTGAATAATCATCCAACTCGTCATACGAAAAAAACAGGTAAGACTACTAAAATGTATATATGATCAGTTCCAGGTAATCATCATGTGTTTTAATCTTTAAAAAATTAAACAATTACTTAACCCTTAACTCAATAAAACGAATGAAACAGTTTGTTCTCTTATTGTAGCCCTACATGTCCAAACATGTTACCTTTCTGTGGATTTGAAGTGATAAACAATACTTATTTAACTCAAGAACTGGTAGATGTGTATTGGATGTATGGCCCTAAGGGAGAAATTCTGCCCTTCAATCAAGTTGAAGCGACTAATGCCACGCAGACATTCAGCTCTAGTGCAATATTTAACTATGCTATGCGTTATTTCAACATAATGTTAACACCAAAATAAAATCAAGAGATTTCAACAAGGCTTGTTTCCCTTAACAGCATTTTACTAAAATTTGAAGGCTTTAAGAGTGTTGACATGAATGCAAGTATGAGTTTGTTTTTACACGATTCATAAAGACTTGGTTATTCATTTAAATAAAAACCTAAATTCTACAAATTCCCCACTTTTATCCAACCAACAAACCCACTTCGGTGACCACATGGTCTAAGGCACTACTCTCGCAATAGATTGGACTGCCAATGAAGGAGAGATCAAAGTTCGATTCCAGTCATTGTACTGAGAGCATTTTTCCTAAATGGTTTCACACTCTCACTCCACTAAAATGCGTGTACACTTCATTTAAATTTAAAATTCCTCATCACTAACCCACTACGTAACTACACATAAGTACAAACCCGACATGGTAGTAAGATTAACCCTAATATATATATATATTTATAATATATATAATATATGTATATATATATACACACAACAGCAACATGCAATCTGGAGTTATTAAAAATTTGAGTTGATACATTTTATGATTCAAATATATTTGAATTATTCGTTGAAAACTAATTCCTGATTTCCAACGATTCCCCCTTTTCTAAAGCATCCGACATGTAACATAAATCCGGATTTGCTATAAATCTAAATTGGTACATTTCAGGATTAAAATCGCTTGGGTATTAATTTTTTAGCAGGCAGGAGTGGTTGCTGGCCTCAGAAGTTGGCAAGAACCTTTGTTTGTGGGGTCGGGGGTAAAATGTTACAAAGATTGTTTTTATCTTTTGGCTTTAAATTCTAAATTTAAATAATGTTATTAGTGGCATAAAATGTTTTTAATTTTCATGTTGAATACATAAAATGCCTAACTGTATGGCATAGTGTATAAAAGATTTTTTCTTAACTTGTATAAATTCGGATCAAGACCGTTAGAGCAGTCCTGAACAAACGACTGACGTAAAACTGACACTGCGCATGCGTCAACATCTGCAGATATTTTAGCATTGTATTATTTCATTTGCCGAAAGATTCCACGGCAGAAAGAGGCAGTTTAAATGTTCTAAACATTTCTTCCAAGGACATGGATTAGCCTTACTTTCTTTCCCTCCCCTTCAACCCATGTGACATTTGAATGCATTATATTAGAAACGAATTTGAGTGGTCTTCTAGTAGGTCATCGGGGCGGGAATTAAGTTCAAACAAAGATGTTGTCCAAATATAAGAATATATCTACCTTGCGATTTAAAATTATTTTTTATTCATAAAATCCTATTTTATTTCGCTTAAAGTAGTCAATTATCTAGTGCTTTTAATGCTTACCTGGACGACCGCGCCTGCTAACAAGTGATTATCCTTGTACAGGTAACCAAGAGTTGTTGAAAGTCTTATCAGCTGACGGAGTTCAAGTCTGTCTCACAGATCATGTTGTGAACCGGACCAGGGATGAGCTTGAGTCTGTCTTGAGTTCCTACTCTAAAATGTGTGTCATTGTGGATTTTCGCTGTCAAGGAAGTCATTTCATTTTTAAGGTAAATATGGCAAGAGAAGATTGTACATGTGTACGAAGCTTTCAAATGTCAAACTCAAAAAGGTATAATCTTCTTAGCTTTGACTTATAAACCCACAACAACCTTTGCATTCTCGTAAAGGGAAAAAAAACCTTCTATACATTGTTAACAGATTTGAAATATTTCACAAAATTTGACATATTTCAGCGTCTAAGCATTTTTATAACAAACGCTACACGGTATTTAACACCAACCTCTAAACAAAGTACAGCTAAAGCTTAAATAAAAACCATTACGTCAGCCCGCAAGCGAGATATACTGACCAAGCGGCCGATGCATGCTGGCGAAGATAGTGCCAACATTATACTGCGCTATAAGCTGCTTTAGGATTGAGGTTAGCCCAGCCGGAGTGGGGAGTGGAGGCTCGTCACATGCTTGACCAATCCGAGAAGCGTAGTTGTCATAGCAACCGATACACGTTGCCAGATTTCTTGACAGCCGTTGAGTGTGCTTGCATAATAGTAACGCGCAAACTCCCACGATGTGGCAACCATGACCCCCAACCTACCCACCACGCGGATCTTAAAGCAGTTTAAATCTCAGTATAGTGGAAGGAGGGATTAATGTGGTCATAACAACGATCCCTTTGGCCACTAGTCTCAGTTTTCTAGACTGGAGCTTCTACTTATTTATTCAAGTAGCTCCTCATTTGTCCTCGTGAGTATGAGTTGACCTCGTTCCAGACCCACTGCTTCATATACAATCTTGAAGTTTCGGTAATCGAACCCAGGAGCTCTGGATTTACAAATATAACTATAACGTAATCAAATAATTTTCAGAATGGTATGTTAGACTTTATATTTACTTGAATGCAATTAATGGATAATTTAACCACTAAAGGTTGTTTTATGTTACTACAACAAGAACCTTATTTTCTACTTCAGAGTCAACCTGCTTCGATGACCACAGTGTCAATGGCGTCAATTTTGTGCTATACTAGACTGCCTACGACAGGAAGATCGGGTTGGAATCCCTTTCGCGTGTACTGAGGGTGGTTTTTCCGAAATTGGTTTTCACTCTTCTTCTGATTAAATGCGTGTACACTTCCTCCAAATTCAAACTTCCTCATCCATCACTCATGATCATAATTATTATATATGTGTATAACCTGAATGGGAAATAAGACGCGATGATATATGAAAAATAAAAACTTTGCTTTGCATGTTTCAAGCTTCGGCTTCAATTAGCACATCAGGTGTGGATGTAGGAGACGCGAGAAAAGGTCAGTATTTTTGCAGTTTTTATAACAAAACATTTGTTTGGTCGAAATTAGTCAAATAATTCTCCAATAAAAATATAGAATTTAATTTTCTACAACTGGTGACCTTAAAATTTGCTAAATATGTCTCAAGAATGTCCTGAAATGTAATGACAAATTTTTCTCTTTATTTAAAAAGTTAGTCATATAATGCTGCCATTATCATGATATATTCAACAATTGTTGATATAAATATGTGAAGAAATGAAACTCCATGTTTGTATTGAAGCAATATTTTACTTATTTTGGTAAACATAAAATGGTTTGCTATAAAAAGTGCAAAAGCACTGGCCCTTCCTTGCTTCTCCAGCACTTCCACCTTTTACTATTTTGTAAAACAAATTGATATACTCGTACATTTTCTAATTACATGATATATTCTATTAGATCAAAACTTGTATCTTTGTTTTCCAAATTATAATATCAGTAAACTACCCCTAAAAGCTTTTATCTCCCTTTTTTGTTTAGTATTGTGTCCTACTACCCGTTCGAGATACACACTTATGTATTAATTACTCTAATGTGTTAGGGAGAAGGAAGGTTGAATATAAATTAAATGAAGTGTAACAACATTTTCGTGGAGGCAGAGTAGAAAACAATTTAGGAAAAACACTTTTAATGCTACCCACCGGAATATAACCCTGAACTTCCAGTGATTGGCAGTCTAGTATATTACGAGATTGACGCCTCAGACCATGTAGTCACAGAAATGGAATTTTTTTCCTTGTTGATTGTAATTTAAAACACTACTAAACTAACTCATTTTAAATAATATGGTTGGGATATTTTAAAAAATATATATTTTAAAGTTATTGCTGTCCAAAAGACTATAAAATATAGTCTAAAGACTAACACAAATATTTATCCACAGTTGTTGACCAAAGAGTTGTTCAACTCGTCTTACGTCTGGTTGATGATTGGCCAACAGTTGGACGACTACCTGCCCGAACTCTTGCGGAGAGATTCAGACGTGATAGTCGCTGTCGAAGATAATCGGGGGTACCAATTGAGCGAGATTTACAGTCACTCTGACCTCGAGACTCGTGTGGTACCCTGGGTACTTGGACACCCGGAAAGGGTTTGCAGGACTTAATGCCAACGGGTTATCAGTTCCACTCCCACCGAAGAGGAGATTTTCAAGGGCTGATTCTAAGAGTGGCTGCGGCAGTAAGTTGCTCCAAATTAAAGATATTTAAACACGTTTCAATCTGGTTCATGATTAAATGAAAGTATGCAATAGCGTTTACGATGGAAAATATAATCATATTAGTAGTTATGTAAACAGTATAGCTCCCTCCCTCCATGTTATTGTCGTTACTAGTCTTACTAGTAGTTCTGTGAACAGTAGACCTTCCTCCATGTTACTATCGTTACTACAGTCTTACTAGTAGCTCTGTGAACAGTAGACCTCACTCCCTCCATGTTATTATCGTTACTACAGTCTTACTAGTAGTTCTGTGAACAGTAGACCTCCCTCCATGTTACTATCGTTACTACAGTCTTACTAGTAGCTCTGTGAACAGTAGACCTCACTCCCTCCATGTTATTATTGTTAGTACAGTCTTACTAGTAGTTCTGTGAACAGTAGACCTCACTCCCTCCATGTTATTATCGTTACTACAGTCTTACTAGTATTTCTGTGAACAATAGACCTCCCTCCATGTTATTATCGTTACTAAAGTCTTACTAGTATTTCTGTGAACAGTAGTCCTCCCTCCATATTATTATCGTTACTACAGTCTTACTTGTATTTCTGTGAACAGTAGACATCTCTCCATATTATTATCGTTACTACAGTCTTACTAGTAGTTCTGTGAACAGTAGACCTCGCTCCCTCCATGTTATTATCGTAACTACAGTCTTACTAGTAGTTCTGTGAACAGTAGACCTCCCTCCATGTTACTATCGTTACTACAGTCTTACTAGTAGTTCTGTGAACAGTAGACCTCACTCCCTCCATGTTATTATCGTTACTACAGTCTTACTAGTAGTTCTGTGAACAGTAGACCTCCCTCCATGTTACTATCGTTACTACAGTCTTACTAGTAGCTCTGTGAACAGTAGACCTCACTCCCTTCATGTTATTATTGTTAGTACAGTCTTACTAGTAGTTCTGTGAACAGTAGACCTCACTCCCTCCATGTTATTATCGTTACTACAGTCTTACTAGTAGCTCTGTGAACAGTAGACCTCACTCCCTCCATGTTATTGTCGTTACTAGTCTTACTAGTAGTTCTGTGAACAGTAGACCTCACTCCCTCCATGTTATTATCGTTACTACAGTCTTACTAGTAGCTCTGTGAACAGTAGACCTCACTCCCTCCATGTTATTATCATTACTACAGTCTTACTAGTAGTTCTGTGAACAGTAGACCTCACTTCCTCCATGTTATTATCGTTACTACAGTCCTACTAGTAGCTCTTGTGAACAGTAGACCTCACTCCCTCCATGTTATTATCGTTACTACAGTCTTACTAGTAGCTCTGTGAACAGTAGACCTCACTCCCTCCATGTTATTATCGTTACTACAGTCTTACTAGTAGTTCTGTGAACAGTAGACCTCCCTCCATGTTATTATCGTTACTACAGTCTTACTAGTAGTTCTGTGAACAGTAGACCTCCCTCCCTCCATGTTATTATCATTACTACAGTCTTACTAGTAGTTGTGTGAACAGTAGACCTCACTCCCTCCATGTTATTATCGTTACTACAGTCTTACTAGTAGTTCTGTGAACAGTAGACCTCCCTCCATGTTACTATCGTTACTACAGTCCTACTAGTAGTTCTGTGAACAGTAGACCTCGCTCCCTCCATGTTATTCTCGTTACTACAGTCTTACCAGTAGTTCTGTGAACAGTAGACCTCTCTTCATGTTATTATTGATACTATAGTCTTACAAGTAGTTCTGTGAACAGTAAACCTCCCTCCATGTTATTATTGTTAGTACAGTCTTACTAGTAGTTCTGTGAACAGTAGACCTCGCTCCCTCCATGTCATTATCGTTACTACAGTCTTACTAGTAGTTCTGTGAACAGTAGACCTCTCTCCATGTTATTATCGTTCCCACAGTCTTTCTAGTAGTTCTGTGAACAGTAGACCTCCCTCCATGTTATTATAGTTACTACAGTCTTACTAGTAGTTCTGTGAACAGTAGACCTCCTTCCATGTTATTATCGTTAGTACAGTCTTACTAGTAGTTCTGTGAACAGTAGACCTCCCTCCATGTTATTATCGTTACTACAGTCTTACTAGTAGTTCTGTGAACAGTAGACCTCCCTCCCTCCATGTTATTATCATTACTACAGTCTTACTAGTAGTTGTGTGAACAGTAGACCTCACTCCCTCCATGTTACTATCGTTACTACAGTCTTACTAGTAGTTCTGTGAACAGTAGACCTCCCTCCATGTTATTATAGTTACTACAGTCTTACTAGTAGTTCTGTGAACAGTAGACCTCGCTCCCTCCATGTCATTATCGTTACTACAGTCTTACTAGTAGTTCTGTGAACAGTAGACCTCTCTCCATGTTATTATCGTTCCCACAGTCTTTCTAGTAGTTCTGTGAACAGTAGACCTCGCTCCCTCCATGTCATTATCGTTACTACAGTCTTACTAGTAGTTCTGTGAACAGTAGACCTCCCTCCATGTTATTATAGTTACTACAGTCTTACTAGTAGTTCTGTGAACAGTAGACCTCCCTCCATGTTATTATAGTTACTACAGTCTTACTAGTAGTTCTGTGAACAGTAGACCTCGCTCCCTCCATGTCATTATCGTTACTACAGTCTTACTAGTAGTTCTGTGAACAGTAGACCTCTCTCCATGTTATTATCGTTCCCACAGTCTTTCTAGTAGTTCTGTGAACAGTAGACCTCCCTCCATGTTATTATAGTTACTACAGTCTTACTAGTAGTTCTGTGAACAGTAGACCTCCCTCCATGTTATTATAGTTACTACAGTCTTACTAGTAGTTCTGTGAACAGTAGACCTCCTTCCATGTTATTATTATTATTACTACAGTCTCACTAGTAGTTCTGTGAACAGTAAACCTCCCTCCATGTTATTATCGTTAGTACAGTCTTACTAGTAGTTATGTGAACAGTAGACCTCGCTCCCTCCATGTCATTATCGTTACCACAGTTTATTGCTAAACTAACTTCATAATAAATAGTTGGAGTAACTCACTTTTACCCTTCTAATAAAGAATAATTAATAGAATTACAATATCAACCCACTACTATAGTAGTATTATCACCTACCGTATTCTTACACTACATAAAATAAATGATAAACCTGAAATACATATGACTATTAATTAAATAAAAATAATTAATCAAACTTATAACTATAAACATAAAGTAAAACAGAAGACAAATAATAATGTAAACTTTAGTCAAATTTAATAGTGAATTTATCCGCTTCGGGGGCTTCGTGAACTGAAGTATCACTCTTTTTCAATATACTAGATTGTCAATTAATGTGAGATCGGAGTTTTAGTTCCAGTCGGTTGTACTGAGTTTTTTATTAAATGGGTTTTCACTCTCCCTCCATGAAAATTAGGATACATGTCCTTTGAATTCAACTTTTGTCATCCCTTACACATAGCTTGAATAGTATGTAAGCGCATAACTTGGACGTGTAGTAAGACGTGGTGCTTAAAATATATTAGTGTACAGTTAGAGAAAATATCTTTGTTTAAAAGAAGAATTTGTAAGGATGTGGTGTTGATTAAATGTAATCTTCTTCTTCTGCTTCTGTGGATTTGTACTGAGAAAGGTATCAACTTGTCCTCCATTTATTCTCTCCTGAGCGTCTTCTTTCCTTCTTTTGTATATTCTTCATTTCTTGATACCTTTTAGCATCACAAACCTTTTTCCTCTTTTTCACTCCATCTTCCCCTCCACGATCCTCTTCATTAAACAATCCCTACGTAGGGTGTGGCCCAGCCAAGACGATTTTCTCTTCATTGTCATCCTCATCAGGATCCTTTCTCCTACTACCCTCCTAAACATCTCCTCATTCCTCATTCTGACCGTCCAATTCACCTTGTCCAATCATCTCCACAAACGTTATTTCAAAACGCTCAAATATATTTTTTCCCTCTTTTTGAAGTTCCACGACTCATATCCATACGTCATCACATTCCTTACGAAACAATTTGTAACCTATAATGTATTCTATATATATCTTGAACGTGTTATGGTACGGCACATAAATGTGGCACCACACACCCCTGGACATCACGGCCTAGGTTAGTTTCTAGGTCGGTACCTAAAAGCTCAAACCCCCACCCAGAAGGGTGAGATGATCCGGTTCAGGCCGGATACCGGGTAGGTGAGAGCTAACTCCTCCTCCCCTTCCAGTCACTCGCTAGTTGGACCAGCACCGGGGGGCACGTGTCTTCCACCTGTCCAGGGTGGTAACCGGAACTATTTACCTTCGGTCATGGGATTACGCCCAATGCGCGTGGGAAAGTAGTTCCCCTCCAACGAGTGGAGGCGCCCATGCACTACTGTCAAGGTTAGCGCTGGAGCACTAAAACGTCTCACCGCACGAATGGTGAGGCCCAGAACCCCAAGAACCAAAACCCGGTTGACCAGAGCCCCAGGAGCCCAGCCCTGTGTACTACTTATAACGAAAGTAGTCCAGTAGAAGCATAGCAGTCCGCAGGGCCACCCATAACTAAAAAATGTATCTTTAGTGAAATGTGATTAACTAACGAATGGGGATTGGCTGTTGTGTCTGTCTTAGTCTTGAGCTATATGATAAGACATGAAGCTACACAAGACTAGTCAGTTGGTAGTTAAAAATACACGGCTTGAATAAATACAAGCTGGAAACAGTGATGGATGTAAAAAATATAAATACAAGTTTATACCACTAGCTTGTTTCAAACTGCACATGTACCCTTTAATTTATCTTATCTATATTAATATAACGAAGAGTTTGTTTGTCAAGAACGTTGCCCGATAATTTTTCCTGTCTGTTTGAAGCATAGTAAAGCGTTGCTGGGAGTAACCACGCAATACATTGCGTTTTTACCTCAGACATCACCAGATACTTCTGCTATTAATATAATTATAAGTTATAGACCTACATAAACTTTGAGTGATAACTTTAAGAATTGGTTAGAATAAATTAACAATTGAGCGCAATGGCCAGGATGGATTTGAAGAAGTTTAATATTAATATTAATAATAATATCTAGCACCACGTCTTACTACCCGTTCGGGTTATACGCTTTAAGTACTAATTACGCTAATGGAGTAGGAATGGGGAAGGTTGAATTAGAGGAAGTTAACCCACATTTGCGTGGAGGGAGAGTGGAAAACCATTTAGGAAAAACTTCCCTCAGCTCACCTGACCAAGATTCGAACCTCGACCTCCCCGTACTCAGCTGTCGAGCTCAACACGACTAGCGCGTTAGCCAACTACGCCACCGAGGCGGGTAAGTTTAATATATTGCTGCTGTAATCTTATAATGTTCTCTATTTTACAGCCAATGGACAGAGAATATACCTTCTCCAGCCTAACAGAGAAGACTAACCATCCCCCTCATAACGCGAACATGGCTACTTTCGCGTGCCTCAAGAAACTATTCAATTTCGGTAGGTACAGGGATAGCCTTAGGGGGTGTAGCCCCACGCTTGATTTGTTACAGAGGGGAAATACAGGTTAGAGTGGGGAAATGTGAGATTGCCTAGGGCCCCACGCTTGATTAGGGGACAGAGGGGGAAATACAGGTTGGAGTGGGGAAATTTGAGATTGCGAGCTTGTATAGTAGGTTCCTTTTGCTAGCGATCTAGAAAATTGTTTTGAATGTACAAACAAATAAAAAACATAATCAAGTGGTTTGACTCATTGAACGAGTGAAGAAAGTTCCCCTTTTAGCTTTACTGATTCTCTCTCTCTCTCTCTCTCTCTGTCTTTGGTGGATATGTCTCACTATAGCTTTTTGGACGAATGTTTTATTTTTTTCTGAGTACTGGCTGGGCAATTTTTCCATCTTCTATCTTGAGCCATCTTTGGCTGCGCATGCGCAAAACGCAGCCTGGGCAACGTGATTGTTGAAAATAACCAAATAAGGTTTTAGGTATTGTTTTCAGTTTATTTCACTTGTATTTAAGTTATACTTTATTTACGTTTCATATTTAATAAATGTTTTTATTTGATAAATGTTTTTATTTAAAAATTTAACATAACAAATCTCCACCTCCTAGGCCTACACTTTGTTCATCTTCCAAAACAGCTGCTAAGAGCAGTATTTCATCTTCCTCAGTACTATAGTCTGAGCTCAAACGAGACATTTTTGCGAGTGCCATCGAACTAAACTTCACTGGAGCAGACCAGAAATAAATAACACTGAATTGGGAGGGAAAAGGGGAACCATAGCTTAGCAAGGAGGTGAAACCAAACTGACAAAACCTTAGCACAGCATACATAGCTTAGCTTAGCGTTCTGTGTGAACCAGCCTTAACTCATTATTTAAATATGGGTCCAAAATTAAGGTCAGTCCCCCAATTATTGTTTTTGTAAATTCAAATAATATACATTTTAAATGGCTCTAATAATCTTGTTCAAAATGAATACTTGAGGAGTGTTAAACCATATAAATAACAATGTATATATATTATATATATATATATATATATATATATATATTTTTTTAAGGAAAATTTATCTAAACGTAATTTATTACTTCCTTTGCTTACTTTTGAAAATGTAGTTCCAAACTATCCAGGTGAGCTTGCAACAATGGTATTTTCGTGTTGTTATCGATTGTTCTCGATCAAATTAGAGAATTACTTGTTAAGTTGTATTTCATAAAATAAGGCTGGTGATAAGATTTTTAACGGACATTAATTATGTTGCAAAAAAAGCCAATTAAAATCCAACCAAAATTATTTTTCAAGCACAGGGTTGATTAAAAGTTTAATTTAAAAAAAATTGAAAATAAGAATTTTTTATTAGTTTTATCTACAAGACTCGTGGAAGTCAATTTAATCTTCAAATACCATGTATGGATAGTTAGTTAATCTATTTTAGTTTTAAAATGACACCTGGACACGGGAATCGAACCCATGACCTTTGCCTTAGAGCCCCATACTCAACCACTGAGCTATTCAGGATTGGTCCGATGCTAGGATCATCCTTACCTCATAGTTTAAGGCTGAGTCTGTGAGTGATGGACGTGTTGGGACGGACGAACGGACGAACGACGACGAGGACTCCGTCCTTATCTTGCATCGAGTCAACACGTGCTGGAGCGTTCTAGCGAAATTGGGCAGGAGCTTGTGAGTGGGGACGGGACGGACGAGTACGATATTCGCTTCAACGTTTGAATAGAAGCTAAATATTGGAAATTTACTTCAAATATTCTAAATCATCTGTGTACGACGGCAGAAAGGTGAGCATATCATCAAGTGGTCGTACCACGGACAAATTACAATAACTGACAAATATAAAATAACAAAAACCGACTAAACTGTTGTAGGCCCTTCTCAGGGCCAACAACATACTTAAAAAATGGACAAGCTAGCAGAGCTTGGACGTGCACAACAGAAACGACACCAAACCCAGGACTGGGCTAGGAATCTTGAGGATGAGGACATTAACGTTGAACTATCAGATAATGAGACGGAGGAATCTGAATTCACTGACGCATCTATCCTAAAGAGGAAACTTCTATTTAAACCAAAGGAGGACAAACCTCCAAAATCAGTCAAAGTTGCCAACCAATACGAGATACTGACAGTTCGTGAGGAGGAGCCTATGGAAACCATAGAACTACCAAGCGAAAACGCTAGACAAGACACCTCAAACGCTCAAAAATCCAAACCAAAAATACCACCCATAGTCGTAGCAGGGACAGCAAATTATTCCAAAATATCAAAGACTATGAAAACAACCATGACAGGGACCTTCAAAATATTTTATATAAGAGACGGGCTCAAAATCCACACTTCAACCCTCGATGATTTCAAGACCCTACAAGCCTATCTCAAACAAACAGGGCAAGAATATCATACCTTTACACTCCCGAGAGACAAGCCCTTAAAACTTGTCATAAAAGGGCTCCCACCCAACATGCCCACTGACGATATAAAGGAGGAACTTCATACAATGGGCTATACAGCAACTGACATCAGACAATTTACTTCCAAAACACAGACGGAAAATGCAACACAAGATATCGTCAAACTATTACCAATTTTCATATGCACTCTCCCAAGAACCGACGAAAACTATAAACTTTTTCAGGAAACTTACATCAATAACACCCGTGTCAAGATAGAACACTATGTACAAACACAAAACTACATCCTACAGTGCCATAGGTGCCAAAAATTCGGGCACTCTAAGAACAACTGCGCCAACAATCCCAGATGCGTCAAATGCCTGACGCCCCATTTGACTTCTGACTGCAAAAAAAAAGACAACACAACTCCTGCTAAGTGTGTGAACTGTGGCGGTAGCCACACCGCAAACTATTCAAAGTGCCCTGAATACCAAAAATTGATTGAGAAAAAACTGGACCAAAGACAGCAAAAAAATGACAAACTATCTACTCCCACACAAAAGATGGCAACAACAAAACAAGATTTTCCCACCACTACCAACCAAAATAACGCCAACAACCAACACTAGCAATGCGCCACGTTCATACAGAGACACCCTACTTACCAAACGGAGCGACCCGCAACAGACTAAGGAAGAAGAACAAACAAACGCTTTTGACTTCAAAGAAATTTTAACAATATTCAAGGAGATGAACATTTGCGGTCTACTTAAACATATCAAGTCTTACATACCAAAAATTAAACAGGCAGACGACAAAATGTCAAAACTGATGATATTAATAGAATCAGCCACCGATTTCTACTTTGGTACAAATGACGATTAATCCACAAAATATAATAAAAAATCAACTCAGAATACTAATATGGAACGCCAACGGAATTCTACATCAGAAGCACGAATTTGAGGAACTATTAGGAACCTACGGAGTTGACTTGGCGCTTATATGTGAAACGCATCTAAAGACAGACCAACGATTTAACATCACAGGACATAATATCTACAGGACGGACAGGGAACACAGAAAGGAGGAGGTACGGATGTCATTATAAAAGACTATCTACCGCACTACAGGGCAAACATCAACGACACGGAAAACCTCGAGGCCAGAGCCATATCAATTAGCACAAAAACAGGTCATATTAACTTTGTGGCGGCTTACAATCCACCGACAAAAATCCTACTGAAACAAGACTTAGACAGCATTACATCATCTGACAACTATTTTATTGGTGACGATTTAAATAGTAAAAACACGTTGCGGAATAGTAGGATCACAAACAGGAACGGAAGGATACTAGAAGACCATTCGAACGAAGCAGAGTACAACATCATAGCACCAGACACTCCCACCCATTATCCCGGAAACCATTTACATAGACCGGACATATTAGACATAGTTCTAACAAATCTGAAAATAATGCCAGACACCCTTACAGTACTCCAAAAGCTTGACTCTGATCATAATCCTCTGTTATGTGAGTGGGAAGTAAACTTACAGCACCAAACTAACTGGCGATATCCAACGATAAGCACAACTGACTGGATCAAATACAAATCAGACCTACAAGAGGCCCTACCAAGGAACCTAGACATCCACACTGAACAAGACATCGACGCAGCCGTAGACCTCTTCACAAAAACGCTCCAAGAAACCTACAAACTTAATACTACGATTTCACGAAAACACCATGACTTCAGAGTCGACCATCCGGAACTAAGCTATCTACTAGCCCAAAAAAGGGAGGCGCGTAGGGATTGGCAGCTACTAAGATCACCAAATGAACGCATCAGATATAACCGTCTAAAGGCAATAGTGAAAAGAACCGTAAACCAGATCAGGAGGACAAATTTTAACACATTCGTCACTGACACAGCCGCTAACATGCAGGGAACCTGGACTATAACAAAAGTACTAAGGGGGACCTCGAAAAAAAAAACGCCAGCCATCCATGGACAACAGGGTATGGCCTACTCCAGCCTGGACAAAGCCAATGCAATTGCTCTAACACTTGAGGACCAATTCAAACCAAATCCCGCACACGATCAAAACTTCAACAGAGACGTCACCAGAGCCGTACACGACTATATTCAAAGACCCTTAACAGATTTACCCACCCCCATCACATAACAGGAGCTCCAAATCACTATAAAACAGCTGAAACTTAAAAAGCACCTGGACTAGACGGGATTAAAAACGAGTCGATAAAGAACATACCTAAAGAAGCAATAGCCCACCTAACACAAATATTCAATGCATCCCTCAAAATCGCCTATTTCCCAAACACCTGGAAAGAGGCCAAGGTTATATCTATTCCAAAGCCAGACAAGAACGGCATCTTTCCCCAAAATAGGCGACCTATAAGCCTACTAAGCACGATAGGCAAACTATTTGAAAAACTTATACTAATGGGACTAAAACTACATTCAGAAACACACAAGATAATACCCGGACCTCCAATTTGGATTTAAAAGTCACCATTCAACAATCCATCCGCTGCTAAACTTCATAGAGGACGCCACAGACAGTTTTAATAACAGACAGTATCCATATTTCTGGATATCGAAAAAGCGTTTGACAAGGGTGGCATCTCGGCCTCATCCAAAAGATGGTAACCTTTAACTTTCAAAGGGCCGATGTGCAACTGATCTACAGCTTCCTGTGCAATAGAAAATTCCGAGTATCTGTTGAGGCGCACTATCGGGGGAAATCCAAGCAGAGGCGGGAGTACCACAAGGGTCGGTGCTGGCTCCCTTCCTATATAACATTTACGTGGCTGACGTTCCGACCAAGGCAAAAATGACAATACGACTATTCGCCGACGATACCTTGATTTATACAAGGGAAAAAAACATCTACTATGCGTCGTTAGCCGTACAAAGGTACTTAAAGACGTTTGAATCATGGCTGACAAAGTGGAGGATAAAAGTGAACGCGACAAAATCCATTGCAATGGTTGTAGCCAGGAAAAGACAGGTACCACCAGCCAACTTTACTATATACGAAGAAGATATACCATTCAAGGATGACGCCAAATACCTAGGAATCTACATAGACAAGCGACTAACATGGACTAAACATATCACCGAGACCTGCAAAAAAGCAATAGCCGTATTCATTCAACTCTATCCACTGCTGAAAGGAACACAACTAAGCCAACGAACAAAAATCACGATCTTCAAAACTGTAATCCAGCCGATTTTACTCTACGCCTGTGTAGGATGGGGATATGCAGCTAAGACGCATCTCAAAAAGCTACAAACAGTTCAAAACCGAGTACTTAGGACGATAACTGGCGTAGACATGCGAACAAGGATTGACCAACTACACGTTATGACCCGAAACAAGATGCTTGCTGAGCTCTTCCAGGAAATGAGAAACAACTTCTACGAAAAAGCAGGAAATCACGATAATCCCATTATCAGAGCACTAGGGGACTACGATCCACATGAACAAAGGTCATACAAACGTCCAAGGCTGGAGTAGATCACTCACAACTTCACAATCAATTCCATCCTTCATCAAGTGCAATATAAACTAATCAAACATGTATTTTTTTCAGGTAATCATTCACAACCTCACAAATCAATTCCATCCTCCACTAGATATAAGTTCATCAATTCACTTTTTCACCCTCATTTCATGAGGATAAGGGCTAGCGAATGCTGCCTGTAACTCACAAAGCAATATAGCCCTTTCACAGGTGACCTAGCTTGGCGCTTCTGTCAAGGTGGATATCTTGTGTCGGGCTACAGACAAATCAAACCATGTATTTTTGTACAAACAATTCAAAGGGACCAATTCATGCAACAATTAAGTTCATGCAACGAGGATAAGGGTCTGTGAAAACAACCTGTAACTCGCATATCAAATCAGCCAAAACTTCCCAATGCTTGCCAATGACTATTGGCAAGTGGGGAGGTTGGGGCAACAGGGGCAACCCATTGGACGTGTGGGACCCGTCAGCTACATTTGAACAGCCAATAGTATCGTGATATATGGACACTCGGGCCAAGAGTAAATGCTCTATTTCATTTGATTAATTAATGAACTTTACTTTAGTGAATATCATGGATGATAATATTATCTAGTTAACACAAACCATTAATAAATAATCAACACAAATACACAATATAATTACTAAAATTGACACAAGATGTTCTGCAAAGAACAAGTTGTGTATCTGTTCCAAATTCTACAGCCTAGTAAGCTTGTTTTCTAGTTGTACTCGAGTAATAAACTAAATTACACGGCCTAGTAAGCTTGTTTTCTAGTTGTACTCGATTAATAAACTAAATTATACGGCCTAGTAAGCTTGTTTTCTAGTTGTACTCGAGTAATAAACTAAATTACACGGCCTAGTAAGCTTGTTTTCTAGTTGTACTCGAGTAATAAACTAAATTATACGGCCTAGTGAGCTTTTTTTCTAGTTGTACTCGAGTAATAAACTAAATTACACGGCCTAGTAAGCTTGTTTTCTAGTTGTACTCGAGTAATAAACTAAATTCTACGGCCTAGTAAGCTTGTTTTCTAGTTGTACTCGAGTAATAAACTAAATTCTACAGCCTAGCAAGCTTGTTTTTTATTTGTACTCAAGTAATAAACTAAATTCTACGGCCTAGTAAGCTTGTTTTCTAGTTGTACTCGAGTAATAAACTAAATTCTACAGCCTAGTAAGCTTGTTTTCTAGTTGTACTCAAGTAATAAACTAAATTCTACAGCCTAGTAAGCTTGTTTTCTAGCTGTACTCGAGTAATAAACTAAATTCTATGGCCTAGTAAGCTTGTTTTCTAGTTGTACTCGAGTAATAAACTAAATTACACGGCCTAGTAAGCTTGTTTTCTAGTTGTACTCGAGTAATAAACTAAATTACACGGCCTAGTAAGCTTGTTTTCTAGTTGTACTCGAGTAATAAACTAAATTCTACAGCCTAGTAAGCTTGTTTTCTAGTTGTACTCGAGTAATAAACTAAATTCTACAGCCTAGCAAGCTTGTTTTTTTATTTGTACTCAAGTAATAAACTAAATTCTACGGCCTAGTAAGCTTGTTTTCTAGTTGTACTCGAGTAATAAACTAAATTCTACAGCCTAGTAAGCTTGTTTTCTAGCTGTACTCGAGTAATAAACTAAATTCTACGGCCTAGTAAGCTTGTTTTCTAGTTGTACTCAAGTAATAAACTAAATTCTACGGCCTAGTAAGCTTGTTTTCTAGTTGTACTCAAGTAATAAACTAAATTCTACGGCCTAGTAAGCTTGTTTTCTAGTTGTACTCAAGTAATAAACTAAATTCTACGGCCTAGTAAGCTTGTTTTCTAGTTGTACTCAAGTAATAAACTAAATTCTACAGCCTAGTAAGCTTGTTTTCTAGTTGTACTCAAGTAATAAACTATATTCACTGATTTTATTTTTAGATAAAAAATATCAGTGTTCATTATATTCTCTAAATAGTAGTTCGAAAATTTTAGTTCTAAATTCTATTATAAGTGGGGAGAATATTTTTTTTAATTGACGCACAAAATTCACCATGTTGGTGTAAGCCAAACGGTTTAGTTTGGTCAAACATCAGTTTGGTATCATCTTATTCACAAATATTCGTACCGTCATCAACTGTTTCCAGCCTGTGGTCGGATCAGTTTAGTAAAATGCCTCCCTCTTCCTCTATCCTCCCACAATTCTTCCTCCTTTAATTTCTTCCATTCCTCTCGTCTTACTTGCAAAGTTTCTGTTATCTGCTCCTCCCATTTATTTCTTGGCCACCCTTGGAGTATTTTCCTACATAGTTTATTTCCAACATTTTATTTGGCATCCTGTCTTTTTCCATTCTCATTACATGTCCATACCATCTCAGTCTTGCTCCCTCCACTATATCATGTACTCCCTGTACCCAACTCTTTCCCGGATAACTTCATCCTTAAGGCGATTGGCCCTTTCCATTCGGCGTGGAAATGCAGAGCCATGTGAACAAACGGTTATCTTCAAGAATTCTTGTTGTTTTACAATTTTCTTTTCGGAAACGATTTGTTCAAGAATAGAAGCATGTTGATCAAGTTATACTTTTTATATACACACCTTCTCTAT
This sequence comes from Timema cristinae, assembly GCA_039000515.1. Lineage (NCBI taxonomy): Eukaryota > Metazoa > Arthropoda > Insecta > Phasmatodea > Timematidae > Timema > Timema cristinae. The sequence continues at coordinate 7,918,567 of JBCFYV010011135.1, forward strand.
AATTGTAACAGTGATAAAATATTGATAAAGTTGACATTTTTCAACAGAAAACTGCAGGCTGCATATCAAAAATAAGAAAATGTAACACCTAATAAACGTCTATACATTATCATAGAAAGGGTGTTGAAAATATTAACATGCAAATTTCACTCGTTCTCGAGAAAAACTGATATTTCCTAACGTATGATTTTTCCACAAGTCATGTTCGGTAGCTAGCGCCATCTACGGTTTTCATGATCCATCTGTCCTTGTTGGCGCGGAAGGATACTTTGGTCGGTTTTGGAGCCACCCTTTCACCCTCCCACCCACCATTTCACAAAAAAAGGTTTAAGACTTGCCCTAGACAGGGCCAAGGGTCTTAACCTTGTTCCTCCTCGTGACAGCAAACATGTATAGCATAATATTCGTATCGAGAGTGCTAATCAACTCGTGTCCTAAATATCGATGTTTTTCATAGATATTATCAAAACCTTTACATTTTCATTAAGAAAATATTAAAACAGTTTAAATTTTACCTGCAATAATATAGGCTAGGTTTGTATTTTCTAAAATCCCCATCCCATTAAAATTGGAATTTCAACCAACATATTTGAGAAAATTCGCTCCTAGGGCTGTGCGAGTGGGCATTTTTCCCTTCGAGTCGAGCTTGAGCTTAGTTTTAATGAAGATGAGAATTTGTTTCTAGTTCAAGTAGTGAACAGTAGATATGTGTACAAGAAATATTCCAGGTTGAATTTATATGATAGATCCATGCATAAATCATAAACAAGTACAAATTCTTTTTTTGTAAAAAAAAAATATAATCACACAGATTCCAATTTTTAAATTAAGTTTAAGGCTTTATTTTAGTTAGAAATAAGAAAATATTGAGGGACTTCATTTTTTGTGAAATTATATCTTATAATTTTTAAAAAATTAGTCAAACTAGAAATTTTATATAAAAAATTGAAAATTCCGAGTACTCAAATTTTTTGAGTTTTGGGAAAATATTTTAATCTAGTTCAAACAGCTAAGTTAAGTAAGCTCGATTATAACGAGAAACACAAGAATATACTCGTGATATGTTTTATTCAATTCCAGAACTTCATTGAACATCTCCAAGGACGTGGCAGGGGTGTCCCTCACAGGTAACGAGGGTACAGTTGGGATGTTAAGAAGTGGTCTAACGGATATTGGAGCCACTGTTTATGGTGTAACATCCTACACCTTCAAATACGTTGACTTCCTTCAGCCAATAAATGAATTATTGTAAGTAAGCTCGAAATCTAGTGTAAATAGGACTAACTTTTATTTATTTAACAACTACCCGTCTACGTGAGAAAATGTTAGCCCAGCCATAAAAGGAAACGTTCTCTCGAGACGTTCTCATAACCAATCACCAGATCTTGGTGACACCCGCCTGGCCCGCTCGGCTCAAGTTGGACATATGTTCAGCTTTGCCTATCCTGGTTGATAATATCTGCGTCACAAAATAAAATATATTTACATAAAAGCCAACTCAATTAATGCGCATGCTTCTAAACAGCCCACTCAATTAGTGCACATTCTTCTAAACAGCCCACTCAATCAGTACACATTCTTCTAAACAGCCCACTCAATCAGTACACATTCTTCTAAACAGCCCACTCGATTAGTACACATTCTTCTAAACAGCCCACTCAATCAGTACACATTCTTCTAAACAGCCCACTCGATTAGTACACATTCTTCTAAACAGCCCACTCGATTAGTACACATTCTTCTAAACAGCCTACTCAATCAGTACACATTCTTCTAAACAGCCCACTCAATTAGTGCACATTCTTCTAAACAGCCCACTCGATTAGTGCACATTCTTCTAAACAGCCCACTCGATTAGTACACATTCTTCTAAACAGCCTACTCAATCAGTACACATTCTTCTAAACAGCCCACTCAATCAGTACACATTCTTCTAAACAGCCCACTCAATCAGTGCACATTCTTCTAAACAGCCCACTCAATTAGTGCACATTCTTCTAAACAGCCCACTCGATTAGTACACATTCTTCTAAACAGCCTACTCAATCAGTACACATTCTTCTAAACAGCCCACTCAATCAGTACACATTCTTCTAAACAGCCCACTCAATTAGTGCACATTCTTCTAAACAGCCCACTCGATTAGTACACATTCTTCTAAACAGCCTACTCAATCAGTACACATTCTTCTAAACAGCCCACTCAATTAGTGCACATTCTTCTAAACAGCCTACTCAATCAGTACACATTCTTCTAAACAGCCCACTCAATCAGTACACATTCTTCTAAACAGCCCACTCGATTAGTACACATTCTTCTAAACAGCCTACTCAATCAGTACACATCTTCTAAACAGCCCACTCAATTAGTGCACATTCTTCTAAACAGCCCACTCGATTAGTACACATTCTTCTAAACAGCCTACTCAATCAGTACACATTCTTCTAAACAGCCCACTCAATCAGTACACATTCTTCTAAACAGCCCACTCAATTAGTGCACATTCTTCTAAACAGCCCACTCGATTAGTACACATTCTTCTAAACAGCCCACTCAATCAGTACACATTCTTCTAAACAGCCCACTCGATTAGTGCACATTCTTCTAAACAGCCTACTCAATCAGTACACATTCTTCTAAACAGCCCACTCAATCAGTACACATTCTTCTAAACAGCCCACTCGATTAGTACACATTCTTCTAAACAGCCCACTCAATTAGTGCACATTCTTCTAAACAGCCCACTCAATTAGTGCACATTCTTCTAAACAGCCCACTCGATTAGTACACATTCTTCTAAACAGCCTACTCAATCAGTACACATTCTTCTAAACAGCCCACTCAATCAGTACACATTCTTCTAAACAGCCCACTCAATTAGTGCACATTCTTCTAAACAGCCCACTCGATTAGTACACATTCTTCTAAACAGCCTACTCAATCAGTACACATTCTTCTAAACAGCCCACTCAATTAGTGCACATTCTTCTAAACAGCCTACTCAATCAGTACACATTCTTCTAAACAGCCCACTCAATCAGTACACATTCTTCTAAACAGCCCACTCGATTAGTACACATTCTTCTAAACAGCCTACTCAATCAGTACACATTCTTCTAAACAGCCCACTCAATTAGTGCACATTCTTCTAAACAGCCCACTCGATTAGTACACATTCTTCTAAACAGCCTACTCAATCAGTACACATTCTTCTAAACAGCCCACTCAATCAGTACACATTCTTCTAAACAGCCCACTCAATTAGTGCACATTCTTCTAAACAGCCCACTCGATTAGTACACATTCTTCTAAACAGCCCACTCAATCAGTACACATTCTTCTAAACAGCCCACTCAATCAGTACACATTCTTCTAAACAGCCCACTCGATTAGTACACATTCTTCTAAACAGCCCACTCAATCAGTGTGCATGCTTCTTAACCAACCAACAGATTCAACCTACATCAAAAATATAAATTAATGTATAACAGGGTCATAAAAACAATTTATTATAAGATATTTGAGTGTTAATTGATTGATTTTGAAGCTTAAGGATTAGCATTTCCATCATAAACACATCAGTGCGAGACGTTGCCGCGCAATATTTATTCTATGTGCATTACTTCAAAAGATGGTTCACACCTGAATAAAGTCGAAAGATTTAATCATGCCTCTTTTTCCTGAACAAACCTAAAGTTGAGTTTTATTAATAGAAAAATCTGTGAAAATGTAACATTAGCCCATTTTTAATTATCTTTTAATTATATTTAGACTTGATGAAAAAAGGGCTCTTTTAGCAATCTAACAAATACAGTAATTTTGATAAGCTCAAAACAAACCAAAAAAAAAATATATATATATATATATACCTCCTCTTTATTTTGCGACAAATAGTTTCAGTTATCTTCCCCCTCTTTATTATTGACAAGACAAAGAGTAGTTGTAGGTGAAGGGTGAAAGGGAGTACAGGCTTAGATATAATATAAAATTAGTTCCATAATACGACACAGGCCATTGTACTTTAAGTTGTGTGGTCTGACAGCGATTGCTACTTTCTCGCTGACCGAGGTGGTCGCCCTAATGTCATACGTTAGTATGTAGTAGTATGTAGTAGTATGTAGTATCTGAGAGCGTGTGAGGCTCTGATTGCATAGCAGTGAGTGTAAGACGGGTAGGGGAAGAGGGGGAAGATGTGATAAAAACGTATTTTCAACCTTCTAAGACATTGTAAGGGAAACACTGAAAATGATTATCTCTTCATTTATTTATATCTAATAGCAACAAAATATCGACAACTTCTTCCCCCATTTCTAACAGTTTATCGGGGAAAAATTTGCGGGCTGCAAGATTACTCAGCCCTTTATTAACTTCAGTGTAGTCAGAACCAAAATATTTCCCTTTATTAACATAAATTTGGTGTTCATTAACCGATCATTAATCTAATAAATGACTTGATTTTGATTGAAAATCTAAATCAATATGTAATAAAGAAATCATGTTCTAGAATAATAGAAAAATTTAAGTTAAAAGAAACATGATTAGAATATTCTAAAATTATGTAATTAAATTACTATTAAATAAATTTTAGATTTAAAATTGTTTTTTTTAATAATTTAGCTATTCCATTGGGTGCACCTTAAATGAATCTCTTGATACACTAACCCCAGTTCGAAAAAATATATTTTCCCTTAACAATTACCGTCAGGATTATTTTTTTAGTAGGCCTACCCCGCATCCCTGCCTGATCAGGTTGTACGCATTTATAGACTAGTTACGCTCAAGCTATGAATCAGAAAGATTGAATTTATGTATCCACATTTGCGTGGAGGAAGAGTGAAAACCATTGAGAAAAAAAACATTCTTAGTACATACGGCTGGGATTCGAACCTCGATCTTCCCACCATCGGCAGTCCATTTTATTGCGAGAGTGACGCCTTAGACCATTATACCACAAAAGTAGGTGCTAGAAAAAATAATAGATGATTTCATGTATTCATACATCAAGCGATGTGAACTGCAGCTATCACTTTTGATAGATATTAGACTATAATCATCACCATCATCAACTGTTTCCAGCCTGTGGCTAGGTCAGTTTAGTAAAATGCCTCCTTCTTCCTCCATCCTTCCACCATTCTTCCTCCTTTAACTTCTTCCATTCCTCCCCTGCCACTTGCACACTTTCTGTTATCTGCACCTCCCATCCCTTTCTTGGCCTCCCTTGAGATATTTTTCCTACATACTTTATTTCCAAGCTTTACTTAGGCTTCCTTGTTTTTCCATCCTCATTTCATATTAGACTGTCAATACATATAAAATAATATTAAAATAAACTAAAGAGGAGTGTCTGTCTGTTGATGACAACTGTACCGCAGTATCAACTTCTGTTCCAGACCTTGCGTGGCGTTCAAGCAGCCACCAGTATCCTCAGTGAGGAACGTGTTCCTGTTACCTTTCACAAGTTCCGTGTGGCTGACGTTGATACTCGTCGTGTTGGTGGCGACAGCCGTGCTTTCAACCAGTCTTCGTCTCTCTGAAGACAACCCTCTCCGCCCTTGGGACGCCTCGGAGAGCTTTTTACTGACGTTAGGGATACTCTTCCAGCAAAGTTAGTCATGTGGGCCTGTCTCTGGCATGCTGTGAGATCGGTCCATTGAGAAGTGTCACGTGACACAGTCTAGAACAGTGGTTCCCAACTTGTGGGGCGTGAAACCTTTAGGAAACTACGTTAAAAATCAGCTAATAGCTCTAGTCAACATGGTTTTTACTTCTAGAAATATGTTGGATGTTATTGTTGTGTGGATATCATAAATTACAACTAAAAGTGTCACATCATGTCACAATTTTTGTGTAGGTTTGTGTGTTTACACGAAATACGTGTATCTTAATAAGTTTTAGTGAAGGGAATATGACCTTTCTCTGTCAAACGATATACAGTATAGCTGTTACATTCAATTAACATAATAATTAACTTATAATAAAACATGACACCAATCAGATTCATAACCAATTAATATATTATATATATATATATATATATATTAAATAGTTGACCAGCCAAAAGCAAGACGCTCGTGCACATGCACAAGCTTATTTTCAATCACCCACCTCGGTGGCGTAGTTGGCTAACGCGCTAGTTTCGTGTTAAGATAAACTGCTGAGGACGGAAAGATCGAGGTTCGAATCTCAGTAGGGTGAACTGGGGGGTGGTATTTCCTAAATGGTTTTCCACTCTCCCTCCACGAAAGTACGAGCTCACTTCCTCTAAATTCAACCTTCCCAATTTCTAAATTATTATTATTATACGCACCGCGTCTTACTACCCGTTCGGGTTATACGCACTTACGCTAATGTGTAATGTTAGGGTGATTGTGAGATGAAATGGAGGACCTACAGTTTAATGTGGAATCCGAACCACGGTGGAGACCTGGCATTCCCCACATTCACAAGATGTTTTGTTAGAGGTGAAGGAAGGGTTTGGAAATCAGATAAATCTGTGCCGGGACCGAGGATTGAACCCCGGCCGCCAGCATATAAGTCTGACACCTTACCCCTAGACCGCCAGGTCTCCAATTTCTAAATCACTAGCGTAGTTGGTACTTCAGCGTATGACCCGAACGGGTAGTAAACGCGGCGCTAAATAATAATAATAATAATAATAATATTTTCAAGCCCGCCGCATTGTATTCACCCCACAATTCTCCTCTCTATTCTCACCTCCATCTGACCTTGCGGCCACGTGCAACAACACCAAATATTCAGCTCTGGCTCTCTTAAATACTAAACTGCGTCGTCAATTTGTAGGTTTAAGTTAAGGCCCCATTTACAGAGTCCGTAAGCTCAGAAACTTGTAATCCTTAACGGCCCTTAGAAATCAAAATCACATCTACATAGTCTGTATCCGTAATCATGTGACCGAGCCAACCAATGATAAATTTGGAAACAACGTCCAATTAAACACTTCGAAAGGGAATTTTCTAGAGCTAGGCGCAATCAGACGTCAACTATGATATCACAATTATTAACAAAAGTAACTACGCATTATATTTTGATAAAACGTCCAGGATAGGCTACATTTGAAAAGAAGGTTAATTGCAGTCACAAATAATTTATTTAAAACATAAGATATTTAGTGTAATTACTATGAATTCCATTGGTACTTTCATTTCGACGAGCGCGCACGCTTACTTTGCTGTGATTGGTGGTCCTTAGCATTTTGTATCGACTAGTCCTTAGAAAGTTAAAATTAAGTTATTATTATTAGCACCGCGTCTTACTACCCGTTCGTGTTATACGCACTTACGCTAATGTGTAATGGTAGGGTGATTGTGAGATGAAATGAAGACCTACAGTTTAACGTGAATCCGAACCACGGTGGCGACCTGGCATTGCCCACATTCACAAGATGTCTTGTCAGAGGTGAAGAAAGGGTTTGGCAATCAGATAAATCTTTGCCGGGACCGAGATTGAACCCCGGCCGCCAGCATAGAAGTCTGACACCTTACCCCTAGACCACCAGGTCACCTTAAAATTAAGTCAACTTCTACGTAGTGATAAGGATTAAGGACTTATTGATCACGATCAACTTAACTTAACTTGACGTAGCTTTCCCTTAAGGTTCACTTAACTTAAAAACCTGTGTGATCATGATTCACGTAACTTAAGGTGAGGTAGAAGGGATAGCAAGTGTTTTTACAGTTTTTATAGAATTGAAAGTTTTTGGTCAAAATAAATCTAATATTTATCCAGTAGCAACATAGAGTTTAGTTTTCTTCACATGCTAATATCAACAGATCTTGAATATCTGTCAAGGATGTCCTGGGATTTTGTCAAAACTTTTTAAATAAAGAGAAAAAGTTTTGACAAAATTCCAGAATACCCTTGACAGATATTCAAGATCTGTTGATCTCTCAAAAAGTTATGTTGTTTTTCCTTAAACCTCTTAGGAGAAATGTTTCTACAACAATGATCTATCTCCATCATTTTATACTCAATAGTCAATATTTACATTTTTTTATTGGTCAAAATTTATAAATGAGGAATTTAATATCAATTCAATGACATGAAGATGTGCAACACCTGATAAAATATCGAAAATTTTAATTGGAAGTTGAAATTTTAATACGAAGTGTTTACCCTTGTGGACCCAATATTGATCTTTTTTATCGGTTCAAACATACAATTGAGGACATTAATTCTTTAAAAATAAAATTATAAAATTTAAAATCGCGACTCAAAAAAATGTTTCACATAAGGATATTGCAATTTATTCTTGGGTTTGATAGGGTATTCTATTTCGTTTCACATATATTACGAGTTTTGAGTAAATATTTTAATTTTCAAACAATAGAGCGAGAAAGTCCGTGCAGAGCTCCGTACCATTTATTTTAGCACCGCATCCTACTATCGGACTATACGCCTATGTACTAATTACTTTAGTGGTTTTTGGGATTAGAAATATTTCATTGAGAGGAAGTGCACCCGGATTTGCGTGGAGGGAGAGTGGAAAACGATTTACTAAAAAACACCCTCAGTGCACCCAACTGGGATCAAACCCCAATCTCCTCGCCTTTGGTAGTCTAGTCTAACATAAGAGTAGCGCGTTAAACACGCTGCTATCGAAGCGGCTCTTGAAAAACAGCCTGTATTGATTAAGTTTTTTTTTTCATTTGAATAGATTTAACTGAATTGCTCAGAATTGTAAATATCGCAGCAGCTATTTGTTGGATAAAAGCTAAAATGATGTAATATAATCAGAAATATAATTGGAGAATTTGTAAATGAATTATATTTAGTGTCATATAAAACCTGTGAACGTGAAGAGTTTTTAGCGCTAACTAAACATAAATGTATGATGCTATTTATATCTAATAGACAGTGTGCTTTGAAGTTAATTGGATGCCTTGAAGAGGTTTGTAGGTAGTGTACAGTATGTGTAGTCCCGCCCTGAGGAGAGGAGGTTGTAGCAAGGTGTCAGCTGAGGAGAGAGAAGATAGGGGGTGGCAAGGGGTCAGCTGAGGAGAGGAGGGTTGTAGCAAGAGTGCCAGCTGAGGAGAGAGAGAGATATGGGGTGGCAAGGGGTCAGCTGAGGAGAGGAGGGAGGTGGCAAGGGTGCCAACTGAAGAGAGAGAGAGGGGAAGGTGGCAAGAGTGCCAGCTGAGCAGAGAGAGATGGAGGTGGCAAGATTGCCAGCTGAGGAGAGAGAGAGGGAAGGTGGCAAGAGTGCCAGCTGAGGAGAGGAGGGTTGTAGCAAGGGTGTCAGCTGAGGAGAGAGAGAGGGAGGTGGCAAGGGTGTCAGCTGAGCAGAGAGAGATGGAGGTGGCAAGATTGCCAGCTGAGGAGAGAGAGAGGGGAAGTGGCAAGAGTGCCAGCTGAGGAGAGAGAGGGGTAGGTGGCAAGGGTGCCAGCTGAGGAGAAAGAGAGAGGGAGATGGCAAAGGTGTCAGCTGAGGAGAGAGAGAGAGAGGGAAGTGGCAAGGGTGCCAGCTGAGGAGAAAGAGAGAGGGAGATGGCAAGGGTGCCAGCTGAGGAGAGAGAGAGAGGAAAGTGGCAAGGGTGCCACTGAGGAGAAAGAGAGAGGGAGATGGCAAGGGTGCCAGCTGAGGAGAGAGAGAGAGGGAAGTGGCAAGGGTGCCAGCTGAGGAGAGAGAGAGAGGGAGATGGCAAGGGTGCCAGCTGAGGAGAGAGAGAGAGAGAGGAAATGGCAAGGGTGCCAGCTGAGGAGAGAGAGAGAGGGAGATGGCAAGGGTGCCAGCTGAGGAGAGAGAGAGAGGGAAGTGGCAAGGGTGCCAGCTGAGGAGAGAGAGAGGGAGATGGCAGGGTGCCAGCTGAGGAGAGAGAGAGAGGAGATGGCAAGGTGCCAGCTGAGGAGAGAGAGAGAGGGAGATGGCAAGGTCGCCAAAGGGTGAGACGTAAGGAAATTGTGAGGACATACTTATTGGAAATACACAGAATTAATATGCAAGAAATCTTCAAGATAACTCCTGATTTTTATAAGAAGCCTTCTTTGACCTCTAACAAGGATTGAAAGTCAATCAAATATGGCAGTCTAGAAATGTATATTATTTAAATTTTTAATTAGAAAATTCCTCTAAAATTTTATCAACAGCTTCCATTCCTTTTATAGAAACTTGTTTTATTTTTCTTTGACTATTTTTTGTAATTGCTTAGCATCTCATATCGCAAATATATTAATTAGCTAACGGGCTAAAGATGAGGAAGGATGACTTTAGAGAAAATGTACCCACATCTACGCTGAGGGTGAGTGGAAAACCACTTAGAAAAACACCTTCAGTACATATGACAGGTATTCGAACCACTCTATCCCTGTCATATCCAGTCTAAGCTATAGTGAGGGTGACGCCGTACACCATGCAACCGTCGAAGCCGGTGATTAATTCTACATTTTAATCACCGCCTCTTACTACCCATTCGGGTTATACGTTTATGTAGTAATTACGCTAGTTGTTTAAGTGATTAGTAAGGTTATATTTAGAGGAAATGTACCCGTATTTGCGTTGAAGAAAAGTGGAAAACGGTTTTGAGAAAACCACCCTCACTACACCAAACCAAGTTTAGAACCTTGATCTCCCCGTCATTGGCAGTCTAGTCTAATGTGAAAGTAGCGCGTTATACCACGCGGCCACCAAAACGGGTCAGGTCATTGATTAAAAGTACTAGGTGACCTGGTGGTCTAGGGGTAAGGTGTCAGACTTCTGCGCTGGCGGCCAGGGTTCAATCCTCGGTCCCGGCACAGATTTATCTGATTACCAAACCCTTCCTTCACCTCTGACAAGACACCTTGTGAATGTGGGGAATGCCAGGCCTCCACCGTGGTTCGGATTCCACGTTAAACTGTAGGTCCTTCATTTCATCTCACAATCACCCTTCCATTACACATTAGCGTAAGTGCGTGTAACCCGAACGGGTAGTAAGATGGGTGCTAATAATAATAATAATAATAATAATAATAATAATAATAATAATAATAATATAATAAAAGTACTAAGAAAGTAAATACATAGTTGTAATCTTTATTACCTTCAAGTGGGAACATTAGTTTCCGGTTCTCAAATAACGGACTTCCTAGTATTTAAAACAAAAAGAGAGAAAAAGGCATTTTAAGGATCTCGTTTGTACAATAAGTACTAAACTACAGAATAGGCATTTATGGGCACTATAGGGACATTTTCTTCTCAATCGTCTGAAATAAACTTGTATCACAAGACCCCCAAGATGATCACTGTTTGAATGTGAAAGTCTGATACTGTTGATAACGAACAGTGCGTTGTGTTCTGATTCAGGTGTGGAGAGGTTGCCTAACTCTACGTCATCCGTATCGCCACCTTGATGTTGTTATTACCCATGATGCTATTGTTCTACACATACTCTGGACTGGTGATGACACTCTTCTCCGCCAGAAGCGCACCCATCACTTCACTCAAGCAACTAGCCCAGTTCAAATTCAAATTGAGGATAGCTCCATATCCTTATCTGAAGTTTTACTTCATGGTAAGATTATATACACACATACATACATACATACATACATACATACATACATACATACATACATACATACAACATACATACATACATACATACATACATACATACATGCATACATACATACATACATACATACATACATACATACATACATACATACACACATACATACATACATACACACATACATACACACATACATACATACATACACACATACATACATACATACATACACACATACATACATACATACAACATCACTACTACAATACCACACATCACATACATACAACATACATACATATCATACATACATACATACATAATCACTATACATACATTACATACATACATACATACACACATACATCACATACATACATACATACACACATACATACATACATACCAATACATACATAATATAATACATATACATACATACATACATACATACATATATACATACATACATGCATGCATGCATACATAATTACATACATACTGTAACTTACCCCTTTATTTTGGGTGCCCGGTAGCCAACCCTAAACTATTACTACCGGGACACCCTAGGGGTGTTACATGGGCAGGATGGACCCCGAGTGGTAGGGGTTGGGATTGATGGTATGTGGGGAATGAGGCTAGCAAGTTTATCCCAATGAGCTGTTTATTTCTCCAAACAGTTACTACGCTACTACATCGATATTACGAAATTCCCCGCGATAAGGGAACACTCACGATAACGGAACACGTGACACTACTTATGGACCCGGGATCGACTCTCAAGCCGGTGTGAACCGACTAGACTACATGTTAACTAGTTCATTATCTCCCAGCGAGCCGACTACCGTCCTCACAGCATCGCTGCCAACCAACAGCCTCCGTGTGTTCTTCTCACACACATCACAAGTCGATCCCAGTTCTCACGAGTCCAAGGTCCATTCATCGCCAGAATTCGCTCGTCAACAGGATGAAGCTATATGAGCTAGAGGCTGTTCTCAACAGGAAGGCAACCCAATACTTTTGACTACCAAGGAAATGTATCAGCGTGGGCTAACTTCCTGCCAGAACAAACCTTACATTATTATGCTCTTAAATTACACCCACCCCCCCTGAAAAAATAAGTGGAACATTTATGACACTTATTTGTCTTAGGTGGTGACTACCCTAACACTAGTTATTAGATAAGTCTGGCAGGGTAACTACAATAGTCTGTGCCTGCATAGGTATGGAGGGTACAATGTTAGGCGCAGGCCTACTAAAACATTTAACTAATGACCCTTTAAAATTAAAGACTACTACAGCTACAATAATAACCAATACAACAGGTGTGATAGTTGAGCCTAAGATTATAGACAAAGGTTTAGGACTTTCCTTTAAGCTATGGGCCCTAATTTTCTCTACTACTTGGTTAAAATCAACTGGATTGCTTGTTGCTTAACAAAGGTATCAATCTCGTTCACTAATTCCCTGGAAAAATTAACATTTTCCGGAACTATTTAAAATTTGATTCGAACTTTAAGTTTCCTAATTTTGGAATATACATCAAGGGCAAAATTATTTTGAAAATATAATGTACCATGAACTGAAGCTAATACTTTGAAATCACTGCTACTCATGTCGCAGTTACTAAATTGAACAGTTTATTGTTTTCCACATTTAATTCCATTAAATCGAATCTACCACTACTGTAAAACTGTTATCAGATAAGATGAGGTTTCCTGTCCTTTCAAACAGGACTCCACTCGGTGATTTACTAATTTTGTGCTTCACTTAGCAATTGAAAACACACAAAAATAAAACACTAAAACAACCATTTTAATGGCGCTTCCTGAGGTTATACGAATGAGAGGGGCACTCCGATGACGTTGGGGGGTGGGTGACCTTCTTCCTCCTGGCAGGCTGGTTCTACCACGTGACTGGATGGGGTCGACTGGCATCGAACCTCGAACCGCTGCTAGGGCCCCACGTGACTTACTAGCGTCCTCGGGAACCAGTGGTGTCTTCCGCGGACGACCTCTCGGCCGCACCTCCGTGTCGCTGTTACAAGGTACAGGAATAACTTACCCAAATATGGCTTAACGCTATTTGTGTGAACAATAACTGTGCGAAAGGCAGCTTTACCTTAATTGTTACCGTGACAACACTTCTAACACTAAATATGGTCCTTTATACTGGAGTTGGAATTTCTTTATTTGACCACATTTTATAACTGGATTAGAAAGATACACTAAGTCTCAACTCTGTATTTGGGTACAACACTCTTCTTGTTATAACTGACCCGCCTGTTGTTGGAACGCTAGGTGATTTATCTTCTTGACAATTTTCCACACACCTTGCAGTTTTTCAGCATGTTCTACCGTGTCCTTGCTAAATATTATTATGTCATCTAGGTAAACTAGTGTTTGGGTAGGTGTTAACCCATACAATATACCATCCATCAGTCTTTGGAACGTAGCCGGGGCATTTCTGAGATCAAAAGGCATTCTAAAACATTTGTACACCCCTGTTGTAGTTATAAAAGACGTTTTCGCTTGGACGTCGGGATGAACACATAGTTGTGTATAGCCACTAGTCATGTCCAGGCACGAAAAAGACTTTACACTTAGACATGTTTCCCATATTTGTTTCTCTGGTTGCATGAGACGCATCGTTGAACGTAGTTATCTACATCGTGACGTCGATTCGGCCACCAGTGCTTCCTGTCACCCTGTAGTTCGTCGTTCTCTTACCGCTGTGACTGGCTAAAACTGAGTCATGACATTCTTTTAACACATCGTCACGTTTTGACTCAGGTATCACAATGCGTTTACCATACTGTTCTGAAAGTAACTACTTCTGGAAACTTGGGTTGTTCCTCCAATTTTGACAATCGGCATCTTGTAATTGTTGCTGTATCAGGTCCTCTTGGGTACTGAGTTCAATGCTTCTTATTTTCCTACTTAGTCCATCAGCATATGTTCTTATCTTCCTCCAACAAGTGATCTAGTTTTGATTCAATGAAGCTTCGAATTTAGGGGTTGTAAATCTCCTTAACCTCACAAGCTCGTACAACTTTATTTCACCCTTACCCTGAAGTAATACAAGGTCCGTGGCATACAAACTTTCACATAAGTTTTTTTCACAACAGATGACGTCATCTTTATTTATATAACAAACGCTAGCAAATACCGCCCCTTGTGGCATTTGGACAGCCACAGGGCTCGTGTTGACAACACTTATAGGAACTCTGACCTTGTTCCCCGCCTTTATGGCACACTAATACTTCTAGCCACATAACAGTGTTTATCTTCCAGTGTATCGCTTTGTATAACTGGTTCTACTAAAAGTAACTTTTCGTCAACAAATTCTGGGAGTTTAACTTCAGCTTGAATTACCTTTCTTGCGCCCGGGGGCATTTTTTCAGCATGTATTAAACGTACTAGAACCGGAACCATTTCCACGCGCAGGATGAGGTAGCTAATCTCATATTTATTACTGCATTAGTCCGTTGGGGCCTATTTCGGCTCTTGTTCCTAAATCATAAGATTTATGACGAAGGTTCAACTCCGTTTTTCTACGTTAATAGACGCTGGTTTTTCAACAAGAAATCCAACCCAAGTATGCCCTCATAGAAGTGCAATGCATTTACAACCTGTACATTTACTAATAGCTATCGAGGTTTAACTTGATAGTCACAGATTTTTCTCCCAAATTTGAAATTTTCGTCCGCCTAGACCTGCAATTTCGTACTTAGGCTTGGAAATATTCTTATTTCCCACAACTTCTTGCCACATTACTGAAACTTGAGCTCCTGTATCGACTAACAACTGCATTGCTTTCCCTCATAGTTTGCAAGAACTATAAGCTCTTCTACCCCTAGAGTCTTCACTGTCAGCGAGTACAGACGATTATTTACAGGGGGTCGTGGCTTGGCCCAATCCCTTGATCGTTTGGGGAGGTTTCCTCCCTTCAAACCTTTTCCTACAAAACTTGGCTATATGTCCCTTGGCCTGACAATGAAACAAACCAACATGTTGAATTGGACAAGTTTTAGCTAAATGACCGTATCTCCTAAATTTGTGACATTTAAACTCAGCGTAGCTCGTGAAAACACGTTTTTCAGTTATTCTGTCTTCATCTGGTCGACGGTTCATTTCTACTATGTCTACTGCTGATTCTATTCGTCCTGGAACGATTTAGGTTTGGAAGGCCGTGTCAGTCTACCTAATTCCCCGGACAAGTCGTTTAGAAAAGCATCTAACGCTCTCTGGTCCACCTCAAACTTTATTGCAGCATTGCCCTCTTCACTCTCCCCTAAATCATACGTATTGACGTTGATTTTTCTTATTCTATCCGCGAATTGCTCTATAGTTTCATCCGAACGTACTTGCTTCGGGTCAACTGTTCTCGGTAACACCTAGTAGTATTCTTCCTCTTAAAACGCTTTACCAGCTCTTGTTTCAGGGCTTCATAAGTCATAGCTTCCTTACATTCACTATGCGACAAGGTAAAATCCTGTGCTTCACCTGAAACCCGTAATTTGGCTATTGCTAATTTTTCACTATCAGTCCACCCACATAGTTCTGCTGACTGCTCTAACTTTGCGAAAAAGGTATACACACTATCCTCTGCTCTGCCTTGAAATAATGGTATACTAGAAATAAGCGAGAAATTCCTAACATACATGGTGGCTGTTATGGATTCGTTTCCCTGACTAGTATTAGCAGCATGGTTTGTACGTTCTTGCCTTAAAGTTTCGTTTTCTGCTTTTAAATCATGAATTTGTGTCATTAAAAGATCTATGGCTGTTTGTAAGTCGAAATCTCGTCCTTCTAATCTTACTAGAGGGGTAGCCATAATGACAATTTTGCAATTTAATAGTTTAAATTTTGGAATTATTTGTCCGAATATAACAATGAAACTTTAGAATTTTAAATACATCCTAAATAATAATTGAACACACAAAATAGGCTACACCATATGAAAGCAGTACAATTCCCTACCTTGGTGTTGTTGTTGTGGTGGTGGTGGGTGACGTTGGTGACGTCACTACTGACAGTTCCAGCTGGTTGAGATTGCTGACTTATCTTCTTTCTCGATGCTGGTTCCTTCCATCCTGACAACAGCTGATTTACGCACACACGCGTTATCGCTCCGTTCGTGCCTCGCGGTACAAAGTTTTATCAGTTCGTATCGCATTTCTTCCACGCCTAGCATAATCAAGCTAGTAGCACACGTAACTTTTAACCAACTAATATTGACATCAGTTTTAGAATGTTTTACTTATGTCCCGACATGTTATCACTTAACATCACTTTGGTATCACTCGAAAAGTCCCGATTCCCACATCTGTCATCACTTTATACTTGCAAAGTCCCGATCCTTACTTCTGACGCCAATTTGTAGCCTCCCCCTTTATTTGGTGTGCCCCGATAGCCAACCCTAACTACTAACTACCGGGACACCCTAGGGGGTGTTACATGGACAGGATGGACCCCGAGCGGTAGGGGTTGGGATTGATGGTATGTGGGGAATGAGGCTAGCAAGTTTATCCCAATGAGCTGTTTATTTCTCCAAACAGTTACTACGCTACTACATCGATATTACGAAATTCCCCGTGACGAGGGAACACTCACGATAACGGAACCCGTGACACTACTTATGAACCCGGGATCGACTCTCAAGCCGGTGTGAACCGACTAGACTACATGTTAACTAGTTCATTATCTCCCAGCGAGCCGACTACCGTCCTCACAGCATCGCTGCCAACCAACAACTCCGTGTGTTCTTCTCACACACATCACAAGTCGATCCCAGTTCTCACGAGTCCAAGGTCCATTCATCGCCAGAATTCGCTCGTCAACAGGATGAAGCTATATGAGCTAGAGGCTGTTCTCAACAGGAAGGCAACCCAATACTTTTGACTACCAAGGAAATGTATCAGCGTGGGCTAACTTCCTGCCAGAACAAACCTTACATTATTATGCTCTTACAATACATACATACACACATACATACATATACACATATATACATACATACATACATACATACACACATACATACATACATACGTACACACATACATAAATATATACATATATACATACATACATACATACACACATACATACATACATACATACATACATACATACATACATACATACATACATACATACAAACGTACATACATACACACATACATACACACATACACACATACATACATACATACATACATACATACATACACATACATACATACATACATACATACACACATACATACATACATACACATACACACATACACACACAATACACTAACATACATACACTACATAACACATACATACATACATACACACATACACACATACACACACATACATACATACATACATACATACACAACATACACACACATACATACATACATACACACATACACACTACACACATACATACACACATACATACATACACATACATCATACATACATACATACACATACTACAACATCACATACATACATACAAAACATCATACATACACTACATACAAAATCAGCTGTAGCTGACGTAATTACTCACTAACTTCCATGCAGTTTCCAGAGTCGTGAGTATAATGTTGTTTGTTTAAAGTATGCATGTATTGAGGGATGTGGATAGGAGTATGCCTATGTATGTATGTGTATACATGTGTGTAGATGTGTGGGTGTGTGTTATATTAGGGAATTAGGTAATATAAATCTCTCCCTAACCAATTCCACAAGAACTTAATTGGCCCTCAGTTGGGGAACATTAACATGCCTGCTCAACAATTTTAGTAACTCGAAAGTTTATTGCAGCACTTACAAAAGTACGCCACTAATCCCTATTTTGAGCTAGTCCTAACCAGTCCCCTTCAACAAACCCTCTCGCTGTCTTGATATAGCTATATCCAACCCACTTCATTACACATTATACATATCTTGAGCTAGTTCTATCCAGTCCACCTCATTACACCCTATCCATATCTAAAGTCAGTTCCCTCCAGTGTAACGGTTCCCGTCACATGGACCTCTCCTCCGATAATTAGCCTTGCCCGCTAAATAAATGATTTGTCTATTGTGGTAGCATTCCCACAGGAGTCGAATACTTCATGTGATGCGTGGACGTTAACGGTGCCTACTTAGGCCACGTGGCGCTACAGTACATCCGACAGCGCTATGAACTATCCGTGGCCTGCGTGAGAACCTGATCGGTGAACTGTGGTTGATTTATATGAGAAGAGTTTGAGTCAGTGTTTCACGGTACGGATTCGTGTGTGTACGTGTGTTGGACTTGAACGCCTGGGTTGTGAAGACCCTCTGTCTCCGTGGGGAGGATTTGGAGCGAGGTTTTGCGGCAGGGGTAAGGTAGACCTATTCATATTAATTAATCCTTATCATATGTACGGTCTATTTCAACTTTCAGAGTGATTTTATTCTGATAATGTTTACATAGTTGCACCCGTTCTAATGGGATAGTAGTGAAATAATGGGCCGGTCGGGAAGGGGGAAAACTACTTGGCGTGAGGCTGGGTAGTATTAAAACTCCCCTTCAGTGATTAATTTAGGTGTTAATTAGGTTAATGACATTCTTTCTAAACGTTAATATGTTTCTAATTGGTGTCTGTAATGGATAGCTATGTGGTAATGTTTTGGGGATCAATTTATGTGATGTCAACTAGTTGGGAGTGATCACTTATAATTTTTCTAATTACTATAGAATAGGATTAGATTGTTCACTTATAATTTTTTTTTCTAATTGCACTACTGGTATGATAAATACATAATGAGTCAGAACACAAGTTTGTTATTAGTATACTCATATTACCAGACAGACAGTTTTGGAGCAGTAACTTAGAATTTTGAGTCCTATAATGTGGGGGCTTTGAATGTTAGTGGTATTTATAACTTTTGAAGGTACGGTTAAATTGTAAATATCTTTGTAAAGAGAGGTTATATTTTTGGTTGGATCCATTCTACATATATATGGGGTTTGTAGGGTCTGGGTTCGACGTCTGGGGCCGGGAGTTTGGTTCCCGGACTGTGTACGGCCAACCACGGACCACATCAGCGGTACTCCTTCACTGGTTGCATACCCGGGGCTAGTGACCAGAGGCACTCACGAGTGGCCGACCAACTGGACACCCCTGAGGTTCCACGTGGAGTGTGTGGTTACGCGCAGGACTCGCATGTGTTCTTTTTTTTTTCTCGCAAAGACGGTGGTATTTGAAGATGGACTTTAGATGGAACTATTTTAGAAAGTGACTGTTGTGCCTATTGAAGAGTAGCGTTAGGTTTAGTTAATATGTGCACTTTAATTTATTTTTATTTTTTTGCAGTGGACACTCGCAGCTCCAAATGTTTATATTTCCTGGAGTATGTCAATAAATTCTTTTCCGTGATAAATTTGTAAAGTAGTCTACTATTTATTTTAAACTAACCTATTAATGTTTCTACTTTTATTATCACTATTTAAATAATTATATGCTTCACACATTCCATTCATGCGTAGAACTTGAATCTATTGTCTAATGAAATTAAGACGAAAGCTTAACCAAACATTTAGTTGGAAATCTTTTAACCAAAATAATGTGTGAATTTAAAATTGAGATAAGGAATACATTTTTTTATAGCCTGATTTTTTTGTGTAAGCCCTCCTGGCTTATTGAACATTATTTGTTTTGTTAACTATTACAGTGACCCTAGGAACCCATTTTTCGGGGTTGGGATAACTCTAATCTATATTAGGAATTATCAGGTATGGCAGATGTGATCATGGTAAACCCATGAAGGCCTATGGGTTTAATAGGGAACCTCGTTGCCTTCCAAGCAGTTTATCTCTGACCGAGAGGTCCCTTATTTGTCCTGGTCTACCTTACGAGGGGGAGTGTTGATCTTCATATCTACATCTGGCGACTGAACGAATTTCCTCGTTAAGGTTCAGACTCACTATCGCTAACGAGGTGGCGCCCAACAATAAACACTCTCTTGGGTCGACCTTGAACATGGGGTGACCATTACAAATAGCTCTATGACCACGCCCTTCTCCACTGATGTGACGCGGGAGGTGACACCAGTCCCCCTCATTACACCATATCCATATCTAGAGCTAGTTCCCTCCAATTCATCTTATTACACCCTATTTATATCTAGAGCTAGTAACCTCCAGTCCACCTCATTGCATGCTACCATATCTTGATATTGTTATATCCTGTCCACCTCATTACACCCTATTTCTTTCTCTTTAAGTTCCTTTATAATGTTATCCTCTCATCTGCTTTAGACCTTCTCAATGGTCTTTTCCTATTTAATTGAACTGTCAATACTTTTAACGTGGTTCTAGTTTTTCGACTCATGCTGCATATCCTGCCTACCGTAAACTGTGAAAGTTTATTATCCTTACAATGTCTAGTTATGAACATTAGGGGCTGTAACTCATCATAATGTAACCTCCTCCACTCTCAATTATCTTCATCACCTTTTAGGCTAAATATGTTTATGGGTACTTGGTCTTCGAACATCCTAAATGTCTTTTACTCAAGTGTTATAACGGTGTGTCTGGGATACTTTAATTTGTATCCTAGTCTGTGGAAATATTAGCCAGTACTAATATACCATTGCCCAAGGGATGCCAGAATGGACAGCACTAATAAATGTACAATGTACAGTACATCCTTTCCATGAAGGCTCTTTCCATGTCTCTATGAAATGAGGTGATGATGGTAGTGAACCAATGAATATCTTAACCTAACTTAAACCTAGTGACCATATTATTCCCATTTCGAGAACAATCATACAGTTCAAGTAGGTAATCGAAACTGGGACCTCAAGGTCAACAGCCAGGTGCTATGACCACCATACCACAAGGCCATTTATAGACCATGTTTAACAACCATAAATAGTAAATAGGTAAAACTGTCGAATTATATATTCTGTGTTGTTTAGTTTAGTTTTTAATTTAACGCCGACTCCAAAAACTTCAAATTTAAAGAAGATTAGAAATAAAAAATATTTGTAGTGTGTTTTCTTAAGTCAGTTTGATTTTAGTGTAATAGTATTATTTGTTGACAACAGGTGAGATGTTAGCACACCAAATATCTAATACTATAGTTTAAAAACCAATATTAACCAAAAACTATACTTTCACTTTCTTAAGGGCCCTCCTTAAAGTAACCATACTTCTACAACCTTGACGACTATCATGTTTTCAGGCTGCATATGGACTCAACCTTGTTAAGATTGGTTGTGAAGACAGGTTGTCAGATCCGACTCATGTTGGTGTACTAACTCAGCCTTGTTAAGATTGGTTGTGAAGGCAGGTTGTAACTCAGCTCCTTGTTGGTGTACTAACTCAGCCCTGTTTAGATTGATTGTGAAGGCAGGTTGTAACTCAGCTTCTTGTTGGTGTACTAACTCAGCCTTGTTAAGATTGGTTGTGAAGGCAGGTTGTAACTCAGCTCCTTGTTGGTGTACTAACTCAGCCCTGTTTAGATTGGTTGTGAAGGCAGGTTGTAACTCAGCTCCTTGTTGGTGTACTAACTCAGCCCTGTTAAGATTGGTTGTGAAGGCAGGTTGTAACTCAGCTCCTTGTTGGTGTACTAACTCAGCCCTGTTTAGATTGGTTGTGAAGGCAGGTTGTAACTCAGCTCCTTGTTGGTGTACTAACTCAGCCCTGTTAAGATTGGTTGTGAAGGCAGGTTGTAACTCAGCTCCTTGTTGGTGTACTAACTCAGCCCTGTTAAGATTGGTTGTGAAGGCAGGTTGTAACTCAGCTCCTTGTTGGTGTACTAACTCAGCCCTGTTTAGATTGGTTGTGAAGGCAGGTTGTAACTCAGCTCCTTGTTGGTGTACTAACTCAGCCCTGTTTAGATTGGTTGTGAAGGCAGGTTGTAACTCAGCTCCTTGTTGGTGTACTAACTCAGCCCTGTTAAGATTGGTTGTGAAGGCAGGTTGTAACTCAGCTCCTTGTTGGTGTACTAACTCAGCCCTGTTAAGATTGGTTGTGAAGGCAGGTTGTAACTCAGCTCCTTGTTGGTGTACTAACTCAGCCTTGTTAAGATTGGTTGTGAAGGCAGGTTGTAACTCAGCTCCTTGTTGGTGTACTAACTCAGCCCTGTTTAGATTGGTTGTGAAGGCAGGTTGTAACTCAGCTCCTTGTTGGTGTACTAACTCAGCCCTGTTAAGATTGGTTGTGAAGGCAGGTTGTAACTCAGCTCCTTGTTGGTGTACTAACTCAGCCCTGTTTAGATTGATTGTGAAGGCAGGTTGTCAGAGCTCCATTAATGATGGATGTGTTTTCTCATATTGAACGAAGGACATAAAGTTATTGATAATATGACACAACACAGTTCTAACCGATTCTAACCAGCATAATACAACTCAATCTAACCTAGCCTAACCTAAGCTATGGCACAGCACGATCCTAAGTATATGCAAAATGAGATATTAAGATTTTAGTTTGTTCGTGGGGTCAAATTAGTACTAGGGCTGGGGCCGGAATAATACTGCTAAAAGATTGGTGGTGTCAGATTCTCATTTCCTCGTTTTCAGACCGCAAACGATGCCGGAGTACGAATGTTTAGGAACCCAGAAGTGATGGAGACCATTCCCGGTGTAATGACGATGCGCAAGGGTCCGTATGCGTACTGCACAACCAGATTCTTAATTGAACGACTGATAAAGAGAACTTTCACCGCATCAGAGTTCTGCAACATGGACTACATTCCTCTAGATCATGCCAGGGTATTGCTTTCCATGACAGTCGCCAAAAACTCACAATACAGAGAATTGTTCGATTATGGGTAAGTGAAAAATATATATTCAGGCGTTTAGAAACTCATAGCCCAAACTGCCCATTTAGCTTGTTTGAGCCAAAATTAATACAAAATCCAATACACTTACATCCGGAAAACTATGATCACACCATTAAATTGTTTTCAAAGTCTTGGCGTAAAGCGCTGGGAGAGCAAAGCTGTTCAAGCATGCGTGTACAACAAGTTACATAAGAGTTAGGCGCACGGCACTGCACATGCAATAATGGCAAGCACTTTGTGATGTAGGACCATTAATAATGACCCTCAGAACTTATTCGTATTTCTAAATGGCCTGGTGTGTTGTTTACTATTAATTGTGGTATGTTTTGCTGCCATGCTCCAAGATGCCGAAGTGTGTAGTGCCGCACGCTTAACTTCTATGCACCCTGTTTTACACCCATGGTTGAACAGCTTGGCTCTCCCGGCGCTGTACGCTGAAACTCTTAACACAATTTAATGGTGTTAGCATAGTTTTCCGGATGTAAATGTATAGGGATTTTGTATTAATTTTGGTTCGAACAAGCTATATGTGCAGTTTGGGCTATGAGCTTCCGAACACCCTGTATATATTAGCTAGGTCACCAGGGTTTGTCGCCTTGAGAATCCTTGTCTTCTACTGGCAGTGACGGATATGTAACCATCTTCTGAGGTTGGGACACCAGTGGGTGCGTTTACTTCACCCCGATGTGATGATAATGTCTATGATTATATGTTAATAGTAGAAGTCTTAACCCCTAACTTAAGTCTAGCTAACCAGACCATGGCAGCTGCAGCGACAATCCCATTTTGGCTAATATACCTCTGGTACTACCGTGAATCAAAACTGGGACCTCTAGATCAGTAGTCAGGAATGCTGACCACTAGTTCACAATGCTGCAATTATCGCAATTATTATCACATCTCAAAATGCCTGCAAAGACTTAGTCCCTCCACCATCCCCCATCCCAACACTCAAGAAATTGTTAATCTACTTAAGTTCTTCTTTAACTCTTGCCTTAGTCATAAGTTATGCAATCTGCTTTGCAATCATGTATGAAGTATAGCATACCGTGAGGGCTGAGCCAGAAAGTTGCTACCGTACAACCTCGACGGAGTGTACAATGTACATACTTCAGTTGCAGGTGTTAATTCCCTCAAAGGAAGTTAATCCTGAGCAGACAGAACAAAAACAAATATTATTCTAGATATTAGGAACCTACCATACTTCACATAGAGTTATTTTCTCCCAATGTCCCATGACCTGAAAACTCTCATACATTTCAAATAAATGTCACATGACTTGTTGCACCATTATCAACACACTTGCTTGATCACATTCAGTAATACACTTGGGGTAGTTCCAGCACTAACAAAATCACCTTTTAACCACGGTTTTAAGATGCAATTAAATACTTCATTAAGTGTGTTACAGTTTTAATGTTTAGCCTACGGTGAAGATCACAGGCTAAACTAGTAGAATTATCTTGCAAGAAAAATTTGAATCTTTATTAGTGAGTTGCAGACCAACTTTAATTGTGATGACGGTATCACCAACTTTGAGACAGTGTATTACAAAATGTTTTAGAAAGTTGAGAAGATCTATTCGAATGCCTATTTAAATGGGTTTTCTTTTTTTTGTTTGTTTATAACAATTTTATAATTAAGGTCTGAGGATTAAAAAATATCAAAATACCCTTTCAGAAAAAAAACATATATATATATATATATATAGATATAGATATAGATATATATATATATATAGAGAGAGAGATATATATAGAGATATATAGCGTATAACCCGAACGGGTAGTAAAACGCGGTGCGAAATAATAATGATGATAATATATATATATATATATATATATATTATAGAGAGAGAGAGAGAGGGGGGGGGGGATATATATACACACACACACAGTAATGGAATAACTAATGTTTGGTCATGGAATCACAAAGATGGGTATCCCTAAACTATTATTTTGAAATCGTTTGTTTATATAAATATATATATCAAATAAGATCCTTTGTTTGAGAGAGTGTGATGTTATTTTTGCTTAAATATTTATTTAAAATATAAATTTAATAGTCAGTTGACTCAAACTTTCAACTATGCAATAACGTTGACAACTTTACTATTTATTTGTTTGAAATTTAAATCACAACTCCTAAAGCTTCAAATACTAATTATATATTCGCTTACAATTGAAATATTAATTTATATATATAACCTACTTACCTTTATTTCATTGTAATAAACTTTCTTTCTTTATTTTAATTCGTGAAAGCCAACCCGCCGTGTTTATTACTATTTTGGTAGGTGATTTTAACGCTAGCTGTTTTAAAAAGTGGTGGATTTCGGAACTATTTCCATCTTGATTTATTTTGTTTCTGAAATTCTATGCGCGAAGTTTAAACCATTTCTTTCTCCCAAGGCCAGAGACTATTTTCTTTAAATAAAAACAAAAACAAAACAAGATGTTTGGATTGTTAGAGAAAAAAGTACTGAAAAAAAATATAATGAAGGACTCCAAAAAGAAAATGCATTCAAGAGTTCTGTATTAATTGTTTGTGAAAGTGAAAATTGAATTTTAATTTAGTAATTTATTTAGTGCAATGATATCAGTGTCGAGTTTCGATGAAGAATATGTCTTATCAATTCAATTATTAAAAGTATTACAATATAGAACCCTCTGGATTATCAACAACAAAACAACAATTTAAGAACCAACTACAGAGAAGAATAATACAGATTTACTACTAGTACAAGAAATCGTCGGTCTACATTATTGGGTGAGATCAAGCTCATCATTAATATTCGTCGATTTACTAGAAGTTTAAAGGACCTTTTATCTGTTTTAGTCAATATAATTTAATGTAAAATTTATTATCTTTCTTTTTTTATTTTTCTCTTTCGAGTATTGCTTCACAATACTTTTATTAGTCTTATAATTTAGGAGGCATGCCTTATTAGGTAGGATCTCTTTCTGGACTCAGAAGGAAACCACAATAATAATAATAACACACAATTATCAATATTTTTTTATTATAATTCAAAATTAATTACATTGTACTATTCAGTAATGTTCCTGAGCACACCCAGTGGTCCCGAGTGTAGAGGGGCGTCGTTGCCACTACCGGTTAGTTGAGCTGGGGATACTTTTCTGTAAGTTTTATTCTTTTCTCCTAGACATTAGGAGTGGCGCCCAACGTACTCAATATCTAAATTATTTGGTTTCTATAACTAAAATAGATTGTGTTCATATTTTTACTATTTATATTAAATGTGTAACCACTACAGCCCCTGCTTGCAGCACCATGAAGATGTGGGAGGTAGGAATACTGGAGTACTTGAAGCGAGGCCTGAAGCCAGAAATGAGTGTTTGCTCCAGCACAGAGGTCGCCCCTCTTGACCTTGAGGGCTTGTTCCCAGGTTTTGTGGTTATTCTGGTGGGCTATTGCGCTTCTATGGTGGTCCTGATGCTTGAGAAGATGTATCTTCATGTGGGCAAACACATCAGGCTCGTTAAGTATGTGCACATTAAATGTAACACATATTTACCAGGTACGCTCGATTCTCATGATATTCGAGATTAAGAAAAATTTCAAAAAGTATATTTAACATAATGTTGAGAAACTTGAATTCAAATATCAATACAAGCTATTTGTTAAAAGTAATTATATAGTGTTCTGAAGTTTGAAGAATAACAAAATAAAAACAAAAATTGTATTAATACATAATTTACTAAACCACTAAGCCTATATATAGAAATGTTTCATGGACATAACCTGGACATCCGTTAACATACAGGTTAATTAAAATTTACTTTCACCATTTGGTTTAAAATGGCGGATACAACATACTAGGTACCTAAAGGCATATTTTTCAGCTTAAGTTATCAGATTTTTATTGGACTAACATTTAAAGGTTCATAAATATAGAAATGTACTATAAAAATTTCAGTGGGAATAATGGGTAATTAATTAGTTAATGTAGAGTAAAAATTTTTTAAACATAGTAATAGAACATTTATAAAACAAAAATTAACATAAAAATTATATCAGCTTTGATCAGTCTGGACCTATGGGTGCATGGAAGGTCAAGTGTTAATTATAATATTATTATTAGCACTGCGTCTTACTACCCGTTCGGGTTGTATGCACTTATGCTAGTGTGTAATGGTAGGGTGATTGTGAGATGAAATGGAGGACCTACAGTTTAACATGGGATCCGAACCACGGTGGAGGCCTGGCATTCCCCACATTGACAAGTTGTGATTCATACACAACTTTTCAGAGGTGAAGGAAAGGTTTGGCAATCAGTTAATTATAATAATAATAATTTTACACTGTACAAATAATATTATAACGAGCAAATTAGTTTTTTTTAATTGAAACCTTTGTCCATATTGATGTATTTTAAGTCGAAACCTGTATCAAATCGTATAGAAAGTTTTGGGGTGGGGAAAAGGAGGAAAGGAAAAGGGGGTGGCGAGAAATAGGGGGTTGGAGAAAAGAGTCGGTGGGAGGTGGGTTAGAGGAGCTTCTTACCTGTGGTGGAATGTATTTTAGACCCCCCCTACAAAAGGCAGCGAGGATTTATTTTTGTGAACATTAATACTTCCTTAAGCCCGTATCACACGACACTTGCTTATACTAGAAATCAAGTGTGCTAGCTAGCACCTAGATATCTGTATACTAGCTAGTACAATGGAAATGGGACTATAGTATTCACACGCTGCTAGTTTGGTACTAGGTTCTAGTGCAAATATTTCTCGAACGTCGAGATTAATTTTGAGTGCAGCAGCTGAATTAATTACTAATAAAGATATTGAAAATTATGAGAGGGAGCGTAGGAAAAAGAATATATACACGGAATGGTTCGGAAAGACGAAATAATGGTCTCAGGATGCTAAATACGATATATTCGGAGGTTAGGTAATATACATTCGGGGTGACACAAACGTTTAGTATCTCCCTAAATTTGTATTCATTTATTTACATTGTGGTCAGAGGCCCCTAAGCCCACGGGTGTCCAAGTAAAGTATCCTTGATACACAAATGTTCTTTTTTAAGCCTACGCACACTTTATATTATAAAAAAAAACGCCCAAGGTTGGCATGCTATCAAATTTATTTAGATTAAAATTGGGTCTGGAACACAGTTTGTCGTTTTTAGATGACATGTTTTAAATTAAATTTATATATATTAAATATATTGTCATACTGTGGCAATTTGGTATTATATAAACAAGGTTGTTTATAATAATTTTTTGCCAACAACAAAATCACATCCGATGACCATGTTGGCGTCATTTATACCATTTCTCTACAACAGTCTCATCGCGCATGATTGGTTGAATTACACAACTAGTGTCGAAACTAGTATGAAAATAGCACGTGTTCTATCCTCACAACTAGTATGGTAGCCAGTACCAAGTGGCAGAACCAGTAGACTTTTTCTGATTCACACGACGCTAGAATGAATGACAGTGCTAGCTAGCACACTGGATTTCAAGTACGAGCTAGTGTCGTGTGATACGGACTTTAAACAATATTCAAAGATGGTTTTAAACATAGGACAATCCAGCCAATTTTTTTTTTTTTTTTCCATAACATGAATGAAATTAGCTGTCTTTTAGTAAACCAAGTGTATCCATGGTAAAAATGACAACCAAGACATATTAACTGTCTTAACACATACACTTTTGATTATATTTGGGTCAAATCCACTATTTTATGAATCAAAATCTACAATTTATCTTGGAATCTGAATTTTGGAATAATTACGTAAGAGAAAATATAAATACAATAAAATAAATATAAATAGTAACTAGATGTTAATATTTTTACTTATAATCCATTCACTGTAACAATCTTATATTTAATAATGGATAAGACTTAGATTTTGTTAGATGTAATAGGTATTACTGCTGTGGGGCCTGGTTGTTAATCCTATAAGTATAATAGGTTTGAACAACCAATCAGCAGTATTAAAGCTATGAAACAAATTTCACTTGAATAATTGAAAAAGATATGTAAATATATATTTAGGGATTTGAGTCTTGAATTCAAAATTTTCACCAATCCTCAAATATTGAATATCTTTAAGGATTCGAGGGTCCATATCTACTTTCTATGTTACAGAAATACTCCCCAAATTAATACAAACATATTAATTGTTGCCTAAGTTAAGAAGATAAGTTTCAAAGAGTCAACATTAGATTCAATGTTTAAAAACTGCTGAGTTAAACCTTGAAAACATATTAATACATTTTTAATCATGGTTTATACTCAATAAATCTTAGACTAAATAACTACATGAAAACGAACAATAGTTTAACCTTAAGGCAAGTTACATCCCCCAACATATTTTATGGCATGAGGTCTTGACCTTGATAAGTGTATCTAAACAATTTTTACTACCGAACTATACATCAAATTCTATGACAAAAATCGTTCTTTTTTTAAACATATTTATGGATTCAACCAATAAGTTAATATAAGGTCAATATTCCATTACTATCTTAGTGGCTTAGTATGGGTGTTCCATATTTGATCATTACCAATTAATGTTTTTATTACTTCAAAATATTTAGATCATGTATAGTAATTGTAACTTCATGTTCTAAATTATTTGTAAATCTACAAAATAGACACTTTTTATTTTTTTGAATTTAAAGTATTGTTTGTATCCATCCATCATCACATTCAACATTAACTATTTTCAGCTTTTGGCTAAGTGAGTCTAGTATATCTCTGCTTCCTCTTTCCTTCTAACATTCTGCCTCCTTTATTTGCTCTATTCTCCACATGCTGTTATTTACTCCTCCCATCTCTTTCTTGTGGTCTTTTACCTACATACTTCCTCTCCATAATTCTCTTTGGCATCCTTTCTCTATCCATTCTCATTACATGCTCATACCATTTCACCCTTGCTTCCTCTACCATCTCATGTTCTCCAACAACCTCATTACATGCCCATACCATCTCAGTCTAGCTTCCTCTACTATCTCATATTCTCCAACATCCTCATTACATCCAAATACCATCTCAGTCTTGCTTCCTCTATTATCTCATGTACTCCAACAATCCTCATTACATGTACATACCATCTCAGTCTTGCTTCCTCTACTATCTCATGTACTCCAACAACCTCATTACAAGTTCATACCATCTCAGTTCTGCTTCCTCTACTATCTCATTACTCCAACAACCTCATTACATGTTCATACCATCTCAGTCTAGATTCTCTACTATCTCATGTACTCCAACAACCTCATTACAAGTTCATACATTCATTTCCTCTCATCTATGTACTCCCCTCTTATTCTAATTGTTATCCTCACATGTACTCCAACAACCTCATTACAATGTTCATACATCTCAGTCTGCTTCCTCTACTATCTCATGTACTCCAACATCTCATTACATGACATACCATCTCAGTCTTGATTCTCTACTATCTCATGTACTCCCGTATCCCTAATCTTTCCATATAACTTCATTACTAATCTTGTTTCTCCTCGTGACAGCTAACATGCTCCCCACTCACTTCATTCCCATGGCCTCCACTTTCCTAGTCTTCTTACATTCATTGTCCATGTTTCTGCTGCACACATGACAATGGGTGAAAGTATGCCCTGTACAACACTTCCTTACACTACAAGGGCACTTCTCTCCTCCATAACAGGTCTCTTAGCACCTATAGAACAACTCTCCCTGCTGTACTCTTCTCATTAGATCCTTTTTAATTTCATCTTTAGCATCAATCACACTTCCAAGATACTTTGCTCCCTGTATCTTTTTCAGCTCTACTACATCAAATACTTTAATAGCTTTACTAGGTCTTATTGTCTTCCTTGCAATTACCATCACTTCGTTTTTCTTTGTGCTAATTCGACATGTTAATGAGATGAATTCATTAGTTCAAAAGTCAAAAGGAAACGTGGGCAGCTCGGAACTACAGGTTGTTCGTTTAGTAGTATTTTCCATCAAATAGATAAGTGGTTGAAACCACAATATTTGGTTGCATAATTGTATGAATCGCGTGTGTCTTCCCACCATGGAAAAGATTGGGCAAGTTGAAAAAGGAGTCTGTAGTTTGATTCCAACAGGCTGATGAAAACAAAATTTTCATGTTGCTGTTTTGCTCTTCTTAAAACAAATAATGTGTAATGATGTAATTGAAATATATATATTTTGCATAAATAGTAAAAGAACTTTTTTAACAAAAATAATTCAAATGAATAAGAATTATTCTTTTTCAAAAAATTTCTCAACAATTTTACTGCATAGTTTTTCCAAATTAACTGAAGTTTATAAATTTTCAGACAAATGATTTTCAAGAAAAGACAACATAAACTGCAGCGTTCTGGAAGAAAATTCAAAGACAAATTTTTAAATCAAGAATACACTCTCGACAGACAATGGACATTTGGGAATTGCCATGAAGTATTTATATTAATTTCTTGCCAAATGATTTGGTACTTTAAAACTACAAGTGTTTGGTGAATTATTAGAAAATTATTTTATCTTAAAATTTGAATTATCAGATTTGAAAAAACAAAAATATTTCTGAAACTTTTTTTTAGCATTGTGTCTTATTATCCATTCTGGTTGTGCACTAATTTGTTAGAGATGAATAAGGTTTAAATTAATGGAAGTGTACCCCTATTTGTGTGTAGAGAGTGGAAAATTATTTAGTAAAAACCACCCTCAGTAACTGACCGGGAGTTGAGCCCCAATTGCCCTGTAATCAGCAGTTTTGTTTATTGCAAGAGTAATGCCTTAGACCATGTGGCCGCCGAGGCATGTTGATACACTTGTGTTTAGATCTTTATAACCACTGACTTCACAGTCCAATTTTTACAGAAAGGGACTATTATAACAAACATATAATTTTGCAGTTAACATTAATGACATTTTACTATTTATTCCTGTTATTAGTCGGATAATCGTATTATCCATCAAAAGTGACAGCTGCAGCTAACATGACTTGATGTATGAATACATTAAATCATAATATATAGTAACTCTTATAGCTAAGAGACTTTTAGTTGTCCAGATAAATAAAATAACACGCCAATTGGTTTAGAGTTGGAATGAGAATTTTATTTTATACAATCAGCTCTACAAAATATACCACCAGTTAATGTTTTATTTTATATATTCTTAAGAATCTGGTTGAAAGAAACTTCAAACTTAAAAGTTTCGAATCAAATTTCTATTTTTATATCTCTATTTTAATAACAATGAAGAGTTTGTTTATCCCCTTAGCAAAATGGGTAGCATGTCTGCCTACTGAGCTAAGAGTCCCAGGTTCAATTCTCGGCATGGACGACAAATTTATCATTGGTGAAATGTGGGTTTACCCTTTCACATTGATGAACTAATGGATGTGGAATGGATGTTGTTCCTGTCCTAGTCTTAAGTTATATTATAAGACATATGAAGCTACACAGGCCTAACAAGATGGTAGTGGGAAATATATGACTTGAATGAAAAATTGACCCAGGCCACAGGCTGGAAACAGTTGATGATGAAGAAGAGTATGTTATTACTAGGGACATACAAAATTCGCATTTGTGATAAAATGAATTTTTACACAAATTTGTTTTCACATGAATAACATGTATTTAAGCTTTTTTTCTAAATAAATATAATTTCTTTGTAATTCGGCCAAAACCACATCATGCAATATAATTTTCAACACACTAACACTGGTGATAGCATTAGACCAGTGCTGTCGTTTATACAAATAGTATCCGTTTTTAGTTATTTTATAGGTATAAAATGGATCACAGGAAAAATAAGTGTTTTCAGGATATTTAAGCTTCTTTTTTACACATTATGATACCTAAATTTCTATAAATCAATTCTTTGTTTACAGCCTTTAAAAGATTTCACATTAGGTCAAATAAAGGACATTAATATATATGGACCTTGCTACAGGTGGTCATGTTTGGCAAAATTATATCTTCTTATTTGTATTCGCTTCTCCTTATTTTATAGTAGTTTTGTCTTTTATGACATGTTTCAGTGTTATTATTATTTGGTCTAAGCCTAAGTTGATAATCGATTATTTCTATATTGCTATTTGCAAGACTCGAAGGTAATGATATTGATATATTATCAAGTTTAATATTACTAAGCGTGAAATGTTTTGTGGGTATTTATATTTATTTTTCTCCAAATAAATTAATAAATAATTAAATATACAATATGAACGAAAAATTTAGACAGTTTTATACTAGTTTTTTTAACGAATACTAGTTCCACTCCTATTTACATAAAAATAACATCGCTTTTAGCTTATATATAATCGCTTTTTGATCAAAATAATACCATTTTTCCTCTAAAAATAACCTCACCTTTTACACGTATCTAATTATTACTCTTTGCAAATGACATTAGATAATGCTCTTCTATTTCAAATTTTGAAAACTATTGCATAAAACCTAAATTTTCTCTCAATTTTCCAAGTGCAGATCAACCCTATATTTTAAAGGCTTAACAGATTTAAAGAAAAAGATAAATTAAATACTGGGGAATAATGATGAATGTGTAATTTTTTTATTTATTTTTTTGTGTATGTTGCTTTTTTGAAGCAGTTTAATTTGCCAAAACACTACATTGGGGAAGAGTGATAAGCATTGGGCGTTAGTAGGGAAATTATATATGTAGTGCAGTGGGATAATGATGAAATGTGACCACAGTTGTTGGGGAAAATGATGAGGGTTCATAGAATGCTGTGAGCTATTTGGGAAAGAGGAATAAAAGTTAAACACTGTGACAACCTGGCTGAAACAATGCTGTACTTTTTACATCACAGCTAAATGATTTAAAAGTGCAAAATGAATTACATCTACACAAAGCACAAGTTTTCTATAATCTAAAGAGATATGTCCAGTTGAAGTGCTCACTAGATGCAACATCTGAAGCAATAGCAATGGATTTCCAAAAGAATTTATCTGCACCCAATATTTATACAAATATTGTTTATTACAAGCTACAGTTGGGAGTATTCTCCTTTACTATACATGTGTTGTCAACTAACGAGTCATTCTTCCACTGCTATGACCAAACTATTAAAGAAAAAAAAGTGCAGAGATCCAAAATAAGAATTTGTACTGTCTCCCGTTATTTGAATTATGTCATATACTAGACAAGGTTAAGATGGTATTTCTGGAGCTCTTATCTCGAATGTGACCGAAATATGAGTCTCATTCCGCAGAAAAAGAATGTTGAGCATCCATAAGAGTGATATGAGATAACTAGGTCATCTCTAGTCAAGCCTTCCATTTGTGGTAATTGAATTCACTCAACAGATATGCAAGGACTGTACACAGCTTTTCAATAGATTGTAAAAATAACTAAATTAGTCGTACCCTAACAGCCTATTAAAGAATTGGAAACAACCTAGAAAAACATCCACTTCTGGAATACCGAACTAGCTACAGTGGGTTTTGGGCTTCAACGTTCATCAAATACAAAAATATAATATTTGTATGTACATTGCGTGTGGGGGAGTTTCTGTTTTCATTGGAGTTATATGCTGGAAGAATACCTGTGGAAAAACTTAAATGGAAAGATTGGCCAGTTAGCCTTTTTATTATACACCAAGTATTTTATGTAATTGTATGATTAGAGTATGTGTTTTAGATTCTAATTGTGTTATTAAATAAATTATATTTATTTTGAAAATAACTTAACTATGCATAATAACAAAATTAAATTAGATAATGGAAAGGGAACTACCATTTAATCCATTTGAGTCCCTAGCTGTAATATATTAAAAACTGAAATAGTTCTTAAGAGATAAAGAAGCTGTAGAATTTTATTAAAACATGTAATGCCTGGAGGAGAATTATGATTATAATTTTTACTCCAAGATGTTAGTTTACCAAAACACAGTTTAGTGAAAAATGTTAAATTGTATGGATATAAAAAAACGTTGTATTCCTTAGACTTGGTTATTTATATTTATTTCTTTACTACCTGTTTGGGTTATACACCTAAGTACTAATTACACTAATGGATTAGGAATTGGGTAGGTTGAATGTTAGAGGAAGTGAACCCACAATTGCGTGGAGCGGAGAGTGGAAAACCATTTAGTAAAAACCCCTTCAGTTCACCCTAGCAAGTTCGAACCTCGATCTCCTCATCCTTGGCATTCTGGCTTAACACAACATTAGCGTGTTAGCCAACTACACCAATGAGGTGGGTTTTGGTAATATAATTATATTTTAATATTAAAATAAACGTTAACATATTTTCACTGTTTTTCCCCATAAAATGTACAAAATTTTTAGATTATATTGCTAGATTTTTTTTTTTTTAATATCCTACAACTTAGTCACACAATAGTATTTCAAGCTTTAAAATTATTTTTTCTCAGCTTCACATTATAAACATCCTCATCATTCTTCCCCTGAGCTCCTCTCAACATCTTGTTATGTATTCATATGTCAAGTCACGTGATTCGCAGCTGTCACTATTGATATATACTATCACTATAAAATAACATTAATAATAAGGTATTTAGAGGAGGATATAAAGGCAAGACCTACACACTTACCCAGAAAGCTGTAGGCCCAGTTCACAACTAAACACAACAAAAGACATATTTTTGTAATTTTCAGAGTAAATCACTATTGCAGCATGGCTGTAAGTTATCATGGTCACTTAGGTTCTGTTGCCATGACCATGACCTACCTCTAACCATGCCGCAATAGTCTAGTCTGTGTTTTACTCTCAT
Source organism: Timema cristinae (assembly GCA_039000515.1). Taxonomy (NCBI): domain Eukaryota; kingdom Metazoa; phylum Arthropoda; class Insecta; order Phasmatodea; family Timematidae; genus Timema; species Timema cristinae. Next base: position 7,954,639 of record JBCFYV010011135.1, read on the forward strand.
TCTGCTGTAGAAGGGGAATAATGTACTCTGAAAATTACATAAATATGTTTTGTTGTGTTTTAATTGTGAACTTTGAGGTCTACAGCTTTTTGGTGTGATGGCCTTGTCCTTCCATCATCTTTTCAAGGTTTAGTTTAAAACAGCCATGTGGCACAATTTTTTCTTTGTTTAGTAATAAAGTAAAAATTTGTAATTGTTGGCTGCAAAAAAAAAGGTTTTTTTTTTTTCAAAATCATAAAAAAGACCTTTGAGGTTTTTATTAATATAAAAAGTTGAGTTGTTTTAAGAAATTGTAAATTTGTTTTATTAAATATACAAACAAATATTATAAATAAAAAAATATATATCTTATGATATCACATTGCCCTAAAAGCCTACTTGCACCCATTATGGTAGAGTATAATTTATTCTACCATAATTACACAGTCAGTGGTAACTTGTTTAAAAAACACATAACAGAGAGAACACTATAGCCATGTGCTTAAAAAATAGGACAAATAATTAATTAGATTATTTAGTTTAGAAACTACCGTATTGAAAATAGTTTAACTTTTAATGTAATAAAATAAATATTACATAATTGGAGAAAAATTAAGCACGAATAAAATTATAAAAACTTACAAATGTTTATTATATATATAATATTTTTGTTTTTCTATCTATCTAATTTTGGTCAAAGTGCTGCCATCTATACAGTGTATTTCTAACTGTAAAACAATCAGCTATTGAGTTAACCTTGCGATCTAACCAAGAGCATCAACTCCTATACAAACCTGGAAAAGCTACCTGTACTAGTGAAAGATTTTTTAATGCTCTTTTTATATAAAATATTAATGTATGTGTTTAAATAAATCATTTCTACTCGGTATCATTCAGGTGGAGTGTAGAGAGACTCATTCCTAATTTAAAGCATTACGCATATTCACAGACTTAAGCTTAAACTCAAGAAAATGTTTAATCTACCAGTGAAGATTTTATTATTCATAACTAAGTTGCCCGAAGGCATTTCAATATTTATGTGTTTATAAATATGTGTTAAGTGTTTTTATATTTATTTTCTATAGTTATTCTATCAAAAATCTTTAATTACATGCTTTAGCTTTATTAATTCACTTTAATTTATGTATATAGTATTATAACTATGGGTGATTAAACTTAAACAACTTGTGAATAAACACATGCAGATGTAACTAAGAGGTCCAACAAAACAATTACTTTACAAATAAAGGTATGTAGCAAACGTAAAATAATAGAATGCAATTTCATTTTTTTTGTCAACAAAAATATTTATAATTTGACAATGCTTGTAGCTAGTTACTGTCTAGACTTTAGTCTGTAATTTAATATAAAAAAACATTCAAAAGAAAAGATTCTATTATTAAAATAAACAAAACAAACAGCTTTTGTGGCTTAAAAATGTAATTTGTGCATACATTTCATTGGAACTAACACTCTACAAACATACTTTGGTAAATGAAAAGGAATCACAGTAAATGTTTTTGTGTTGAATTAAATTCAGAAGCATAGTACATTTTAAAAAATATATTAAATTTTAGAAAAACCCTTAATATTATAAAGCTTAGTTCTGCAAACTTCCTCACTCTCCAGATGCTTGATCATAATAACCAGTCGCCTGTAAATAAGAAAACAAAATATATTTACTATATTGCTAAATAAAATAAGCACACAAAGAATCAATTTAATAACATGAAATAATATAATAATAAGCTAGTGTTGATGTAAGATAATAATGTCAGGCATCAACTTAACATTCAAAATAGTATATATTCTGGTTTTTATGATGACTGATAAACATATTTGACTAATTAATAAATTAAAAAATGTTTATATTAAAATAATAATAATAACTTGATGTTTTGTGTACAAACCCGCCTCAGTGGCGTAGTTGGCTAACGCACTTGTCGTGTTGAACTCGACCGCCGAGGACGAGGAGATCGAGGTTCGAATCTCGGTCGGGTGAACTGGGGTGGTTTTTCCTAAATGGTTTTCCACTCTTCCTCCACGCAAATGCGGGTTCACTTCCTCTAATTCAACCTTCCCAATTCCTAATCCATTAGCGTAATTAGTACTTAAAGCGTATAACCCGAACGGGTAGTAAGATGTGGTGCTAAATATTATTTTGTGTACACAACTCCATTTCAAGTGGTCAAGTTCTATCTATAAGTATGCTTGGCACTAGAGTTGGGTCAAATCCACAATTTTACAAATATGAATCTCCTATCTAACTCCAAATTACCTTCGAATCCCGAATCTCAAATCTAAATTTGAAGCTTGGAAAAAGTATGGACATGAGGGGGAAATACAAATATAAATAGAATAATAGGAAATACAAATACTAATTAAATGTCAACATTCTTATAATCCAGTCATTATAACAATCCCACATTCAATTAAGTGTTAAATTACTGTTCTGGGGTCTGATAGTTTAGTTCATTCTATAATGATAATTGATTTTGAGCCACCAATAAACATTATTAGGGATGTAAAACAAATTTCAATTAAGAAATTTAAACTTTTTTTAAGGATTTAAGTGTCGAATTTTGAATATCTTTGAGGATTTGAGGAATTTGAGAATTCAGGGGTGCCGTCCCTATTACTTTGGAACCAAAAGGTGATTAACTTATTTAACAGAATATAAGAAAAAATGGATAATATACAAACAAAAAATTTATTATTGCAACTAGGAATTATTAGAAGTCATAGGATGTTGTACCATTGCAAAAAATCGTTTGTCAAATTTCTTGCTTTTCCAAATAACAGGGTTTGTAGTTACCCAGTGTTTCCACACTATTTTCATAGAGTTCAAGAGTTTTGTTATTTTTGAGTACATATACTGATTTATATATTATATTTACAGACTTCAATCACTTTTTAAGACATCATTAAACCTGTCACAATAGCATACATTTATCCAGTGATTAATTAAGCTTATATATTAATAATAATTGCCATGCTTTTGGGAACAGCAAAACTATTCAATAAAAGAAAAACATATAACCTAGCTTAGTCTGTGTAATGGCTCCCTTGGGAACTAAGGGCAATTCCTGGCATAGTCAAAATGTTTATAATAATTGGTGAATGATTGTGGGTTTTACCCTTTCACAGTGATTAATATTAAATGCCAGGAGCTGTGTTTGTTCTAGATTTAAGTTAGTAAGTTGTGTGTACTATAATCATTAATTTAAGAAAGTGCATGTTAAATATCCTAAATTATAAAACCACGAACGACCCAGTTTGGCTACTTAAAAGGATTGAATAAATGTGAAACATGAACGTGAAAATAAAATAAAATAAAGCAATGAATCAGAACAAAACAAGATGTAAATACTAGAGATGGGTGAAATCCACTATTTTACAAATTTGAATCTAGAAACTTAATCTTGAAAAAAAATTATGAACATAAGAGAAAGTATAAATATGGTAAGATAATAAGAAATATGAACAGTACCGATAACTATATGTAAACATTATTTCTTATAATTCATTTTTTATAACATTCATACATTGTTAAGTGTTAAATTACTGGTCTGGGGTTTGTTGTTGAGTTCATTCTATATAATGAGTTCTGAACCATCAAGAAGCAGTATTAGAGATCTCAAACAAATTTCACTCGAAAAAAAAAAAACAGATTTTTTATTTTTTAAGGATTTGAGTCTTGAATAAGGAATTAGTCTTTTTTTTTAAGGATTTGAGTCTTAAATCCAAAATTTTCTCAAATCCTTAAGGATTCAAGGGATTTGAAAATTTAAGAGTTCCATCTCTAGTAAATACTGAATATTAGTAATTAATTGCACTGGGTAAAAACCAAAAATGGGACAGAAATCGAAGAGTCATATATAACACTTGAGGGTAAAATGTTGGTTTCCTAAGATAACAAACACAAAGTATAAACACAACGAGAGAAAGATTTGTTACATACAAAATACCTTTGAATGCCACCCCCCCCACCCCCACCCCCATCTCACTACCACCCTCTGTACACCCAACAGGTATTCAAACCCCCATCTTCCAGTCATCGGTAGTCCAGTCGCTTGCAACAGTTATCAATGACATAGAAACGAGTTCCACCTTGGCAAACAACATTAAGGAGTCTACCACTTCTTCAAGTAGAGATCCATCACATCATACAAGATATTAAAGTGGTTTGGAGAACGTTATAGTTGGGCAATATAAGTAACTTGTATCTTAGACATGTAGAATGGATGTTGCTTCAAACATATAATCCTTGTGTGTGGACACTATATTTGATATGCAATAAATATATTCACTGGAGAAACTTTACTAAATACAATTAAGCTCAATTAATTGAAAAATGACCTGCTTTTATGGCAACATGGTCCAAAGAATTATTCTGGTGCCAGACTAGACTAGCGATGACAGGGCGATAGGGGGTTTGAATCCTGGTCGGGTGTACTGTGGGTGGTTTTTAAAACTTGGTTTTCCTCTCTTCCTTTACACAGATGCTGGTACACTTCCTCTAAATTCAACCTTCCTCATCCCTAACCCATTAGCGTAATTAGTGTATATCCATAATAGTAAGAAACGGTGCTAAAACAAATTGACAAAATGGACATGGGAATAAAGCACAGGCCCTTTGTGTGCCAATACTTTACCACTGAGACATTCTTGTTTGTAATGAACCCAAGCCATCTAAATATCATTTATATCTCCCAAGCTTCATGTGAATTAACTATACAACTATGCACTTTATCCATGTTATTCACTTTCACGTACAATCATCACTATAAAATGGCAACATAAAACCACTCCCGAGTTACCGGTGGTTGTGGTATCTATAATAGCTCAATAGGTATCTGATTATGTCCACAGATCCTTTACAAACTCTGGGCCAGTTTCAAGGTTCTATGAGTCTGCATCAAGTGCGGTGCTTCACTTAATATAACACGACACCTACCTAAACTCGGATGGGATGGCCAGTTTTGCATGAGACTAGCCCATTCTATTCTGGTCTAAGTGTCGTCCTGTATTTAGTATAGAACCTTACTGGAGTCATAATCAATCTGACCATAAAACTGGCCCTCAGCCTAAGACTAGGAGTGAAAAACTACCCTTAGCATAGGACAGTTTCTGGATAGCTTAGTGGTAAGGCTTTGGCATGCTAAGCCAAGTGTCCCGGGTTTGATTCTTGTGTCCAGGTGTCATGTTTCGAGTTTATAAATATTTAATTAAAAATCACAACTTGTATGGAGTATTTTTGTAGGTTTAGTAAGCAAATTAACTTTCCCTCCTAGTAAATAGTTAATTGTAAAATTGATTAAATAAATGACAGTGATATATTTATGGTTTAGAACCAAAAAAATATCCACTTTAGAGGTTGAATGGTCAAAGACACCCCTTTCTCAATAGAATAGACTCCCAATGGCGCAGACAACAAGGAGATTAAAGTTTGAATCATGGATGGATGTATGGAAAGTGGTTTTTATCAAATAGTTTAGCATGCAAAAGCATGTACAGTAAAGCCCTTCTTTACAGCATTCCACCAATATGGCGGTTTTCAATTGTATATATGTTTACAGTGTTCGGTGGTTGTCTCACTCTTCCGGTGTTTTTCGGCATTATGCACACATTGGATGTCTTTGGCCAACATTTTAAGTCGGTAATTTTGTTTGTTAATAGTAATGATGGGACTATTGAATGATCATTCAATTGTTTTTGTTTGATTGTTTTCAATAATTTTCACTCGAGTGAATGATCTGTTCATTCGTAGCTGCTGCGTAGGTGTATCATTATCTCCTGTCATAGCAAAGTTGACAGCTCAAAATTGTTATAGCAGCGCCTGCACCATGCTAACACCGCAAATATACAAATCAATTTGTTACTGAAGGTTTCACCAGTTGGTTTTATGAATGTTGAGTTAATTACCATATTTAAAAACTTTTATTTATTTATTTATTTATAATCAATTATTACTTTAGCTAGTGTACATGTGTGACGTATATGGGTAACACATGTTTTGATTAGAAAAACAATAGACTGAATACAAAAATATAAGGTAATCCTAGGCCTAGCTCTATTGCGCACTTTTTATATGATAGTGTAAAACTACCTTCATTTTTTCAAGTTAATACCCACTTCATCCCTTAACCATTAGCATAATTAGATGTAAATAGCCCAGAGGGGTAGTAATTCAAATTTTAAATGTTTGTACCAAGTTTAGTTTCAGTTTGTAAATTGGCTTTAAGGTTACACAAGAGACAAATTTCGAACATATAGTATGTATCTTTAAGGAAATTCTCTCATTTTTTGAGAGGTACTTTTGTATACAATGTCCATTTCTTGTTGTTGTTATCCATGAAATAATGTCTGGTAAGCAATTTTAAAAAAGTGAAAAAAAACTATTTTTACAAAGTAATAATGTCTGCATACACACTTAATTTTTCCATATATTTGTCATTTGACTTCCACAAAATGTGTTTCATGGTACCAGCTCCTTTATACCAGTGTCAAGATGTCTGTCGCCAATGTGTTTCATGGTACCGCTCCTTTATACATCAGATGTCTGCGCCTTTATACCAGTGTCAAGATGTCGGTCGCCAATGAGGTCTTCAGCCCCTCTTCAGCGTTGAGATGGAAGCAACTGCTTTAGGGGCCAAGTGAGTCAGTTGGTACAAAGTTGGGGCTGTAGGGTTGGTGGTAAAAAAAACTTACCACCCAAGCCCTTGAATCAACTCAACAGTTTTGGACGTGGTGTGAGGTTGTGTGTTGTCATACAATATCACAATTACATAGGACAGCCTTTCCCAAACTTTCTGAGGGGTGGACAAGTCGTTTAGCCATTTTTTTTTTCCTCTTGACCCATACAATTTGTTTGGCTTGTGGTTTATATAAATTGTAGACTTTTAATTTGTTTTATGGATAATGGATGTACATGCTAAAAAAAAACCTTTCTGAAGCTTATTTTTAAACAGAAATTTAGGTATATAATAAAAACAAGGGTTTGACAGATTTAATATACATATATTTAAGTGTGTAATTATATATATATATATATATATATATATATATATAATATATACACTATATAAATATTAGGTAAGTTTCTTAATGAGAAGTGTAATGCTATTTTTGTGCACACACCAAATCAGGTTTTGGAGGAAAAGAGATAATTTTATCACCAGATTTGGTTCGACTTTTAGGAAAACCAATTTTGAAAAACCTTCTTTGATTTTATATGTTGTGACAAAAGGTGTAAAAAATAGCATCGCTTTTTTCCCTAAAGCAGGATATTTACGATGAAAAATCGGCCAAAGATTAATCAAAGAAACTGGACCCAAGTTGTCAGTGTCACACAACAGTTCAACAATAGAATTAATGTCAGATTCAATGACGGTGAATTCATGTTTCGTTAGTTTCTATGTTCACCGTGAATTTGTTCCTGATACATACTTTACCTTTTGTCAATTGGAGAAAAATTATTTTCTTTAATAGCAGTGAAAACTTCATCTGGGATGTTAGCCTTATATTCGTTTTATAACTTCGTTAACATCAAAAATTACTTGTAACTTACTTTTTCAACACGATGATGAACAATAAACAAAGTTTTTTTTAATGTATGCTTCTACCCTGTTTTATACCAATAAGGCATTCACGAGCTAAGTTTACCTGGATGACAGCTCGAAATGTTACTAGAAGTAATACCTAATATAACACTACGCCAACAGCTGACATCTATCACTTTGGATGACTGTAATAAAAACAGATGGTAATATATTAATGTGATAGTTAACCACAGTAATTTAGGCCAATATTATTTATATATTTATTTGAGGTCGGACACAAAGTTTATTTATAGTTTTATTCCATTAAAAAATATGAACACCACTTTCCCAAAAACTTCTAACGAACATAGCTTCAAAATGGCCACTGACGAATCTAAACCATATGGTTGAACATGACGGTAAACAAGTTTTTTACAATGATGCAGACACGCAGTTGATGAAAATATTTTATTCAGTTAAATGTTTCAAAATACGATAAATTAATAATAAAAATCATTTATTGTATATAAAAAAAGACACATTTTCTCTTTTCTAAGTAAATACGATGCCTGTATTAAAAGATAATGATGTGTGCACTATATTATACAAAATCAGTAACGTTCCATAACGAAAAATAAGTACTTTTAATTATGTTTAAAGTATTGTTTAAAGTTGGATAAAAAGAAATTATTTTAAAAAATTAAATAGTATGAGAAAACTTAAGTTTACTTTATTTTAAATGTAATATATAACAGGTAATTAAAGATCTTTACTTTTATAACAAAACTGCGATCTTTTACAAGTGTTGGCAACCCTAAACCTAAACATATGATTTTCGAACTGTCATTCAGGTAAAAACCTATCGTGAATGGAATATAAAACAAATTGTACAGTATATACAGTATACCTTGTAGCCTTGAATTTAAGATTTTTTTCTTTTTTAAAAAGGTAGGCAGGCCACTATGATTAACATATTAAAATCATGAAACTGTCTATTCAGATGTGTGATGTTGTTCCAAAAACAATAAAACTTATACCCGCTGTCAACAAATTGTTTCAAAGCATTCTCCTTGATAGCCATTGAACCTAAATAGTATAAAAATAGAAGCTTGTGTTCAATTCTCATTTATTTGCATAAAGACAGTGTAGAAACACTGTATAGTGATGTAAAGTGATGGTGAAGGAAGCCAACCTGAAAGGAAAGTTAGTTTAGGCCTAGATAGGAACAAACACACTACTTTCTTTATTATTTCTTACATTTCTCATACTTTTACAGTTACAATTCGATTTAATTTTGAGTTTTTTATTTTCATATAAAGAGATACATATAAAATACATAAAAACCAAAAAGATATTGTATGGAACTACATGCTTTAAGAATTTGAAATATAACTGAAAACTTGCATTGTTGCCAAAGTGATGCTACAAAATGGAGGATTGACTAGCTACTTTACATCCATTACTGTTTCCAGTCTATGGCCTGGGTCAGTTTTTTATGCAAGCCATATATTTTATACTAACGGCTTGCTAGGCCTTCGTATGCCTTATAACCTATATTAAGACTTGGACAGGCACAATATCCAGTCCCGGCCATTAATTTATCAATGTGAAAAGGTAAACTCATATTTTCATCAATGATAAATTTCCGGTCACGATAGGTATAAAACTCGGCGTCTTTAGCTCAGTAGATAGGAATGTTACCTTCTGAGCTAGAGAGTCAGACTGAAAAGATAGCTTGATGAAAAAATAATAGCAAAAATATCTATGAGACTAACAAAGACTATAAATGAAATAATAAATAAGTAAATAATAAAAGCATTTTAATCTAAGATTTAAAGCAGGGGGTAGTCTGTACTTGGTTACCCATTGATGTGCAAGTTCCTACTGTCTGAGTTGAGAGTTGTTGCAAGTTCCACTGTCAGAGTTGAAGTTGTTGCAAGTTCCCACTGTCTGAGTTGAGAGTTGTTGCAAGTTCCCAATGTCTGAGTTGAGAGTGTTGCAAGTTCCACTGTCTGAGTTGAGAGTTGTTGCAAGTTCCACTGTCAGAGTTGAGAGTTGTTGCAGTTCCACTGTCAGAGTTGAGAGTTGTTGCAAGTTCCCACTGTCTGAGTTGAGAGTTGTTGCAAGTTCCACTTCTGAGTTGAGAGTTGTTGCAGGTTGCTGTAGGATGCTCGAGTACTCAGTGGTTTATCTAGATTTTGAGGTTGATATCTAAACAATGATTGTTCATGCGTATGCTCTGAGGTTGTTGTGAGTCCAATGTATTCAGGCTCTCAACAATTAGAGTGAAGTTGGTAGATTAAGTTGTATGTGTTGCAGTCATAATGGCCTTGGATGGTGTATTGCTTCTTGGTGTTCTTACTATTGAAGGTTACTATTGGTGGGTGTATCTTGCAGGTGTTGCAGCGTTGTTTCATACACATGTGTGAACCTTTTTCTCTGTTGATTGAGGTGAAAGTTTTGTTGGGGTTGGGCAATTTTGGGTGTACTAGAAGGTTGTGAAGATTGATGGCGTTTGAAAGAGATTCTTGGGGGAGAGCTGAAAAGGTTTGTAGCTGAATGGAAGAAATTAGAAAGTTGGATCCATTCTTTTTGAGGTCGTGTTGATTCTTACAGTCCCAGATGGTATTTGGTGGTGTAAGAAATGTCATCAGAAATTTGTCTGTGATTTGTTAGTCATTTGAGAGGGCTCTCAAGATCTGAGTATCAAGTAATAGATACTCTAGAATTCAGTGGACAAGATTTTATTAGTATATGGTTTAATTTAAAAGTATCGGTATTGTTTTCACAGCAAATGCCTGTCTTTGAATTATAAAATGTGTCCACACACAATCAGGTGCTACCCCTCAATCCCTCAAGAAAAGCGCAGTACGAGAGCCTGATGCTATAATTGCTGACCCAACCTTAATTTCTGAATGCACCTCATATTTGTTAATATTTTCATATTTGTTAATATTTGTGTGACCTTTTTCTCCTTTTTAAGATTTTTATTCCCTTCTTTAAGGAAGTTGTTTTGCACATTTCACATTCCCTCCTAAGTGCTCTGATAGAATGAAGCCTAGGTCAGGGGAAATAGCAGTAACAATCAATTTTCTTACAAAGTGGCAGGAGTGTGAAGTATCAACTATGTTATTCTCTTTTGTTTTAAAGTAGTATTGTGTTAATTCCCTTTTGTTGTTCCTAAATCTCTTTTCTGTAACTACTTCCAAAGATAATGAGAGACAAAATAAAGTACATTCAACTAATGAATAAGGAATTGGTGAAATAATTAATATGAGATAGAAAAGAATTTATTAAGTTTGTGTATGTGAAAGGATAGTTCAAGTGAAGAAACGATACCACAAAAATACTGCCAATTAAAAACAACACCTCTCCAAGTATTACAATGACTCTTCTAAAGTAACGAGAAGTGTTCCCACCTTTCAGGCGAACTCTATCGCAGTTTTATTTTCCCTTCTTCAAGTTCACTATGAATTCTAAAATTCTTCCTGGGTTTCGCTTCAAATAAAAAAAATAGAAATATTAAAACAACAGTTAAAACATGTTATTTAAAAGATATCAATGTTATCATCAAAACAAGGTTTTTAACAAGTATCTCAAAGAATTGGGTAAGAAAGGAGCAACTAGGAACTCGGTCAATATTTGACTGTGAGATCAAAATTAATCAACATAAGGGATGACTGACAGGTCAGAAACCTGTACAGCCAAGAAAAATAACAATACAGTTAGCTCAAATTATTAATTTTTACTTCTTTGGTTAAGTTGAGTAGATTTTGAGAAAGAAATATTATAAATAAAATGTGTGTGGTCTTGGAGTGTTGATGTTACATTACAAGCCACAAGCTTGGCCGTGGAAGAGAGCTCTAAGGTGCCAAGTGTTCACATACTGGCCTACCACTTCCCCCTTTTCCAACACATTTCTTTAGGAATATTATTGAGGGTTTTAAGGAAATAAACGATTAGAACATGTAATTCAGTGGTTTCCAACCTCTTTTAGGTGTTGACCAAACACTTGTGGAACCTTTCTAAGCGTTATCAAAAAGTAGCTCTCTAATAAAAATAATAATAATAAAAAGAATTTTTAAAAAATTAAAAAATAATAATAAATAATAATAATAAAATAATAATAAATAATAATAATAATAAAATAATAATAATACTTACTAATTACTATTTATAGCAAACACTATAGTTGAGGACCCATTTTTCAAATCTAGCTTTGTTCATAATTTTTAATCTTTAGGAGATTTTTTTTTTTACATTATCATAAAGGACCTCAAGTATTTCATACTTATTTTCATATTTGAGTTTCTTGCCCATCTACTATCTATAATTTTCTATTCAAACATAAATAAAACCAATGTATTGACTGAAGAAAATGAGATTGTATGATAAAGAGCAGAAGTACATGGGCTTAGTGAGATTATGGAGGAAGAGTGGTGGAGAGATGGAGGGATAGAGAAAGATAGTGTTGATTTACCAAGCTGAACTGGACAGAGGCCAAAAATAGAGATAGGTGATAAAGACAAAATTAAATTTTGGTATTTTTATTTTTTGGACTAAGCTAGTTTTGGTTAAATGATCTTAAATATTTGATAAATTAGCTTGGGTAAAAAATTATTCATGTAGATAAGAGGCGTTAAATTTAGTTCATAAAATTCTATTTGCTTTGATTCAAAATATATAATTTGTTATTGCAAATCATCCACCATGTTTAAGCGTCATAATGATAGCTTTCTCTTGAATTTCTCCAGCACCAAATTTTTATGAATTAAAACATTAAGATTTACGGATGCCTTTTATTTTTTTTAAATATTAACACTATTGTGATTTCAAAGATTTGATTTCTTTCTAATTTTAATAAATTATTATTTACATGGTCTATCTTAGTATATTTTATTAAACTTCAACTTTACAAAATATTCAGAGAAAAAATAACACCAAACGGTTATATTCTACATCACATCATGGCTGTGTTTTATTCTCTTCTAAATATTAGCCCAAGGATGGGAACTTACCTGGGCAATGGCTCTGAAACCGAACGTAGCCGCAATGCCGAGACCGAACATGACAAGATGAGGCAAGTACTTGAGACTAACTCCTGCCCTCTTCTTCAGGAGGAAACCCAACATGGCGATCTTCTTCTCAGAATATGGTGGGTAGCGACTCCTAGTAATGAGCACGAAACAAACAAAAAATACAGTTAAGTACTCGAAAAATAAAAATTTATTAGCTAGGAGGAAAAAAATAAGTATATTTTTATAAGTATGGAAACTTCTGACACATATTAACTCATAGTGCTAATCTGTTAGAGATGAGGTAGGGTTAATTTAGAAGAAGTGTATCCGCATATTTGTGGCAGAAGTATGGAAAACCAGCACCAGTAACCAGATATAAGATTCACACCCCAATATCCCCTTCATATGCAGTTCAATTTATTGTGAGAATGGCGCCTTCGACCAATCAACACCCGAAAAGCAAAAATAGGTCATTGTATTGCTGCACTGGTGCTAAATTGGGTCCTATTAGCCTTTCAATCTTATTCTAAGATTTGAAAAATGAATCCTCAAGGAAATTTGATTATTTGAGATTTTAATTTCAAAAATATCTTTAATATCTTGAATTTTTATTTTTGATTCAATTTTTTTTTAAGGATAAAATCATTCTGTGTGGTGGTTTATCTCAACATATTTAAAGAATAAACTTAACAAGACCACAGAACATTAATTTACCACTAATGCATTAAACTTAACTAAAATTTATAACAGTGAATGAAAGTTTTTATTTTATATAACAACTTGATATTATATATTCGCATCCAATATCCAATGTCCATTTCTTGCATATATTCTTTGCGTTAGTCACAATTTTTACAAGTTCCTATCTTGCTGTCCCAACATTCTTTAAAATTTTCCATTTTCTCCCTCTCTTTTTTTTGTTTCCACCTTTAGAAAGTTGCGTTAAACGTTTCACACTTCTCCCTGATGAGTTCCGATAGAATGAAACCTGGGTTGAGGGAGTGAAGCGTAGTGATTAATTTTCTTTAGGATGCAGGCATTACAACATTGTTCAGTGGCAGCAATGTAAAGTATGAACTGAGTTCCTTATTTCATTGAAAGAATAATATTGTTTGCGCCCCTTTATTTGTTTCCATTCACCTTTCCTATACCTTTTTCCAAATATAACAAAATGTACCTCAAAAGCGAGAATAAATATCACTAAGAGATATAATGCAAACCAAATCAGCATTGGGCGGAGTTGGGGGAGGGTAAGGAATATACCAATGCGATAAAGTTAAACATAACATTTTGTCTAAGATACAGATTTGGTATTAGTAGGCCAAATAAGGATTCATATTTTATAAAAAAGTGGGTTTGATTCATCTCATGTTGTGATGAAAATGGTATCAATTTTTAAGAGGTGCACCTTATTGTGTATTAATATCTTGTACAGCACAAGTCCTCAACTTATAGAGAGTTGAGCTATGCATACATTGGTGGTTGTGGTCATTCCACTAATACTAGCAGAGCCATATTTCAGGCGTCAATTTAATATAGGAGTGTAGATAAGTAACCAAACACAAATTAATATCAGTGTTTTCACAGTTCTTATAGCAAAACTTTTTATATATATAAAATAAATCAAATATTGCACCAGTATGAACATAATTTTCTTCAGATTGTCAAATCAACAGTTGTTGAATATACGTCATTATGATACCGACATTAACAAAAAGCTTTTTAAATTAAGTTTCATTGAAGCACCATTTAACTTGAGCAGTTTTTAAACTTGCTCTGAAACCTTAGGTGCAAATTAGAGGAATTACTATATTAGTGACTTTCTTATCTTTTGATATACTTACGCTGCCAGTTTTTCCCCTAATCTATTGAAGTCCTTGACTAGACAGCTTTTCTTGTGAGTGAAAGTGTCAAAACTGTACTTCCCGTGGTACGAGCCAATCCCACTGTTGCCAACACCACCAAAAGGCAATGTCTCAACTGGTAAGAAATAAAACATACACATCATTTTATTTTAATGTGAACATAATTGCAAACTTTATATAAGAAATAAACACTCATTATCAAATCTATAAATTGACAGATCAATGATATAATACTTTAATGTATTGAACTGGGGTCGAACTAGGTTTACCATGTGTTATAACCAGTCTGGATAACAGAGACAAAGCTAGGTCCCCTCCCTTCACCCTCCATGTGTTATAACCAGTCTGGATAACAGAGACAAAGCTAGGTCCCCTCCCTTCACCCTCCATGTGTTATAACCAGTCTGGATAACAGAGACAAAGCTAGGTCCCCTACCATCACCCTCCATGTGTTATAACCAGTCTGGATAACAGAGACAAAGCTAGGTCCCCTCCCTTAACCCTCCATGTGTTATAACCAGTCTGGATAACAGAGACAAAGCTAGGTCCCCTACCATCATTCTCCATGTGTTATAACCAGTCTGGATAACAGAGACAAAGCTAGGTCCCCTCCTTCACCCTCCATGTGTTATAACCAGTCTGAATAACAGAGACAAAGCTAGGTCCCCTCCCTTCACCCTCCATGTGTTATAACCAGTCTGGATAACAGAGACAAAGCTAGGTCCCCTCCCTTCACCCTCCATGTGTTATAACCAGTCTGGATAACAGAGACAAAGCTAGGTCCCCTACCATCACCCTCCATGTGTTATAACCAGTCTGGATAACAGAGACAAAGCTAGATCCCCTCCCTTCACCCTCCATGTGTTATAACCAGTCTGGATAACAGAGACAAAGCTAGGTCCCCTCCCTTCACCCTCCATGTGTTATAACCAGTCTGGATAACAGAGACAAAGCTAGGTCCCCTCCCTTCACCCTCCATGTGTTATAACCAGTCTGGATAACAGAGACAAAGCTAGGTCCCCTACCATCATTCTCCATGTGTTATAACCAGTCTGGATAACAGAGACAAAGCTAGGTCCCCTCCCTTCACCCTCCATGTGTTATAACCAGTCTGGATAACAGAGACAAAGCTAGGTCCCCTACCATCATTCTCCATGTGTTATAACCAGTCTGGATAACAGAGACAAAGCTAGGTCCCCTCCCTTCACCCTCCATGTGTTATAACCAGTCTGGATAACAGAGACAAAGCTAGGTCCCCTCCCTTCACCCTCCATGTGTTATAACCAGTCTGGATAACAGAGACAAAGCTAGGTCCCCTCCCTTCACCCTCCATGTGTTATAACCAGTCTGGATAACAGAGACAAAGCTAGGTCCCCTCCCTTAACCCTCCATGTGTTATAACCAGTCTGGATAACAGAGACAAAGCTAGGTCCCCTCCCTTCACCCTCCATGTGTTATAACCAGTCTGGATAACAGAGACAAAGCTAGGTCCCCTACCATCATTCTCCATGTGTTATAACCAGTCTGGATAACAGAGACAAAGCTAGGTCCCCTCCCTTCACCCTCCATGTGTTATAACCAGTCTGGATAACAGAGACAAAGCTAGGTCCCCTCCCTTCACCCTCCATGTGTTATAACCAGTCTGGATAACAGAGACAAAGCTAGGTCCCCTCCCTTAACCCTCCATGTGTTATAACCAGTCTGGATAACAGAGACAAAGCTAGGTCCCCTCCCTTCACCCTCCATGTGTTATAACCAGTCTGGATAACAGAGACAAAGCTAGGTCCCTACCATCATTCTCCATGTGTTATAAACCAGTCTGGATAACAGAGACAAAGCTAGGTCCCCTCCCTTCACCCTCCATGTGTTATAACCAGTCTGGATAACAGAGACAAAGCTAGGTCCCCTCCCTTCACCCTCCATGTGTTATAACCAGTCTGGATAACAGAGACAAAGCTAGGTCCCCTCCCTTAACCCTCCATGTGTTATAACCAGTCTGGATAACAGAGACAAAGCTAGGTCCCTCCCTTCACCCTCCATGTGTTATAACCAGTCTGGATAACAGAGACAAAGCTAGGTCCCCTCCCTTCACCCTCCATGTGTTATAACCAGTCTGGATAACAGAGACAAAGCTAGGTCCCCTACCTCACCCTCCATGTGTTATAACCAGTCTGGATAACAGAGACAAAGCTAGGTCCCCTCCCTTCACCCTCCATGTGTTATAACCAGTCTGGATAACAGAGACAAAGCTAGGTCCCCTACCATCACCCTCCATGTGTTATAACCAGTCTGGATAACAGAGACAAAGCTAGGTCCCTCCCTTCACCCTCCATGTGTTATAACCAGTCTGGATAACAGAGACAAAGCTAGGTCCCCTCCCTTCACCCTCCATGTGTTATAACCAGTCTGGATAACAGAGACAAAGCTAGGTCACCTCCCTTCACCCTCCATGTGTTATAACCAGTCTGGATAACAGAGACAAAGCTAGGTCCCCTCCCTTCACCCTCCATGTGTTATAACCAGTCTGGATAACAGAGACAAAGCTAGGTCCCCTACCATCACCCTCCATGTGTTATAACCAGTCTGGATAACAGAGACAAAGCTAGGTCACCTCCCTTCACCCTCCATGTGTTATAACCAGTCTGGATAACAGAGACAAAGCTAGGTCCCCTACCTCACCCTCCATGTGTTATAACCAGTTGATAACAGAGACAAAGCTAGGTCCCCTCCATCACCCTCCATGTGTTATAACCAGTCTGGATAACAGAGACAAAGCTAGGTCCCCTCCCTTCACCCTCCATGTGTTTATAACCAGTCTGGATAACAGAGACAAAGCTAGGTCCCCTCCATTCACCCTCCATGTGTTATAACCAGTCTGGATAACAGAGACAAAGCTAGGTCACCTCCTTCACCCTCCATGTGTTATAACCAGTCTGTATAACAGAGACAAAGCTAGGTCACCTCCCTTCACCCTCCATGTGTTATAACCAGTCTGGATAACAGAGACAAAGCTAGGTCCCCTCCTTCACCCTCCATGTGTTATAACCAGTCTGGATAACAGAGACAAAGCTAGGTCCCTCCCTTCACCCTCCATGTGTTATAACCAGTCTGGATAACAGAGACAAAGCTAGGTCCCTACCATCACCCTCCATGTGTTATAACCAGTCTGGATAACAGAGACAAAGCTAGGTCCCCCTCCCTTCACCCTCCATGTGTTATAACCAGTCTGGATAACAGAGACAAAGCTAGGTCCCCTCCCTTCACCCACCCACTATTTTTTTGGAATAATGATTAATGTTTCCACAGTTGTTTTGAACTTTTATTCATAATTTTCACAAAATAAAAGGTAGTTCAGACAAATTGATACACATGATTTTTGGTAGGGAGGGTTATTTGAAAAGTCTTTTTTCATATCCGAATTCTACGATATAGTATGATTTTGGTAAGAAAAAATACCTTCTAGTTAATCCTTCATGCAATAAACAGGGTATATATAACTTAACACTCAAATGAGTAAAACATAATGAATTACTAAAATTAAAGATTATGCTTGAACCAAATTTTGACTCTTCTCGTGCCAACCCTCAACATATAACAAAATTATCTCTAAATGAAAAGAGGTTTTCCTTATATTATATATTTACATCTAATGTCCAATTCCTGTGTTTGTGCTTTATGTCATTCTTTTTACATATTCCTATATATGTGTCCTATCATTATTTACTAATTTCCATTTGTTTTTTGGTTTCCTCTTTTAGGAAGTTGCATTGCCTGTTTTACATTCCCCCCTGATGAGTTTCAATTTAGCTTGGGTTTTTTCATTCAAGTCAGTTCGAGGATAAATCAAAATGGACAACAATATTGAGTATGTTTATTGGCTGAAAGTAGTTTTATAGTTCTATTGTGGTATTAATGTGAAATTTGATACTAATATTTTAACAATTTATTAAGGTGATTGACCCTTTTCCTTCAGTGTGGAAATGTGGAGCCATGGAAAAAATTTGTTATCTCCAAGAATTTTAATTGTTTTGAAATTTTCTTTACGGGAACGGTTTATTCAAGAATAGAAGTATGTTGATTAAGTTATACTTTTATATACACACCTCCTCCATAATTTCAGCAGTGATAAAATATCGATAATATCGACAATTTTCAATAGAAAACTCCCGGCTGCATAACAAAAAATAATATAATGTAACAATTAATAAACATAAATACATTATCTTAGAAGAGGCGTTGAAAATATTAACATAAAAATTTCACTCTTTCTCGAGAAAACTGATATTTTAAAACATATAATTTTCCCACAAGACCTGTCCGGTAGCTAGCGAACTCTACAGTTTTCGTGATCCATCTGTTCTTGTTGGCGCGGAAGGATACTTTGAGCAGTTGTGAACGCCTTTCACAAAATAGGTTTTAGACTTGCACTCGACAGGGCCAAGGGCCTTAAGTTACCGAATGATTTACTAGTGGAACTGCTGATATTATCTGAATTAAATAGCCTATGCTTACCATTGCATTTTAAAAATAGATTTGTATGTATATCAAGTGGAAGCTCAAAAATGATAAGTCTAAGAAACTTTTGATCTAGATCCCTAGCTTAAATGATGAGCTCAGCTCAAATTACGGGTACTTGCAGAGCCCTAATAACAACACTTACTGGAGTTTAAGAGCCAATAAATGTGGTTTTGAAAATTATGGTTATTAAGATCAATTCTAGATTATTTCAATATCAGAAAGAATTGAGATATCGAATTTGATATACCTATTATTTCAACAACATTTCATGAAAACCTAAATATAACCCAGTGTTACCTGCAAGATGCATTATGGTATCATTACAGCAAACTCCACCACAAGACACGTTATTAATCAGCAGGTCCCTATCTTTCGCGCTTTTGCTGAAGATGTAGAAGGCTAATGGTTTCTCCCTGCACCATAAAAAGAAAAACCAAACACCAAATAAAGTACCCAAACTATCACCAAACCACGAAATCACTGAAACAGAACCAAACAAGGTGCATGCAGTTTAATCAATGTGGGGAATTAGAAAGCTAAACCAGAAGAGAATCCCCCATTAAGGAAAAGGAATATCTTCATTTGACTGGAGAGAACAGCTTCTGAAAATCAAGTCGTTTAGAATGTTACCAAAACTCAAACAACACTTTGTATTAATATAGTTTTAATTTTTCACGTGCACTAAACATTAAGATATTTTCCACTATTAACCACTGCTTTGAAGCAGGGAAGGTGCTATAAATCTTCAAAAAGATATTTGAGATTTAATATTTAAAAAGTATTTGAGATTTAAATATTTAAAAAGATCTCAGATTCAACATTCTCAACCAAAAAAAAAACTCAAATCTCAAATATCTTTAAAAACTGGAAGATTTGAAGGGTCTAAGACTTTATCTTCCATAAAACCTTGTAATACCATAGAAGCAAATATGAATACCTTGTAGTACCATAGAAGCAAATATGAATACCTTGTAGTACCATAGAAGCAAATATGAATAACTTGTAGTACCATAGAAGCAAATATGAATACCTTGTAGTACCATAGAAGCAAATATGAATAGATTGTAGTACCATAGAAACAAATATGAATACCTTGCAGTACCATAGAAGCAAATATGAATACCTTGTAGTACCATAGAAGCAAATATGAATACCTTGTAGTACCATAGAAGCAAATATGAATAGATTGTAGTACCATAGAAGCAAATATGAATACCTTGCAATACCATAGAAGCAATATGAATACCTTGTAGTACCATAGAAGCAAATATGAATAGATTGTTAGGAAGACAAGTAAGATGGAAGGTGCAGTTAACAATAAGTGTGTAAGTTAAAAGAGAATAATGGAAGCAAATAAAGAATGAAGAATGAGAACAAAGGAGAATACATTAGCTCTAAGTTCTAAGATAGTAGTGTAAAGTGAAAACCATATTGTATTTACCGCTGTCATATGTTTCTCTCTTTCGTATGGCTTCTTTCCAATATAACATTATTAAAGTTACACTAAGGTTTGTCAATGCCTCAATACATAATAATTTATGATTCACAGATATTTGGAATAGAGCACAAGGCTAAATCATGGTTTAAATTAGGAGGGATAGCCAGCACATTTAGCTTGGTGATACTGGAGTAGAAACTGTTTCGATATAGCATTAAAAAAACACACAAACACATTTTTAAGGACAAGCTTTCACTGTCCCAGACAGCTTCATCAGGTCAAGAGAGTACCTGATGAAGCTGTCTGACAGTAAAATCTTGTCCTTAAAATGTGTTTGTGTGTTTTTTAGTGTTCTATCTAAACAATTTCTACTTCAGTATCACTAAGGTAAGTGTGTTGGCTATCCCTCCTAATTCATAGATATACAATTTTATTATCTGCCCCAAGAAACAGACAGCCAAGTAATTGAAATAGGAGGTCAAATACCTTAGGCACGCCCAATATAAGTCAGAAATACTACTGCTGTATTTTCTACAGGCTTAAGCTCAATTCATACATTTGCCCAAATTAAAGCAGAATCTGCTTGCCTGTCCCAGCAATTCACACGCAGACAGAAAAGTATGTCGACCTAAAATGATTTGCCACCCAAAGTAGAAACAAGTGATTATTCACGTGTTGTTTTTGAGTATATATAAATATATTTAAGTTTACTATTTCAATGAGTGTTTTCAAGTTTGTGCACCCCAGGCAATGACCCAGACCTCATAGGATAGCTCAGGGATATCCCAATCCAACCTCATCACATCATTTCTCCAGAGGCAGCAGGAGTTGGCCCCTCAATATGTAATGGTCAGCGTCACAGAGGAAATCAGAAACTCAGCCTTAGGGAGTACCAAGGTTTCCAGCGGCATTGCCCCAAATTTCCCAGTGGGGTGTCTTGACCAGCAATCCCCGGACAAGGCCTACAAACCGGGCGGGGTGCATTGATTGTCAGTTGGTTTTGAAACTCGATTGGGTCTTCCAAGCAGATTATGTATAGAAACTTGGACAAAGTTGAAATACTGTCAGCTCAAGCCAAAAGGACAAGACAAAATATGTGATGACATATTGATATTGGCTTAGAGCTAATCATTGGATAACCTTTATGTTCTGGTCTTTAATTTCGGCAAACGTGTGAATATGCAGTAATATGGCTTGGAGTGGATTTGGAATATTTACAAGAGATATGTGGTGCGGCTCAGGAAAACATGCCACAGGTTGCAAAAATCATTTTATGTTTTTTATTTCTACCAATAGAACACTTAATTCTTAACATTAAAAAATTACCTCTCTAGCTATAAAAATTACTTTTTTATAATATATCAAACATCAATATCCATTTTTAATCAATTTGTGGTAAATGGCAGCCAAAGTTTAAGGCTTGGTTACATTTCCCGTGCAATACCTTATTTAAAGTTAAATTTCTTGTATTATTGGTGTTGTGGTAATCCTATTTACTGTAGTTAACATTTCAAACTAAGAGATAGCGTTGAAATATAGAAACCGTCAATTTCGACTCGAATTGACATTTTACGCTATACCAAACAATTTTTTAGAGCGACATGCGGCATGTTTTTCTGGGTCGCATCACATATATTTACATCTAAAAGAATTTGGTCATATTATATACAGGAAGTTATTCTTATCATAGAAAGTCAATTTTAGCTAGTCTTTGTTTATAAAGTATTTGATTAAGAATAAGGGTTGATGCAATTAATAAATATATCCACATTTCATCTAATTTCATGTTTCCAGCATGCGCTTTCCAACTGTAAAATAAAAATGGACGCCACAACCATAATTAAAACAAGCAGTTCTTCAAGAAGTATCTCAGCTACTAAAAATAAGCAGTCAAGACAATAATATATTAGTCTATTATCTGTAAGAACTCTGCCACCATCATGTTAATAGGCTTCTTGTTGGGTCCTTCACCGTTGTCGACTCACCCACAAAGTGCATGAGAGTGTCATTGACACAGGTGGAGCCACTCCTCGTCTGTGAGAGGATCAACTCTCGCACCTTCTTGTCGGTGGTAAACACATAGAGGGTCAGGGGTTCTTCGCTGGGATGAAAATAACAAGTCACAAAATAAATCACATCACCAAAAAGAAACACTCTAAATAAATTATTCTAGAGATTTTTTTTTCCTGGGGCACAATTTTAGCATATATATATATATATATATATATATATATATATATATATTGATAAATATAATAATAATAATAATAATATATAATAATAATAATATAATAATAATAATAGGTTGTACTAGTCTTCGAAAATTTCAACTTTGTATCGAAAAAATTTACTTCCAAGATTGCTTTAAAAAATTTTGTTTTTGATAGGAGAATGCAAAGTCTGCTTTTTCAATTCAAAGCGTAGTCGAATGGAATTTTATGAGATACCGGTAATCCTCGAGTCAAATCTAAGTTCAAATATATTTTTTATGCTTAGTGTTGAAAGAAAAAAAAACATGTTGCATAGCTATTAGTGTTTTAGATTAGGGTTGTGCAAAGCTTCAAAACTTTTGGTGTTGCTTTGAAACAAATATCAGATTAAACTTTTGCTCGAAATAAATTCCGGCTCTCAATAATAAAAATATTACTATTCCAAGTTGTTAAAGCACAGTACAAATTAATATTCATATGTACCACTTTGCTGACCATATGGTCTAAGGCGCTACTCTCACAGGAGATTAAACTGCAGATGATGAGGAGATTGAGGTTCTAATCTTGGTAGGGTGTATTGAAGGTGTTTTTTCCAAATAGTTTTCCACTTTTCTCCACGCAAATGTGGGTACACTTCCAATAAATACAACATTCCTCATCTATAAAATCATTATTGTAATTAGTACATAATCGTCGTAGTAAACCGTGGTGCTTAATATTCATATGGAAACTATTTGAAGTAATTGAACTGTAAGTTGTGATAGTAACTTTATTTGTCAAAATAAATAAAATGTTACAAGCAAATGTGCAACAAAATATTTGCCAACCAATTTTAATGCCTAAAATATAATTTTTTTCAAAAATAAAAGTCACCAAAATAATTTAAATTTGATTGACTTGAAAAATATTTTATTATATTCGATTAAGGTTAGATTCAAATTGGAAAAGTGGACTTCAAGAATCTCTAATAATAATCTTTTACAACAACAAATTAAAAGTAAACCTTTGATTAAAAGACCTCGAACCAGCCACCCCATGGGTGCTTACTGAGGAGCCCTGGCAATGTGTCGTTCTACTCTAGTTGACATCTACAACCCCTAGTTCAGCAATATCTTATAAACTATATGAAGAATAAATTTCTTGTAATTTGCAGAGGATTGCATAGAATATAGAAATATATACAGTGAAATCTATTAATAATGCACACCTCCGGGGATTAAAAAATGTCCATTATTTAGAAAAATATTTTTTATTTTAAATAATAATTCTTGAATGCAGTTTAATCTATATGAACCTATATACTTTGTTATAAACTAATAAAATATAATTAACGCACTATACAATAATGTATGCAGCAGGATTTATGACTAAAGAATAAATACTGTATGTAGCTTACTGTACAGATTGCAAATACACAGAACAATATGCAAATAGAATTAAATGTAAACAGTAGGCAGTAGTCCCGAACATCGACAAATGATGAAACATCTCCCGATGATAGCTCAGAAGGAGTGGGAGGTATGACCTTGAAGTACCATAGTCATTACTAAGTAGGTTATTTTAGAAACTTTCCCTAGGGGGAAGGCAGGAAGGCAAACACTTCATGCGAGGCAAAGCAGTTCCTGACATTCCTACAGTCAATACTAAAAATGAACCTTTTTTTTTTTTCAATTTCTGTCCAGTGTTTAGAGATTGCTATACATAAATATGCGTCTTTAGAAGTGTCCAAGTCTGTTATTGGGAGATTGTTTCGCTGTAAGAACCCATTTTATTTTACCGGGAAAACAAACTGTTGGTTATAAAGAAGAATCCACTATTCAGAGGTGTCCGTTAAGGAGATTTCACTGTATATACATTGTAAGGTGGTATGAATATCACTGGCCACATATTCATTGTTAGCTTTATTCATCCATTGTCCCCTGAAGAACAGGCTCAAATATGAGAAAATATTTTTTATACACTTTATAAACAATAGAGGGTGAGTGAGTTAGCATTTTTCCCTTCTAGTCCTATTTAAATCAAAACACATAGTTTTATTTAAGTTTGAGTAGTAAAGAGCTATATTTTTGCTAAAATATTAAATGTTGAATTTCCATAAGAGTTCCAAGCATAAACTATAAACATATACACACAAATATAATGTTATTGTGAAAAATATATAGTCACACAAATTAGTACTAAATTTAATATGGTTGGTAAAAGTTACCGGTACATATCTTTTAATCAAACGGAAGGAAATTTTTATTAACTTTTTTTTTTTTAGAGTTCATAAATATTTCCTTACATTTCATATTCGAGTGTATTGCGTCACCAGCCGAAACAAGAGACAAATAAATATTTTGTTTATGTTACTATATAGTCTCTTACAAGATTATTTTGTTTGTTATCTCACTGTATTTCTTAATGATATCATCATTCATCATCACCATTTATATTTTGTTTAGAATTTGTCTGGGTGAGTATTTAGATACCCCAGAGTGTTAGAATAAATATTGTATTCAGTTGAATATAAATTGATTGTGTCAGTATTAACTATCCCAAACCCGCCTCAGTGGCATAGTTGTCTAACACGCTAGTCGTGTTGAGCTCGACTGCTGAGGACGGGGAGATCGAGGTTCGAATCTCGGTCGGGTGAACTGGGGGTGGTTTTTCCTAAATGGTTTTCCAATTTCCCTCCACGCAAATGCGGGTTCACTTCCTCTAATTCAACCTTCCCAATTCCTATTTTAATCCATTAGCGTGATTAGTACTTAAAGCGAATAACCCGAACGGGTAGTAAGACGCGGTGCTAAATAATAATAAAAAATTATCCCAACAACTACTGGGCATATTTCCTCTCCTGTTATACGTCCACTATAGTTCTACTCAGAGGTCCCGATGAGAAAGATCTGTCCATGTCTTCCACCAATTTTAAGACTGAGCTAATAGTCAATTATGGCAACCCCTCCATTACATATAGGTTTAGTAAAGATCTGGTCCCCCCCTCACACTTGCATCAAACCACTAACGTTTCCAGATCTGGCAGTTGTGGAATTATCAGGTCAGTTTCTTTCACTACATACCGACTATTGATGAACTTAATGGCATCAAAAGCGCTCTCAACGTTGACGACAGGGAGGATGGGTCCAAATATCTCCTCCTGCATAACTGGATCAGTTGGCTTGACATCGACTAGGATTGTGGGGCTGATGAACTTCTCTGACGCGTCTGTCTCACCCCCCACCGCCACAGTGCCCGCTTTCAGAAGCCCCACAAGTCTCCTAAGACAATACAGTGGAGTTATCAATGATTAGATGTTCAAAAAAAAATATTTTTAGTATCATGTCAATCATTTGGGTTGTAGGTGTACGTACTAATTAATTTAAATTTCCTATCTAATTCAATTAAATGGAACATAATTTGCAGTTAAAAGATGAATTTCGTAAGGATTCCGTTTAAAGATCTAATTTTTGTTTTATTTCCTGGATGTATTTTTATTTTTATTTAAAAAATCCTACAATTAGATTTAAATAAGTAATAGCCATTATAATGGTCTAAGTGAAAGTTTTTAAAAACCCAGTTCACAAAATGTCAGTGTTTCTAGTAATAGCTTTTTCAGGATTTACTCTATGACCCTACTAAGAAGCTGCCTGTGGTAGTAAAAAGTCTCTTTAAATGTCTGTTTTTTTCACTGTTTTGTCTGAACAATTATTACTCTAAAATTATTCATGGTTTAGTGTACTTAACTTATATAAAAAATTGTTGAAATTTATTAACAATATCTTTGATATAATAAAATTAAAGATATACCAATTTCTATTACTTTTGATTCAATTTTCAATTTTGATTCTTAAAAATGTTAACATTTATTTTTTGATTCCAAATGATTTATACATATATATTTTTTCTAGAGATGGGCCACTCGAATCTTGCAAATTCTCGAATCCACCGAATTCTGACATGTATTCGAGATTCGAGGATTCAGTGTTTTATTGGATTCAATGGTCGAATATTTCACCTCATAAACCAAGCATATTATTTTGATTTTTGAATTCAAAAATTACTAAGTTAGGCCTACTTGAAAACCCCACAACTTAATCTGTAATCATTATTTTGTTGGACAAAAGAGATAAACATCAATTTTTTTTAAATAATAATAATTGTAAGGTGTAGAAAATTTAACATGTCTAATACCCTACCCTTCCACCCCTATGGGAAACTTGGACTCAACCGTTTCAGGCATGCTTACTTATGAAACAACAAATCTTTGTAAATATTTTAATGAAAGCATTAAAGCTCTTCCAGAACTGAAAATCAAAACTATAATTACAAATAAACTCGAAATAAATAGCAAAAATTACGGCTTATTTTAAAGAGAAATACATTACACACGATATAAAGTCAGCCGGCATGACGTATAATATGTTTACTTGCCAGCGGCCAGAGTGATGATTAAATAAACATGACTGTTAATTCTTACTACCCAACTGATTTTAATTACCTACAACTATGCAAAGAACCCCAATTTATTTCATACGATCCTTAAGTTAGATATTTTGTTGGGTTTCATGAAAAATAAATACTGTCCCAACAGTTTGACACTGATAAAACTGTTTATTTACGCCTACCAGCCAACGTATCGTATAGCGATTGTTTGTTTAGAATCGATTCAGGTAATCTGATCACTTAGAAAGTGTTATCGAGTTTTAAAAATCAAATAACAACTTGCTAATTCATAATTTGTTTTTAAATTGATTTTAACTAAGAGTTTATTATTTTTTTAAAACTATGTTATTGAAGTAATTGTAAAAATATTCAAACGCAGTCTTGCCTAATAAAATAGGAATGAACATATTGCAAGAGTCAAAAATTTGTTCGTGTTTTAGTAGAACGTATTCTCAGAAATTGTTATATCTCAAGAATCAAAGATAATTCTTGTTTTCTATACAAAGATTGATAATAAATATAAACGAAAATAATAATAATACATACTTAGGCATTATTGAGTTCACTATTTCCAATGTATCTTTAATTGTTAAGCATGTTGTTTTATTCTTTTTTTTTTAATCTGTATTTTTATTTTAACTTTCTTATCAAATTAAATTATAATACCTCAAGATGATTAAAGTTGATCAAAAGGTACTAAGCCTAATCTGTTTGTTAATTTCACATTTTTTTTTAGAAACTTAACTTGGTCTATCAACACTATTAAAAATAGCTTAGAGACACTCAAATTTTGATTGATTTGAATTCTAAACAATAATATGAGTCTAGATTGTTTAATTTGGCTGGCTTTTAACCTGTATTTTGCGAGGGGTGTTTGGGGTTGATTAAAATTGAAAGTATGATTTAAATAAACCTTAATTTACAGCTTAGGCCTATAATGTGTAATGTAGGTCTATTTGTAAATCATTAAAATGTATAACGATTTGCCAGGATTCGGATTCAATATTTGAGATTCAAAAATAAAATTTAGATTCAGATTCAAGATTAGGATTCTAGAAATAGTGGATTCGACCCATCTCTAATTATTTTTCACTGTCATTGCCAACAGACGGGGTTGCTCTGTTGGTATGGCTCAATTGCAAGCTGATGCCATAGATTTTTTTTAACATATATATAGTACAAGAGTGTAATACAAAACCACTAAAAAGTGTAAATAGTAAAATACTAAACATGCCCATATTTGAGTTGAGCAAGATATCTAGAACACTAAGATCATATTGAGTACATCTACAATTTTACAGAAATTAGGTAAAACAACAACAAAATTACAATGTTCACCCTGAAAAACTAGTCCAATTCTTAAATTGTCAATTCAGTTAGGTACTAGAACCTTCTTTTACTAGGATTTGAGATCAAAGTCATAGCAATACGGTGGTTTCTCAACTATTCCGATACCAGTAAGTAGCAAGGGTATCAGTATTTTATCTAAACTTCTAATATTAAGTTTGCTTTTGAAAGTATTAAGTAAAACTATTCCAAACACTTCTGCATGAACATTTTCCTTTACTTTCTCAAACAACAAACTACATATTATATCAATAACCATTGGAAATGGCGCATTGGTGTTGAAACTCACTGGTAGTGTCTGTCTGTCACTATCCTGCAGAGATCTGGTGACTCCTTCGATTTATCCCCATACCATTCCTTCAAGATAGTTTTGGCTTTGGAGACAAACTCTTTCTCGACCTGCTTGGAACAGAGCAGGTAGTCGGGGGCAATGCACGTCTGTCCCGCATTTATGCATTTACCCCACATGATGCGCTTCACAGCCATCTCCAAGTCCGCTGTGTTATCCAAATACACTGGGCTGAAATAAAATTTAACAATGTAATGAAGGAAAATGTGGGTAAAGAACTTTTGAATTTCTTAACCCTTCCCTTGAGAATATTTGAAATTTGAGTTTTAAATAAATTAAGATTTGTGGATAAAAAGTATAATAAAAATCAAAATTTGATTTTTAGTGGTTCTTTTTAGTTATTGTGATGCATACTAGGCCACAATTATTTTTGGAAAATCCTAATACAAAACAACCAGACCCCAGATAATTAATTTACCATTTTTCTCAATGTAATTCAAATAACAAAAAATGATGGTTATTTAGTTCTTAGTTTTATTTCCAAAATAAAATATTAACTAAATGATGACATTTTTCAAAATGTTTTGGGGAAAAAAATTTCCCTGTCTTTACCCAAGCAATCGGTAGCCCAACTACACCTAATACTTTACTTAGCAGTTTTAAAAATGAATGTGAACAAAGTGCTTTAAATATTTTTAAAGATTCGAGCTTGGATTCAACCAAACTCTATAAAAAAGGGGTTAGCACAATAATTCAACAAGTTTCAAAAAGATTTGCTCCAAAGCACTGTAAACAGAGTGTAGGGACCTAAATTTCAAAATATGTGTTCGTTTCTTGCATTCTGGATTGGAGAATCTAATTTTAGCATATACTGTAGATTCACACGTTCGCCGAGAAACTAGCGCAGAACAAAAACATAGTCAAGTGACAAGCTTTAAGCCAATCACAAGATTTCTATCTTAACGGCGCGAGCTGTTCCGCTAAAGTTCAACTAGTCTCTACTTTGTCCACTCTGCCTGAGATGTTCGGCACAGAAGAACCAGTCAAATCTCAGAACCAGCCATCTCAAATCAGTGCTCATGCACATTTTACAATGCATGCGTTGTAGAGCTAGAAGCAAGCAGACATCTTTATTGACTTTTGTGGGGAGATTTGAAATAACCCATTGATGCAATTCTTTATGAACACGTAGAAATTAAGATGTGTTAGCAACCCTGTCAGCAGTAACGGGGTATTGGAAGGTCAATAACCTGTTATCCAGGAAGATTGTGAGAGTTGCCGCCAACAACAATAGCTTCCTAAAAGCTGGTAAGGGGGGGGACTGGGGGAGGGGGGTTCATTCCCTTGTCGTGGACCGCGCTAACGGTCCGGGGGACAGTTAGGTTCTTCCATGTTGGATCGTCTGGACCAATGGGAGTATTTTTCCCAATATTTGAAAAATTAGTATCTGTTGAGTCGAGTAGGATAATCATTACTCTTGTCTCACCGGGTTACGGCCAAGGACGCTCCCGGGTGAACTTTGGGGTGTCATGTTTTTGTGAACCTTTGAAGTACACCTCGCGTTAGTCACTTGGTTAGTCGCCACAGATATAATTATTATAATAAAAAATAATCAGGCGTGATAGCGCGTAGTAGTTATATTATATCACGGCTAAAAAGTGGATATTGTAATTCACCTTAAATCAGTTGACAGCCTCTCTCACACTAAATAAGACGCGTGACATGTATCGAGTGAATTGCTAATATAAATTTAAATATATGATTTCTTTAATTAATTTAACCCACTATACGATCACTACAAAATTTTATATTGAAATAAGATAAACATTCATTCCGTGTAGACCTCATTTGATTTGCGAGCCATTACGGTCCTCTACAGGCTGGCCACAAAGGTGTGTTAGCTGAGGTCCGTTTATGCGCGTAGCACCGTTAATATAAAACGTGTGTATTGATGTATTGGATTGTGCCATGACACAGCATTATAATTTGAAAACATCTATTGTGACAATGACCTAAAATATATATATATGTATCCACTAGGAAATAAAATATGTTGATTATCAGTTGTTTTAAGTTAGCGTTGCAATGCATCATGGGTCAACATAGTGTGCGAGTTGCTGTGCCACTCAAGCAGATTCTGCTATCTATTTTCGGTGAACATGTAAATCAAGCTTTATACTCCATTTAAATATTTAATCTTTAGTTGATCACCTGTATTAAGGTGCTTTTTTAAAAAAATTAAAAAAGCACACTAAGGACGGTATAGTTAGTTATAAAAGAGGGAATTGTTTATTTAACGGTCCCCTCAATTCATAATTATCAAGGTTCTAATGTATAAGGGTGTAATTGTTGGCCATATTGATGGAGAAGAAAATGTGTTGTATAGTATTGGATCAATGCAGTGATAACATTAAATGATAGTTTACCTTTTACCTCCCAGCTCCAAAGTAACCGGAGTGAGGTGCTCATTGGCAGCATGCCTCACAATCTTGCCAACTTCAGTCGAGCCTGTGTAGAAGATGTAATCAAACTTTTCCTTGAGTAGTTGAGTGGTTTCAGGGACAGCCCCAAAACCACTTGAAAACATTCCTGTAAACAAACAATGGCTAAGTCACCCTCTTTTCAGAATAAATATGGACAATTATTATTTTGGTATCACTTCAACAGTGCTGTCACTATTTTCATAATACAAAATTACCCATGTTTTCCAGAATTACCAGAAAGTATTCCCATTTTTTTCATACAATTTAAAATGAAGTATTGAAGACCTAATAAACTCTGTAATAAAGTTGAAGACTATGAAGAAGGAAGGGCCATACCGTGATAAAGAGGGAGAGAGTATTTAGGGGGTTCAATCTCTTTTCCCTCAAAAAAAAAGTTTTATTGATAGGGTTAATTTTGTATTCTTCCTCAATGTCTAGAATATTAACCATTATTATTATAAAATGCATTACATATAAGACACCAATTATAGTAAAACAGACTTTAAAATGCTTCAAGTGGAAAGTAGTTTCTTTAAAAGTCCTTGCGACTACTACTATTATTATTAGCACCGCGTCTTACTACCCATTCGGGTTATACGCACTTACGCTAATGTGTAATGGTAGGGTGATAGTGAGATGGAATGAAAGACCTACAGTTTAACGTGGAATCCAAACCTTGGTGGAGGCCTGGCATTCCCCACATTCACAAGATGTCTTGTCAGAGGTGAAGGAAGGGTTTGGTAATCAGATAAATCTGTGCCGGGACCGAGGATTGAACCCCGGCCGCCAGCATAGAAGTCTGACACCTTACCCCTAGACCACCAGGTCACCCATTGCAACTACTACTGTTAAGAGAATTTGTCATGAGGCAAAAAATTAAAATGTCTTGTGTAGATGGATCAAACCCTATATTTCTCAAATCTCAAATCCAAATCCTTGACTCTTTAAAAATAGTAGATGAAGCAAAGGTGAGATAATATGGTCATGTAATGAGGATGTTGGAGTACATGAGTACACCAATGTAAGCAAAACAAGCAAAAAGAGAGAATAAAATGAGAAATTCATTCTGTTAGACCTCTTGTTTACCTACATTCCCTCATCCAATAACGGTTCTAAGCACTCATTATATTAACTGCGCCTGGACAAGACTAAATTTTATCTCAAAATAAACTTGTTTTTGTCTCCTATTCTAGTTAGACTGACTTTTTCCATCCACATCCTGGCAGGAAGATTTATACTGCCCAATTTCATTAATGAACCTAATAGCCTAATTTGGAGAAAATTAAAAATATGTTTAAAAAAAATTATTTTAAGATCAAATAAATTGTTTTTTGACATCAAAATATTATTTTAGAATTATTTAAGAATTTATTGTTTTTGTTTAAATTCTATATCTTTAAAACACACCAAATAAAATGTAAATGCTCTTAACATTGGAAAGCCTATCTCGACTTTCCAACTAGGGATATGAAAAAAGTATCGATACTTTACTAATATCAATATTTTTCTTTCGAAACTATTATATTTTTACTCTATAATTTTTTCCCGATACTTTTACTGATATTAGTATACTCACACTCCGGTATCGAAAGAAACAAATTTTTTGCTATCTTTGTTCATGCTTGTTTTAAATGTTTACTAGGTTGATTTTTGGAGGAAGAACAAATGATACTATTTCTATGTTTTCACTCATTTTTTGCATAATAAGCAAGAAGACATTCTAGCAGTCAATCTCTTTTAGCTTATCATAACTAATAGATGTTCTTTCATCTTTGTTTATCAATACAGCCTGATGCCTGACCAGGCGATGGGTGTGTGTGGTGACCAGACTACTGCCCCTTCCTTTATCAATGAGTAAGGTCATCATAAACTAAACAACATAAGCTTTTGTAGAGCTCAACGAACTCAGTTAACACAAGGCTACC
Source organism: Timema cristinae (assembly GCA_039000515.1). NCBI lineage: Eukaryota > Metazoa > Arthropoda > Insecta > Phasmatodea > Timematidae > Timema > Timema cristinae. Next base: position 7,987,677 of record JBCFYV010011135.1, read on the forward strand.
CCAAGTAGACGATGCAGAAAAGTTTAAGTGCATTTCGATAACAATATTTACTGTTATCGATACTTTTCTTTCGACACTAGTAAAGTATCGATATTCTTCTTCCGATACTTTTAATGAGTACAGTATCAATACTTTTCTTTCAATACCACAGCCTTAGTCGCAACACACCACAGGTGGGCACGTTGCTCCGTCACCGGTAGGTAACGTCATGGGGACAAGCTGAAAATTAATTAATCAGCTGACAACCCATATTTACCTGATCCAGATATTTTGGCAAAAGTTTGGCGATAAGTTGGGCTGAAGCAGGCGACACTTCAGATGGCTTCAATATGACGGTGTTCCCGGCAGCGATGGCCCCCGCCATGGGGAGTAGTGCCAGCTGTAGGGGGTAGTTCCACGCACCGATAATCAGCACCACCCCATATGGATCGTTATAGATCAACACACCGTCGAGCATATTCACAAATCCCTTCGGTGGCTAGACAAGCAAAGTAAAATATGTTAGAAAAGTAGTTTAGGTATTTATTTATGTCTATAAAAGGGCACCTTTTTAACATATTAATTTGATGAATAATATTAAAAAATAAGACTTCCTGGTTATTGTGAATCTTAATAGATCCTACCCCACCTGGAAGATCTAGTGCTGAAATTCAGGGGTGCAGGAATATGGAGGGGGGGGGGGTTGCAGCCACCCCCCTGACTTGTGTAATTCAGTTGTTTTTTTAACTCCTTGATGTGAGCCTGTAAGCAAACTATACCGACTGAGAGGCCGCTGCTGTTAGCGATGATAGTGCCAACATTTGTGGATAGAGGGTATCATGTGGTCAGCACAACGAGGCCTTCGGCCATTAATCTCAGTTTTCTAAACCGGAGCTGCTACTTTTTCATTCAAGTAGCTCCTTGTTTGTCCTCACCAGGTTGAGTTTGACCCCGCTCCAGACCCACTGCTTCACAGATACATTTTGGAAGTGCCGGGGATTGAACTCGAGACCTCTGGATCTGTAGCCAGGAACTAGACCATAGAGGCGGTCTGTGCCATTTGTTAAAATAACATTAAATGTTCAAGTGTTTAGGAATGCTTATTGCAGCTCGCCTCTTGTACTCATTATGAAATACAGAACAAAATGTCAGTCGCATAACAACTAACATCAAACAAAATATTCTTCAACAATGTTGTTGTGTAATATCAACTCAGACCCACCTCGGTGATATAGTTAGCTAACACGCTAGTTTTGTGTTGAGCTAGAATGCCAAGGACGTGGAGATCGAGGTTCAAATCTGGTTGGGTGAACTAGGGGTGGTTTTCCCTAAATGGTTTTCCACTCTTCCTCCGCATAGATGTAGGTTCACTTCCTCTAAATTCAACCTTCCCAATTCCTAACCCATTAGCGTAATTAGTAATTAAGCCTATAATCTGAACGGGTAGTAAGACGCGGTGCTTGAGTCATTAATTAAATATTGACTCAACATGTTTTGTAGCATGTGAGGGGAAATGAGATGAAGTCCTGTGGCATCTCTGATTGGTAGTGTCTTAAGAATTGAGAGGTTTAAATATACCAGCCCACTGGTCCCAAGGGGCTGATTGTCTTTTCAACTCACTGAATCTTTATTAGTGTGGTGTCGTGAAGGGCGACTCGATCACTATACTAGGGGTATCAAATGTGGGGCTACCATACCAAGAGGTGGAGGAGAATGAAAGGCAAGTACAAGGGGACTCTGACCAGTAAACAAAGATCAGTTAACGCGGCATGGTATCTTCCATCCCATATTAATTACTATAATTATATGATAACCTTAAAATTAGTAGTATATTTTAAAAAGCCATTAAAAAGATCACCAAAATACTAATAATTTTCCCTACCTCAACTTTTTCTATAGCCCATCCTGACAAGTAAGTGACTTTAGGGAAAGGAGTAGCAACAATAAAAATTGTCTATTTCAGTTACTCCAGACATTGTATTCAATGATATAGAATGTAAGCTTTAGTAAATAAATGATACGACATACCAAATAAATTCTTTATCATGTATTTTATTAAAGTTTGTGACCAGTTTTCAAAAATGAGTCATTAGTACACAAATCTCAAAAAATATATATATATTATTTTGAAAAATAATATATATATTATTTTGAAAAATAAACATACCTTATTACTTGAAATATAAAATATTATCCATATACATCCATATAAAATTGTTAAGAGTTATTCACAAACAATTTCTAATTTAATCTAAGGGCTAGAATCAAAATATAAAAATCTCTAATGCCTCCAGTGAATCAAACCCAGAACACTTTAGGCTAGTAGAAAATATGATTAGTGAATGAAGATAATGCATCAGACATAAGGATGTGTGAAGTCCACTTTTCCAATCCGGAGCAAAGTCAACTCAAATAATATGAACTGTCTCCGAAGTCAAATCGAGATTTAAATGTTTAAAAAAAAGTTAAATGTTGGGGGGTTGGAGGCGGGGGGGGGGGGGATATTATACTTTGCATAGCTACATAACTTTTAAGTATTTTACTTAATATTTAACTTAGTAAACATCTAACTTTCAATCTTACAATTTTTTTAACTTAACCAACCTATCAGATGTCAGTTTTTGTTTAATATATTTATATATTGTAATATTTCATGCTAGTTATATTCTTTATCTGAATCTATTCAGAATGTTTCTTTGTTATAACCTAAATATTTATTATTTTTGCAGTGGTTTTGTCTCAGACCTGAATATGGCATCCAGCCAAGATCAAGATAACTGTTCAACACTAAATAAGGAGAGTAATTAAAACCAAACAGATAAGGAATGTTAACTTTATTATAAACTTTTAAGATGTGAATTTATACTTATGTTATACTTCTTTCATATTAATCAATTTTATACTTATTTATATTATCCTGTCTCTGTAACAAATCAAAACAGAGTACAAGTATATTCTAGATGACACACATCTGTTGATTTTAAAGTAGATCTCCTAATAAACAATTATTGCAATAATTAACACAGGCAAAATTATATAAATAATTGACTTGAATAACAAGTTCAGTACTCATAGATTGTTAATACTTATTTTAATAATTTTGATAGAGAAGTTACTTGATATGTCATACCTTTCATTTTAATATGTTTTATGTTGATATTTTATACTGCTAATTGTATTTGTTCATATGTGTAAGGTACATCAATAACAATCTAGTCAACCTAATTAATCTTACTATTAGTCATTTTTTATAACTATCACTGCTTAAAATATGTTATCATTATAAAACACACTTTCCTTGTTAACTTGTTTTTCAAACAATTTACTAGTATATATAATTCAACTAATAAATTCATTATTAATGGCATATCAATTTACCTATTACTCTTGTATAAAGATTATAATTTGATAAGTCATACTTTTCATATAGCCTTTAAATTATTTTGTCAAAATTGTAAAATCTATTAATTGTCTTTGTTAACATTTTTAAGGTATTAATAACGCCAACCTAGTCAAATGCCAGTTTTCCACTAGTCAAATTGCTTATCAGCCAATCCTATAACCTGCTATTGCTTAAAATGTGTTAATAATCACAGATTATTCTTTCCTTGTTTATATGTTAATTTAATAATGCCAGAACATTATTACTGTAACAATCTCACTGATAACTTTTAAAAAGTGTTGTTGTACCTGTTTTAATTGACTTCATAATTCATGATAAATTAGGTCTTTCTTGAAAACAATCATCTTGGACATTATTTTTCTTATTTTTATCTTGATTTAATTGACCAAAGAATTGTTACTTACCACTTTAAGTAAATGTAACATTTAAGTGAATTCCTTATATTATTATTTCAGAATTAAAGATAATTTACAAAATGTTAACCTATATTGCAAACGTGGTTAACCTATTTTGTCCTAAGTTGTTAATTAAACTATCATAAAATTAATTAATTTAAACTTTTTTAATGTGAGCAATATTAATATTGTCCATAATAGCACAAAAGTAGCAATAACATAAATGTGTATTTTAGCTTCAAATAATTTTATTGGCAAAGTTTCTTAATTGTCAAATTTGGAGTTATACTATCAAATTAAAGACTAGACCAATGAAAATTCAAAGAGAAGTCATGTTTTTGAAGCTTCTCAACATACTAATCAGACCCAGTAATCATAATATTTTGTTTGGTATTGTTTTTGTACTAACCTTCTCTGGCTTCACCCATTCTCTCAGGTTATGTATTGTGTTTATCAAGTCATTTTTCATGTATTCTATCTCAGTCATCAAAGATTCTTGTTTGCTCTGCAATAAAACAATTTATTGGTGATGAGCAATACTAATTAGTTGGATGATAAAACAAGTATTGGTTAAGTGTGATGTTGAATGTGTTATATTTCTATCCATGTCAAGAGAAATTATAGCGAGTTTTAAGCTAACCCGCAATCAACCTCAGAACCTTTGTGAATAGTGGCATTGTCTGCCAATGAGCTGGCTAGGCTTGAAAAGGGTGTATTTTAATTGGTGTCAAATATCTTAGGGGTGTATTCCCATCAACCAAACACTAACATGGGTCTAGAAACACCCCGATATATCTAGTTATTAACAACGTTACCTACTTGGAGATTTCGAAAGTGTTTTGTGAAGTGAGTTATATCTTAACTTGACAAGCCTAAGCAGTCTAAGCACTATCACATTTAAGGTGTGGCAGAAGGGAGCGCGAGTAATTTTACCGTTTTTATAGAATTACATTTTATTGGCCAAAATAAATCAAACATTTCTCCAGTAGCAACAAAGAGTTTAGTTTTCTGCACACGCTAATAACAGATATTGAATATCTGTCAAGGGTGTCCTGAATTTTTTTCTAAACTTTTTCTCTTTATTTAAAAAGTTTTGACAACATTCCAGTAGACCCTTGACCAATATTAGCATGTGCAGAAAACTAAACTCTATGTAGATAATGTGAAAATATTTGATTTATTTTGACTAAAAAATTTCAATTTTATAAAAACTGTAAAAATACTTTCGCTCCCTTCGGCATCTTAAGGCACAATGTCTGAAACAGAAATAAAGGAAAGGAAATGAGCAGTTCACCCTGGAAGACCTTTTGTTCATATGTTAACACTTCCCCGCTTCCTCTGACGAGTGTAAACACTCACTATACTATTTGCACCTTGAAAACGTTAACATGCTTTATAACATTACGTTTTCATTGTTTCCTACTCTAGGTAGACATATGTTTCCACGAAATTTGTTAATCTACACCCTGGCAGGAAGACTATTATAGGACCTTTTAATAATAAAGATAAATAGCCTAGATTGTAGTGTATTTATAAAAAATGTGTTTATAAAAAAACTACTTCAAGATAAAATAGTAGTTTTGTGACACTGTGCGACTATTTTTAGAATTATTTAAGAATGTATGGTTTTGATTTAAATGTTATATCTTTAAAACTGGCTGAATAAGACATTAACATGGGAAATCCTAACTTGACATGCCAGGACGTTGCAGCAAGGCGACGTCCTTCAAAGGTGTTTCTCAGATATGTATTAGTCATGGGGGATCCATTGAATGGCCTACTCAATTACCATATTTGAACCCAACATAATTTTATACCTGGGGATATTTAAAGTTCATTATCTAGGACACTCCTGTGGCTGATGTTGAGAGGGTATGTGAGCAAATACCTAACACCCAGGGTTACTCAACGGAGAATGACAAGACGTGGAACGCAGGCTCAGAGGATGCATCCAAGCAGCATGACACTATTTTGAACAATTTTAGTGACAAAATATTCTCTCATATGTTTTTTGTTTGTTTATGTTAAGCTTTGTGTTGCTTGGTTGCATTTCTTCTCTTATTGGATTGCTCATTAAATGAACAATAAAATTATTCCCAGTTCAGACGCTAACATTATGTGTATATGAACTTTTCTTAATGTCTGGTCAATGGGAATACTCCCCTTTAAGATTTGAAAGCCATTAAAGTACAGTCTGTATACTGTCTAGAGTTACAATGATAAGGTTCGCACTAGATTTTTAACAAGATATTCCTAGCTTTTTCCAGATTTTCCAGAAGAAATTCCCATTATTTTCAACCACTCTAGAGCAGTGATACAAACTTGCAGCCCTATCCCTGGGTTTATGCATCCTAGCAACCTTTTGATGAAGAGTGAGACCCTATTTTTCTTTTTATAAATGTTGTAGAAATACAACCCCTGAAAATGTTATATTTGAGAGTTTGATATAATCTGTAGAAATATGAGGTCAGTGTACCCAGTTTGATATAATCTGTAGAAATATGAGGTCAGTGTACCCTATTTGTACTCTTTCTTTGACAATAAATCAAATCCCAAATGTTTGTATCTAGTATCCAATATGACATAGACTTGCAGTTTAGGGTTTTGTTTTCAGAATATTAGTAACTAAACAACTGTTTTCTCACATGAAATGGAACTAAACACCCAAGAGATCTCGGCTTATGAACACACATTTTTCAGCTTTGGCACAAGATTTATAGCATGACATTTACATTATAAACTGCAAGTAAAGAAAATAAAAATTTCCAAATTTGATGGTAAATAATATTAGGTAGTTGTGACCTGGCGGTCTAGGGGTAAGGTGTCGGACTTCTGTGCTGGGAGTCCGGGGTTCAATCCTCGATTACGGCACAGATTTATCTGATTGTCAAACCCTTACTTCAACTCCAACAAGACATGTATTAATCACAACTTGTGAATGTGTGGAATGCCAGGCCTCCACCGTGGTTCGGATTCCACGTTAAACTGTAGGTCCTCCATTTCATCTCCCAATCACCCTACCATTACACATTAGCGTAAGTGTGTATAACCCAAATGGGTAGTAAGATGTGATGATGATGATGATGATGATGATGATGATGATGATGATGATGATGATGATGATGATAATAATAATAATACAACATATTAGAAAACATTCTAAAGTAATTTAAAGTAAGGAGTGGTAATAAAGTTAAGACTTAGAAAACTAAGAAATAGCTATAAAAAATATAGAGATTTTAAATTGAATGAATTAAATAGTTTTAAAATTGGTATATGAATTAAGTGACTTTTAATATTCAAAAGATTGATTATATTTTCTTTTAATGAGCTACAAAATGTCATATATAAAAATTTTCAATAAAGTGAGATAACATAGTCAACTGAATTAAAACATGGGTTGACGACAAGTGTAAAATACACATATAACATATTAAAATTTATTTACAAAACTTGGATACAACAAATTAAGGACAAAAACAAAGTCTACAGATCAACAGTGTTGTAAATTAGGCAATAAAATTGAATCAGAGGGTTAGCGTCTCCCAATGAGATTTAATAAAATAGTAAAAATGTTCTTGTTACAACGTTTATGAAGAATACAATAATTTTTATTTTAAGGTTATGTATAAAATATAAGCCTTTTCTGGGTTCAATCCCATTACTCCATTAGAATGATGCTGATTTATATTCTTCTGACATGTTTCGGTGTCAAAATACCATAATCATGGACACCATAAAATGAAATTAAAAAACCACGAAGAAAACTTGAGAATTATGTTATACAAAAATCTTTGAGAAATTACTGTTATATTCATGAATTTGTAAAAGACAATTAATAAACAAAAAACTTATCAAGATCGCTGTGCGGGACACAAAGTGTCGTTACGGCAAGAGCCTAGAGGACAACACAACACAATATTGGGGTTTAAAGATTTATTTAATAGTCTTGATACACTTAAATTTTCAAATAATTTATATCGATCACTGAGAAACACTCGCTATTTTTTTTATCACACGCTTAATAATGTTATATTAGATAAATAATTATCCTAAGATCACTAAAAACCATTTATTTTCCAAAGATAACACGCTCACACAGTGAAATAATATTCACAAAAAAAAACACAGATTACTAAATTACAAATTGTAAATATTTAACTATAAAATATTTTGTTCGCTTCAACTTGTTGATTCACGCACGTGGTTTTATTAACTGTATTTTATACGATAATTCACTGTTATAATATCTATTTAAAATTGTTATATTTTGGTTATGAGAATAACCGTTTGGTTGGTTGTTTAGTTTTGAAGTTTTATTTTGCTGTTTAATTCAAATTAATTATTAAAAGCAAGAGAACATTAAAAGTGTCCTTATATGCTGAAAACAAATATGGCCACTGGATAGAAGATATGCTGCCAGTTGGTGACGTAGAGGAACTTGTTGCAGGTTGGACGGCGAGTTGTATTAATACTCGTGTTTACAAAATTTAAACTTTATATTGTTTCACAAACATTTTGTATGTTTTTTCCTCTTTATTATCACAAACCATTTATTTATGTTAAAGATATGCTAGGCCAGTTAAAAAAATATTAATAACTGAATATAATACCATTAAATGTAAAATTTCACACTCTATTTAACCTTTAATTTCCACAAGAGTTAAAAGAAAAACTAGAATGAATTTACTAGACTTTTTTTTTCTTAAATTTGACTATGGAAAATAAAATTATGCTGTAATTCTTCAAGAAGTATTGTTAAAAGTGATTGGCAATATTTTTAGTGATAATAGTAATACTTGACAAATAATTATTATTTCCAAATATGTTGACAAAAGTTACTTTCAGACAATGTTGGCATTCCTGATAGTATCTGCTATCTTCTGCTATCTGTTATGTAAAACCAAAGAAGACATGGGTGTACTTTATTGAAGCAAAAATAAAAGTGTGTCAGATTTGTTGACTTTTAACTTTGTAGTATATTTGAGATATTTTATTTTTCATGTATAACAAACCCCTTTAAAATGTTAGGCTTGAATTATGAGGGAGGCCGTACTATATTCGAACAAACATGATATTAATCAAGCAGTAATTTTAAGGTGTATTACCTTGCGCAAATCAGAGGACAAGGCTGTGAGCATTTCTGGTACATTTTCCTCATACAAGCGCAACAACTGGTTGAGTTGTTTTTCACGGAACTCGACAGATTTAGTGCGCCCACTATGGAAAGCATTCCGAGCTCTTTGGACAATCTAAAAAAAAAAACACATAAGAGATAAGAACATATGCTAATGATCACCTTATTAACATATTTTTTTAAGCCAACATATTCATATAACTTAAAGTAGTGTCCAATTTTCATAAGAAGTCTCTTATTTGATAGGTAGAAAAGTACTAGTCCTACTTTCACAAATTAAAACGTCAAGTCATGCGATTGGCAACAATATATTCTCATTTTAAAAATAACACCATTATAAAGAAAAATTTTAATCATTGTTTACCACAAAATAAAACAAAATTAAAAAGCCCTTTCTTTGAAAAATGGAATCTATCAGCTAAAATGATAAAAGTACTAGTTTTAGAAACTTTATGTTCAAAAGTAGCTTTTCAAGTAGTATGCCCATATTAATTGCTTTACATATCATTAGTATCTATCAAAGTTTTTTCTAATGTCATCATTCTCCTGTTGCCTAAATTAGCATCTCTTCTTTTGTGGTTTTTCCTATTTTGAGATTATATTAAATTTTATTTGCTTAGTCAAGTTATTCCCAAATGGGAGCCATGACTGTTATCTGTGACCCTATGATAAGACTTATAGCTCTCTAAATCTGTATTAACCCTTTGGCGGGCGGGCTGGACATTAATTACGCAACTATGGGAGTGATAAAGTAGAGCCATTCTGTTTTTCCTCCACCTATTCCTCTAGTCGATTGTCTGCTCTTGTGGTGAGATTGGATTTATTTTGCTCTTCAATGCTATCCCTTAGAAGTTAGATCCTACTTAAATACAGTACCAGCGCCCTCGGCGCACCCGGGGATGTAAGTTAAACTGCCGTCTCTTTTATTCTTTTTTTGTCCTTTATTTTGGTTACAATAGTATTTATTCATCTAAAATATTGTGTATTTTGTTCGGTTTTGTTTCAAGCAATTTTCTAAGTGAATATTTTGTAGTCTGTCCATTGTAGAAGCGTTTCTACCTCAAGTTGTTAGGATTTGTTGTAAATGGGCTCAAGTCTTTGGTTTTCAATTATTATTTTTTTAGGTCGAAGTTTTTTGACACATGATTTTTCATTTATGTGATTAAGATGAAAGCAATGATACAAAGCAGCTCAACCCAAGTGAAAGTGAGGCCTCAGAAGGGGAAGATGAAAAAATATATATTTCATTGATTGGCAAACTGATTCAGAATAAAGCTGCGACGATGAAGATGATAACATGCCCGATGAAACCAGCATGTTTTTTATGGGAAGAGATAAGATAATGTTAAAAAATTTAGGAAAACTTGATTTTTCAACCGTTTCTAAAACCAAAAGAAAAAACATTTGAAAATGAGTTTGCTTATGCCAGCTCAAAGATACAGGGAAGTTAAATTCAAGTTGAAGCAATTTTACTTTTCATGGTTACCAACATTATTGATGAAATTGTAATATGCCATCTGAAACCCCACAAGGACCCTAGGAAACACTTTTTTTTAATTAATATGAATATGACAGATACCTCTCTTAACCATAATCTAGAGTGCATTAAAAGCCCTCATGATTGTCTAACTCTAACAGATGGCAGCAATAACTAAATTTAAGTTAAAATTGAACTTAACCCCTTTATCGTTGTATCCTTCATTTGTTAAAACAAATATGTGACTACTTACATCTGAGTAATTCACCATTTCAGATGAGAGCACTTTCCCATTCACTTGATAACCTGAAATCAATTTGAAAAAACACATCAGACAAGAATAACATATTACATTGGGCTAGCACATGTCAAGGCCATTAAAAATAGAAAAGAAAAGTTAACACATTACTAGCCTAAAATTAAAAAATGTCAGCAAATGTCAGCCTTTGTTTTATAAGAGTTGAGGTAAAGTCGCCGATTGGTTTAACATGCGTATCACACTTTCCGACAAGTAAGAGACCATTTGGTTTATTTCCGAGTGCTAGGAATGTGGTTTGTCTGAGCAGTTAGGGTCAGTGATGAACTAATCTGGAAAGAGTCAGATGTGTTATGCAATCTTTAGTTCAGGGTTCAACCAGCATCACTGTACTTTGAACAACAGATAAGAACACTAGCCGCACTTAAAAATATATTTTTTACTATCTATACTGTTTACATAGGTAATATGATAACATATTTTGTTGGTGAAAATTAAATATTTCTTATGTTGAGTACTTTTTTTTTACAATATCTTACTACCCGGTAAAGGTTAAATACATATTTTTCTCACCGCATCTCACTACCTGTTCAAACTATATGCATATGTATTAATTACACTGATGTGTTAAGAATGAGGAGGGTCCAATTTTAGAGGAAGTGTAGCCCCAGTATACACGAATAAGGTTCAAAACATAGTATCTATAATAAAGACAGTAGAGTCCATTGTGAGAATAACACCTCAGACTGTATGACACCCTAAGCATGTCTAAACCTACCTTAACTCCGTTAATGGGGTAAAGAAAAGAGAGGGAAAATTCAGAGGAAGTATACTTTCATTTGCGTAAAGGGAAAGTATAAAACTATCTAGAGGAGACCACCGTTAGTACACTAAAATGAGATTTGAACACCCAATGCCAACAGCAAATGAGACCAACTGAGCCCAATAATGCATGTCAACAATAATATAAACTGATAATTAAAACTTGGAGCAACATTAGTCTAAATATATTCTTTATATGAGATTGATGAAGGCTGGGGACCACTAGTTCCATCAGGAATATAGCATTGGAGTGTTAGAGTAGTAGCTCCTGTAGGACTTGTCAAGAATGTAGCATAGGAGTGTTAAGAGTAGTAGCTCCTGTAGGACTTCTCAGGAACGTAGCATAGGAGTGTTAGAGTAGTAGCTCCTGTAGGACTTGTCAGGAATATAGCATAGGAGTGTTAGAGTAGTAGCTCCTGTAGGACTTGTCGGAACGTAGCATAGGAGTGTTAAGAGTAGTAGCTCCTGTAGGACTTGTCGGGAACATAGCATAGGAGTGTTAAGAGTAATAGCTCCTGTAGGACTTGTCGGGAATATAGCATAGGAGTGCTAGAGTAGTAGCTCCTGTAGGACTTGTCAAGAACGTAGTATAGGAGTGTTAGAGTAGTAGCTAATGTAAGACTTGTCAAGAATGTAGCATCAGAGCATTAGAGTAGTAGCTCCTGTAGGACTTGTCAAGAATATAGCATAGGAGTGCTAGAGTAGTAGCTCCTGTATGACTTGTCGGAAATATAGCATAGGAGTGCTAGAGTAGTAGCTCCTGTAGGACTTGTCAGAACGTAGTATAGGAGTGTTAGAGTAGTAGCTAATGTAAGACTTGTCAAGAACGTAGTATAGGAGTGTTAGAGTAGTAGCTAATGTAAGACTTGTCAAGAATGTAGTATAGGAGTGCTAGAGTAGTAGCTCCTGTAGGACTTGTCAAGAACGTAGCATAGGAGTGTTAAGAGTAGTAGCTCCTGTAGGACTTGTCAGGAACGTAGCATAGGAGTGTTAGTGTAGTAGCTCCTGTAGGACTTGTCGGGAACGTAGCATAGGAGCATTAGAGTAGTAGCTCCTGTAGGACTTGTCAGGAATGTATCTTGGCTGCGTTAAATAATTATGTAGGACCTGTATGCATTGTTTCTGCATGTGTGTACATACTATTGTAAATCCTAGTATTTAATTAGTAATAATCAGTGATGAAAACCTTAAATATCTCATAAAATCTTTACATTTTGCGCTTTCACCAGCTTTCATCAGTAAATCCAAGCACTTACTGACATCTCTTGTTTAAAAGTAATCTTAAATATGATTTTAATTAATTAAAGTATTATTTTTGTTTGATATTTTTGTTTTACAGCCAAGCATTTTATTTCTAATAGGTTAGGTCATTGATTCCCAAACTGTGGTTCGGGGTTCGCGAAATTTTCCAAGGGGTCAACCTAAATATTTCCATAATGGCAGATTTTTAATGAACAGTTTGTGAAATTTTGTGAGGCACATTTTCAAGATTATATTATATAAACTTAATGAGGTTTCTGTCCATTATATCTTCAGAAAACTACGCTTACTTTTTCTACACCTCCGCCAATAATTTGTTTCACTCTCCACAACAGAAACTGGTTCATTGTTGAAAGTGACTTGAGACTTTATTTATCGTCTGTGGTTCCTGACTTTAAAGTTTTGTGCCATCCAAAGCAAGCGCATTCTTCTCACTAAGTTCCGTGAAGATGTGAGTAGCTGTTAAAACTTGTAAAAAGTTTTTGAAACTTAAATCGGCATGGAATTTTCTGATACAGGAAGGGTGTTCAGTTTTGTCAAAGTAGCAATTTCCATTACCACTTTTAAAAAAAACTGTGGAAAGTGATAATACTGTGACAATTAAGCTAAGAAAATGTTACAATTTTGCTTATTTAATTTCAGTTTTAATTTTTTAAATAAATGTATAATTATTTGAATTTGTATATGCGTGGTTTCCATATTCTTGCATTATTTTTTGGTGGTGTATCCCACAGTTCCATTGTTGGTTAATTTCAAGGTATTAAACCTTTTGATTGCAATTAATAAACACATTTTATAAAAATTAGGTATAAATTAAGTGCGTGGCTATGGGGTTCGTGCAACTCGGATGTTTGTGAAAGAGGTTCGCGAGTTTAGAAAGTTTGGGAACCGCTGGGTTAGGTTAAGAGTGCTGAGCCCATGTAACATATAAACAAAGAGTGTGGCTCAGGAACATGTGACCTAACTTAAAATATTTAAATTAATGCTTATAATTACTTTTAACCAAGACACGTCAGTAAATGCTCGGATTTACCCATGAGAGCCTGTAATTCTCAAAATGTACACATTATATAGGATATTTTGGACTTTCACCTCCTGATATTGCTAATGATAGGATTCACAAATAGATCCTAAGATTTACTAGTCTTCAAATATTTACATTAACATATACATCCAATAGATTAAATAACCTATCTTCACATTACATAAAATATCCACTTCAGTGATAGAATGGTCCAAAGCATCACCCTAGCAATAGACTGGACTGTCAATAATAGACACAGCAGGGTTCAAATCTTGACTGGGTGTGATGCGGGGGTGTTTTTTCCTCAATTGTTTTACACTTTCTTTCTCCACTCAAATGTGAATACACTTCCTCTAAATTCCCCCTTCCTCGTCTTTTGCAGATTAATTTAGTATGGTTTATTTACTTATAACCCAAATGAAGTGCAAGATAAAGCGTCAACAACAAAAATTGAGTCTATACACATATATATTTTTTATCACCCTGTCTTGCTACTAATTACGCTAATGGTTTTATGATTTAGTAAGGTTATTTTTATAGAAAGTGTACCCACATTTGCATGGAGATAAATTTGGTAAAAACCACCCTCAGTACACCCGACCCAGATTTGAATCTTGATCTCCTAGTCATCGGCAGTCCAGTCTATTGTGTTAGACCAATGTGTGTATACATTTGACAGGTGAGGGTGAATGATCGCAAATAGGACTTTGTAACAAAGTGATAGCTCATAGAATGTTGAAATGAACCGATTACAATCCCTTTGAACATAACAGTAGCCAATGTTGCTCTTCCATTATTACTATGGACAACATTCACCACCAACAAATGTTTAAGCATATGGGCAGGGGTGGACCGGGCCGCTGGATCTCCAAGAAATATCTCGGTGGGCCTATGTGTTGGACTACCACAGCTAATTTCGACTAAAACCAAACTTCTCGATCAATTGTGAACGACTGATATATTTTGATAACAAGTTTCAATTAGTCTAAGTGTGACAAGAATCATGTTTTTACATCAGTTGCCAAAATCAATAAAAGGGCGTTAATTACATATAAAGTATTCCGATTCCGTGTTTATAAAACAACTTCTTCAATCGAACATTAAATCTTTTTAATTCATGTGTATCACAAATTGATATCTGATGGTTTTTCGCAGCATCAGTCCTGATAAACAGTAACCTTTGCTATTGTGAGCCTCAAGCGAGCTATACTGACCAAGAGGACGCCGTCGTTAGCGATGATAGTGCCAATATTTGAGGATAGAGTGTGTCATGTGGTCAGCACAACGAACCCTCCAGCCATTTATCTCGGTTTTCTAAGCCAGAGCTGCTATTTCTTTATTCAAGTAGCTCCTCATATATCCTCACGAGGCTGAGTTTGACCAAATGCTTTACCGATAAATTTTGAAAGCACCAGGAATTGAACCAGGAACGTCTGGATCTATATCCTGGAGCTCTGACCAACAGACCAAGAGTCCTGATAGCTGAATTAAATTCAATCAAGTGAAATATGATATCCTATAACCTAGTCTCTCAATTGATTCTTCTGTCTAGGTTGTCATTTTTCATTTAGGGTCCAAATTAAATAATTTGTTTAGTGCACAGGACCTTTTATTAATGTTTTTTTATCATAGCATCTCACTACCTGTTGAGATTATAAGCATATGTATTGATTACATTAATAAGTTAGGGATGAAGAAGGTTGAATTTAGAGAGCATATATAAACAAAAGTGTGGAGGGAGAGTGGAAAACCTTTTAGGGAAAACCACCCTCAGTTCACCCAACCGGGTTATGAACCTCAATCTCCCTGTCATTGGCAGTCTAGTCTATTGTGAGATTGGCGCCTTAGACCATGCGCTCATTGAAGCATGTATTAACTTGTTAACTAACTTATCCAAATATTGTGTTAAGGTTAATTTTCAAAATAAAAATAGATCAAAAATAGACTCTAGTTCAATATTGTGAGCCCATTTAGATGTAGTCTAACTACTGTCGGTATAAACTGATGTTTAAAGTGGACTTAATGATGTAAGCTGATCATTGATCAAGTTGTTGAAACAAACAACGTAAAAAAAAGATTACCACCAAGTCTTGCTATTTATTCCAGTTTTATGCATATGTACTAACTATGTTAATGTGTTTAGGATGAGGAAGAATTTGTTTTATGAAGTGTACATTTGAATGGAAGGAGAGTGGAAAACAATTTAGGGTAAAAAAACCTCAGTACACCCGACAAGGATTTGAGCCTTGATCCTATCATCGGAAAGTATATTTTGAGAGTTACGACTTAACCATCAAAGCGGGTAAAGTTAATACTGTAATTATACTAAGCAAGTCCTGTTTTTATTTAAATTTAGGTCTGCGTCATGACTCATTAGTGTTATCATAGTCTGCCATGTTACTTTATCTTGTATGTGAACTTACATTGTTAAATGTCTAATAATTACAGCCTACCAACTATTAATCTAAATGTTTGTCTGTCCTAATTTTTGATTTGTTGTTAGTGCATAGCAGGGGTTGGCAACATTTTTGGGTGCCGATCTATAAGCTTATCTAAAGGTTCTGGAATCACCCACCCTTTCTCTGCTCTACTTTTGCTTCTTTCTTTTTTTTTCCTGTCAATAAATTTATATTTATACCTAAAAGTAAAACTTTCCTCAAATAATTAAAACTTATGTCCCATCATTTTTTTTTAAATACAGAATAAATTAAATGAACATTTTCATTTTCTTATACTTATAACATTATTGATTATCACCGATCAAGTTTATATCGTTCATTAATATTATTTGAAAGTACAATTGATATATTTACAAGTTTAGAATATACGTAGCACCGCGTCTTACTACCCGTTCGGGTTATATGCTTATGTACTATTTGCACTAATGGGTTAGGAATTGGGAAGGTTGAATACAGAGGAAGTGAAACTGCATTTGCGTGGAGGGAGAGTGAAAACCATATAGGAACCCTCTCCCCCAGTTCACCTGACCGAGATTCAAACCTCGATCTCTCCATCTTCGGCAGTAAAGCTCAACACGAATATAGCATGTTAGCTAAGTACACCACCAAGGCATGTTACAAGTTGCCAACCCCTGGTGTGTAGTAATGAATTTTGATAATGCTATGCAACAAAGAAAACATGTTTCTGACATTCAGGTTAAGGGGGTCACCCATTAACCAGGTGACCCTGTTGAGAGGTGTGAAAGGGAGGGAGCTCTAATGTCTACACGATGTTAGATGAGGGGTATATTGCAGTGTTTAAACGTAACACAGATCTCATATTTAAATTTAAATGTTGAAATAATATATTATGTTCAAGATTTAAAATGGGTCTGAGTAGTATTAGATCTGAGTCCCACCTTTAGTGTGATAAAAGCTTATGTGTGAAATAATTGGTGTAAAAAGTGATGTAACACATGTTGGAGGAGGGAGGGGTAAGGCCAAATGACTACTTGATGTTACATAGTGGCGGGGTCAAAAGAAAGTTAAGAAAAAAGTGTTACATCGTTTATGAATTACCTCTAAAGTATACTATCGATTCTAATTTTAATTTAGCCAACTTCCGATAGAGTCTTAGAATTTACAACTGGAAAAAGAACTTACCATTTGGCCAAATCAATCTACTTCTGAGAAATCCTCATCTTTAAATTATTTCAAGTATTATGTAACACATTTCTAGCCATTTTGGAACCCCTTGACCACATTTTAAGCAAAAATAAGCAAATGCCTGACCTCCCCCTCGTCTTGTTTAGGTTATATGTGTCAACTTTTTCTTTTTTTTTTTACACGAACAGCCATTATTTTTTCTATAAATTTATAAATTTCTGGTAACTATTAACATATTTAATTAACATTAATGTTGTGAAATATTTACAATAAACACTGTTGTAAAATAAAATAGCCTAAATGTATTGCATTAAACAAATGAGCTCTCTCTCTGTCTTACATACGCATTGTTCTGATACCCTCCCCCCTTCCCTCCCTGTCAGCAAAAATGAGCAAATCTCTAAACCCCTCCTCCGCCCCCCCTCCCTCCCCCTAAGGTGCTTACAATGCAATATAATCTAACCAGAGCCTATACAGAATTATACTTTATTATTGGCTAACACACTAAGAGTATGGGGAATCTAGTGCCTTCACTTGTTAACAAACACATTTATTTTTATTATTGGTCATATAACTATAAAAATAATGCCTTGTTAATGGACACAACAATAATAGGCAATTCAGATAAACTCCAACACTGTATTAAAATAGTGTTTGTGCAAGTCAGTGTCATCTAAATGGCGGCCCGTGGGCCAAATGCGTTCACTGAAAATATGGCCCTCATAGTATCCTGGAGAAAATTAAAGGGAACTTCTCTGTCAAGATGTGAAAAGAGTTTAAATAAAAATATTTATTTAATATGGTCATGATTGCATTTTATTAATCATTTATTTGATTAATAAAAATATGTATAAATACATATTTATAGTTTAAGTTGTTTTGTGCAAGTGTGTGTGCATGAATATTTCACTATGAATTTTTGAGGAATTAATCCTAAACTTTTTTTTGTAAAATTTGAAAGATTATAGGTTAACAACAAAAAACACAAGTTGTATTTAAGTAATGAAAGTAATTGGTTATTAAGTTGTCAACCTCATTGGTCTTAAGGTACAGTGCTTGCAGCAGGAGCTGATATGCATGGGTTCAAATCCAGACGAGGTTGAGGGATTGTTCTTGTGCGATAAAAACCCTAGCACAACGTCCTTCTGAGGGGAAGTAAAGCCATTGGTCCCATGTTGATTGTGGCACGTAAAATAACCCTGGAATGTATGTGAATATATCTTCCGCGAGAGAATTGGTATGCCCTTTCGCCCTCATTTGTAGAAAATTATCATATGCTGATATGATCAAACGGTTCAGAAAGTGTGCATTGACCAGTGGCGGCTCGTGTATAGGCACTGCGGAACTGCTGCACCCCCTATTTCCACTTGATATTATCGATTATATTTAATACTAGATAGCTGTTGCCCGCGGCTTTGCTCGCGTGGAAGTTGATTATATACAAATACGAAAATATACATATGTATTTACAGATTAATTTAAAATATTACGTTACGTTGATGACCATAACTTGACCTCAGATCAAAAATAATCCAAGTCCGATACAAACTTTCACCCCCTTTTTCATCCCTTATTAAATAAAATTTCCAAAATTCCTGAAACACGTATTTATTTGTTTTACGTCAATAACCGAAATACAAAATTTTGTTTATGTAACTTTCAAAATGACGGACTTTCATACATATTATCATACATATTATCATCCCCTATTTTGACCCCTTTGGGGTGGAATTTTCTAAAATCCTTTCTTAGTGGGTGCCTACATAACAAAATGAATATACAGTCCGAATTTCATGCTTGTAGCCTTGATAGTTTGCGCTCGGCGATGATAAATCAGTCAGTCAGTCAGTCAATCAATCAGGACATGTTATTTTATAAGTATAGATAATGAGTCCTTTTTTTCTTTAAATAAATTCTTTATTTTTGTAGTACAATATATATTCCTTAAGCTTAATGTCAGTACTTCAGTAGCCATCCCCCAGTTTATGTAAAAGATACAAAAATCTTTGTATGGAACTGTGTGTTTCACAGTGCCAGCGACGTGGTGTTTGACTGTTGTGCGATTGCGCACATAGGAGGGAGTGGGGAGGAAGGCAGGACTGCCAAGTAGAGAGAGCACTTTTGCTCTCACAGTGACGGCTCTTGCGTGATGGTGGAAGTTTTTTTACTCAGCATGTGTTGTGCTTAAAAACCGTATACCATATTCTTGAATGTGACAAGGTGTAGAAGAGTGTAGAGTTAGATTATTATTCTACTTCCAGATATTCTATTTGATTCATTTTTTTCAGTTCTTTTATTTAACAGAAAGACTAAATGTGCTTGCAGTACTTTCAATGGAGAAAAATTTCCTCAATTGTCATCCAGAGATCAAGAAGAAAATTAATTAACTTTTTGCACAAATTAAAACAAGAAGAATGGATTACATTTTTAAATGAATAGATCAAGCTTGAACTGTAAAAATTTAAGTTAAAGTAAGTAAAAATTGTTTGGTTTTTTTTTTGTTAAGATTTTATCAAGTTCCTGAATAAATTTTATTTTTATACATGTTTTTTTTCTTTTTATACAATTTTAAAACAAAGGCTAAACATTTTCTGGAGCAGCATCCCCATTAATTTTAGCTACGAGCCGCCACTGATGTTTCATACACAAAAAATAAGAACTAAGGGTTGATTTTGGGCTTAAGTTGGTGGTATTGTTAAAGCTATCTTCGGCCCGCGATGGTAAATGATGAGCTGATTTGGGCCTTGGGATGAAAAATGTTGGAACCACCTTTGTTTAAGTGGATAAACAAAGTTTTTTTATAATCAATAGTAGGCTACAATGAATGTATGGAGACATGCCGCCAGCAAAATATTAAAACAAAATACCCTTTCCAACAATCACCCCAAATTACTATTCCAGGCAAAAAAATATGTTTCTATCAACGTTCCTGATAAATAATATTTAAATGTCACCAAATATTTTAGCGTGCAATAATTAATATGTTTGTAATGAAGTTTTTCTTCCATGCATCAATAAATAAAGAAACTTCGAGATTAAGTTGTGATTTAATGAATAGAAATAGGTCTATAACAAGAACCGGATAGATGCACGGATCAAAATGTGCAATTGTGAATAGAGTAGTACCAGATTTTCTGGACATCAGTTATCTGGATTTGTACCTCAGCAGCAGTTTTTGTTAAATTTGGAGTTTATAAATATGAAGTGGGCAGAATGATTCTTATCGTGTAAGAAACAACCACTACAATAAAGAACATGTTTCCAAACGAGGAAGTCGGGAAAGTGGGGCGAGTGTGTCAGTTCTAAAGACTGATGGGGAGGGAAAGGCCAGTCTGTAACATCTTGCTTATCCATTGCCAGTCGTATTTTTCTATTTAAGATCAATTATCCAGATTTTCGACCAAAAAGACTAGCATGGGTCCTAACTGGTCTTGATAATTGGATTCTACTATAGGCTAATATTTTATTGAAAGATATTTTAGAAAAACATGACTTTTATTTGTTGAAGATCAGGGTGAGATAGTTTATAGTATTACAAGGATCATGATACCTGTGCTGTTTCATTGGCATTATTTTTTTAGGACATATTTATATCTCCCATACATGTTTGTAAGTGGTTACATCAAATATGAAGAATTAAATAACTATTAGTAAGATATATTTTTTCATTACAAATTGAGTTGTCAAAAATTTAATTCAATACATAATTTTAAAAAAAAGTTCAGATTAAAGAAAATATTATCATTTTTAATCAATTGAATAACGAATATGTGATATAGCTTATATAGCTATTGTAATAATCATATAGATAAATTACACTACAGTAATAATTAATGCATTGATGCAAACAGGATTTTTTTTTCTGAATAAACATCTCACTTTATTTTATATCAATGCTATCTAATTCGTCTTAGTGCATATGACAAACCCAACGTGATTTAGTCGTTTTTGTGTCATACTGGTACTTTGTCTCCGCAACAAACTAAAACTTCTTTCTGCACCACAAAATAAACTTGGCAAAACAAGTAGTAGACGAATCAACACTTTGACATTTTAAAACAAATTATTTTCACTAGGGTGTGTGTAGTAGCACTCTTAGTTGGTGGTTGAAATCACCAGTGTATGAGGTTTTGAAAGATGAGATTGGTTAGGCCTAAATAAAACTATTTTGTGATAGTTCTAAAAATCAACAGATTTAGGGAGAAACCCGTTTCCTTGGCAACACGCTAACGACGCTCATGAATTGAGTGACATGTTGTTAAGTTTTTGGTTGTATGTAGCACTTGTGAAAAATGTTTAAATCTTTATGTCATTCTATTCTACATTGGTCTACTCTTGTATGTATGTTTAATAAAATAAATAAAATATCTAAAAAACATTGTACCTTAACAATGAAATGGACCCTAAAATGGGACGGATATAGCGTCCCACGCCCAAAAATGTACAAATTATATTTTAATAAAACAAAGCAAATATTTTATTTAATATGCTATATATGAAGAGTTTTATCCCTGTTTTGTTTAACTTTGTTAACATAGGACAGAATTATAATACACTGTAGTCCAACAAAATCATAGTAGTAATTCCAAGAAATAGACCTAAATTAAAGTAGTGATTACCACTACAAAACGGTATGACTATAAGTATATTTGTGCAGTCAGAAGTCATTGAACAAAATTATATTACTTACTGTAGGTTTTATAATAAACACTGTATTGCAATTTTTAAAGCTATCGGAATCAATTCAATTCACAAACCTCTTATCCTACCAACCAACACCCATGAACTTCAAATTGTTTTGTCTTATATAACATGTACAAGCGTACAATAATGCTTATTATTCATCGTTCAAGGACAATCGTGCACGTATCATGGCATGAGTTGAGTAATGTTAGTATAGTGCTATCATTAGTTCATTACACAGCTGATTATTTTTACACCATGGGTTTTTTAACGCAAAGAAACAAAAGCTAAAAGGGGAATTATTCAAGGGAAGTGCTGACACCTAGGGAGTAAAAAGTGAGTCACTTAGATATTTATGGAGCAACGAGATAATGATGATACCATTCCTTTATTTTTAATTTGGGTTCTAACAACGATTTATTATTATTATTATTAGTATTATTATTATTATTATTATTATTATTATTAGCACCGCGTCTTACTACCCGTTCGGGTTATTCGCACTTACGCTAATGTGTAATGGTAGGGTGATTGTGAGATGAATTGAAGGACCTACAGTTTAACGTGGAATCCGAACCACGGTGGCGGCCTGGCATTCCACACATTCACAAGATGTCTTGTCAGAGGTGTAGGAAGGGTTTGGAAATCAGATAAATCTGTGCCGGGACCGAGGATTGAACCCCGGCCGCCAGCACAGAAGTCTGACACCTTACCCCTAGACCACCAGGTCACCAACGATTTATTAATTACGGATCTCATTAGAGTCATTTATTACGTTTAAAGTAACCTCTTCAGTCCAATAGGGCGTAGCAGAAGGAATGGAGGTTGGGAGGGAGTAGTAATTGGAGTAGAAAAGTTGGGGTTAACTGCCTTATTTATTATTTATTCCTTAAACAAAATCAAAAAGAGGTACCAAAAAAATCTACTATGAATTGTAGTCATTATTCTGATGTCTAGGCATATTATTTTTCTTTTTTTTATTATTATTATTATTATTATTATTAAGTTTCATCTTAATAAAATCTAAAATAAGCTAACACCTGGGACCGTACTTAAGGGGACACGAGCATGTCTTAATGGAAAGTAGAGGGGCGAGCTATCATCGGTCTGAGGTATTTGTTTGTGGACATCGTAGAGTGTAGACATTCATACAGACACTAGACACTGAGGTATTTGTTTGTGAACATCGTAGAGTGTAGACATTCATACAGACACTAGACACTGAGGTATTTGTTTGTGAACATCGTAGAGTGTAGACATTCATACAGACACTAGACACTGAGGTATTTGTTTGTGAACATCGTAGAGTGTAGACATTCATACAGACACTAGACACTGAGGTATTTGTTTGTGAACATCGTAGAGTGTAGACATTCATACAGACACTAGACACTGAGGTATTTGTTTGTGAACATCGTAGAGTGTAGACATTCATACAGACACTAGACACTGAGGTATTTGTTTGTGAACATCGTAGAGTGTAGACATTCATACAGACACTAGACACTGAGGTATTTGTTTGTGAACATCGTGGAGTGTAGACATTCATACAAACACTAGACACTGAGGTATTTGTTGTGAACATCGTAGAGTGTAGACATTCATACAGACACTAGACACTGAGGTATTTGTTTGTGAACATCGTAGAGTGTAGACATTCATACAGACACTAGACACTGAGGTATTTGTTTGTGAACATCGTAGAGTGTAGACATTCATACAGACACTAGACAAAGGGAAGGGCATCAATCAAGGAAGGATTCATAGTCCATACATTCTTACTTTTTCTTCAATTTTTTTTTCCCCAATCAAACGTTTATTTCTCATTCGAGGGATGTGTTTTGGGGGTTCACATACGCTCACCCATCCTTAAGGATGTGCACTTAATTTACCCTAGAAGTTGGTAGTCTTACCTTGACTCGTTATACTATGACCTTATCAAAACTCGTAAGCTACACGATAATGGCAACAGTTAAGGTAGCAGTCTTACCTTGACCGAAAACGGTATGGTCCTATCTTATAAATTACAGCATAGTAGAACCAAGAAAGGTAGCAGGCTTACCTTGACCTAATACACTATGGCCATATCTAATAACCTGTCCCAGGGTTAACGGAATGTACTGTACATTGGTCTTCAAACCTACAATATCAATGCAGTTCAGTTTCAGTTAGTTTTGATTATAATTTGGGCGTGTGGTCTACATATCGAGTTCGTTTAGTCTTATTTACTGGTGATTGGATGTTGGGGCTAAAATCATGACCTTGTGTCCTGAAGTTGTTTATTTTCTAAGCAGTTACACACTCTCTCTCCACGCAAACTTGTCTGAACCTGTCACTTATGATAGATAATATAAATACCTATAAAAACAACACTAAAAGTATTCGAATAGATTGAAAAATGACACCTGGACACGATAATCAAACCCTTGACCTTTGACTTATCACGCCATCCAGGGATGAGCCAGCGCTTAAAGGTCATTCTTCACTAATATTTTATGGCATATTCTGTGACCAGTGCCATGCTCAGCCAAAGGTCCCAGGTCCGATTCCAATGTCCAGGTTTCATTTTTCAATTTATTCAAATATGTTTCAGCTACGGTTGATTTTCGTAATTTTAATCATTGGTACCCAAAACTTCGCCTTTCATATAATATACTTAATTGAATCTCGCTGAGGCGTTTCCCTGACATGATCTCATTATATATATTCTAATAGGGGTATGTCAAAGACAAAGTGTACTCTACGAAAGCTATCAACACAATGGAATTGAGACAGTGCATAACAGATACCATAAACTCTGGCGCGGTAAACATGAGCTGTTTCTTCCTTACTACAGACGGGCTGGAGGGACAGCTGGGTGAAAAGGTACAAAGCTCGGGTCCTTAACCTTCATCCCTTTCCCCATTTAGAAATTTCCCATTTTTAGAGTTTTCTGGTTTTATGAGACAGTCTCTCTCTCTCTCTACCATCCCGAAAAAATTTCAGTTTTCTAGCCCATCTAAAGGTGAATAATCTTTTTCTGGACACACATCCTTACTTTAAATAGATTAGATATGTTTTGAGGATGATAAAATTCCCAATTAATCTTTAGAGTTTGGACAATTAAAATCCTCTAATAGTACAATATTATTCGTAAAGGGTAGTTAACCAAAGCACTTTCAATAAATGTAAAACAATCACAAGAACTTTCGACTGTTGTTTGGTGATTAAGATTTAAGTTCCCAATCAACATATTTTCACTATCAAAGGTGAGAATTTCAAAGACAAATTAGAGGACCGACACCTCTTAAGATAGTAACTCCATCATATAGCCTATCAGATCTATAATTGGTATAAACATTATAGTTAGGGAGAAAGTAGTTTACAGTTTATATCAACACTAAAAAGTCAAGTTTCAACCAAACAAATAGTAAAGAATTCTTTCAAACAAACGTTGGTAAATAAATTAATTCACTAGTAAAATGGTGGTCTCTTCTAGTAGCTACCTACCGTATAGAGATGCAAGAATACCCCCAGAAGGCCAAATATCAGCATTGGTTACCAAGGAAAAATAATCCTGTTTGACAGAAATACGGAAGGAGAAATAAAATATAAATTTTGTTTTTAATTTTGAAAGGAGTTTGTATTTGAGATTAAATTGTTTGCTCAAGTAGGACTTGATGCCAAGGAAAGAAACTCCAGGAGAAAAACTTGTGGTCAATAGAGATTTTTTTTTAATATTGTACTGACCGTTTTTAGGCCAGTGATTGTCTTACTGCCAGTCAACAAGTTTAGCGTACGAGGACGTTGAACAGGAGGTTCCCGCGCGTGCTGTAGTTTGCTGACTTGTTTTTACGACGTGACATCAGCGTAAATAATTCCTCTTCCGCGCTGGATGACGCGGGCAGTGGCACAGATAATAATAGCAGAGCTTGTGTCATTAGATTTTAGAACTTGGTTAAAAGTTGTTTTAGTAGATTTTAGCGCGGTGATAATTAATTCGAGAATAAATAGTTAGGGGAGAGTCTATTTGATTAGAAGTAGATAGAGCAAAATGAGAAGATCACGAGCATTGAGTTTCAACTAAAAATGAATATATCTGGGACTTACAAGCTAAAAGTTAATTATAAAAGCTAACATAATAGATTCGCATCCAATGTCCTTTTTCCTGTGTTTGTCTTTTATGTTATACCTTTTACATGTTCCTAACTATGTGTCCTATCATTCTTTGCAATTTTCTATTTTCTCCCTTCTTTTTTTTGTTTCCTCTTTTAGGAAGTTGCGTTACGCGTTTAACACTCCTCCCTGATGAGTTCCGATAGAATGAAACCTAGGTCGGGGGATTGGGCGGTGACGATCAATTTTCTTTTTAAGAGGCAACCATTACCACTTTGTCCAATGGCAGAAATGTAAAGTGTTAACTGTGTCCTTTTCATTGTAAAAGCCATATTGTGTTTGTCCCTTTTATATTTTCTGTACCTTCTTCCAAATATAAGCTAAAAGCTAAGAAATTTGGGATTTCAATACAGCGTTGTCGTTGATAAGTGTATTGACCTGAGGCAACAGATCATCAACCATGCAAATAAAGGTGTTTTAGGTGTTAGGGAACGCGAGAAAAGGCCGGTGTATTTGTATATTTTTTATAGCAAAACATTTTTTTGGTCAAAATAAATAAAATATTGCTTCAGTACAAACATAAACTTTAATTTTCTTCGCATGGTGATATCAACAGTTGTTGAATATCTGTAATTAGTATAGTGACATTAGATAAGAAACTTTTTAAATTAATAGAAAAAGTTGTCATTAAATTCCAGGACACCCTTGACAGATATTCAACAACCGATGATATCACCATGTGTATCAAATTAAACTTTATGGTTATACATACTGAAGAAATGTTTGATTTACTTTGACTAAAAAAATGTTTTGTTATAAAAATTCCAAAAAGACTGACCTTATCTCGCGTCCCTTACATCCCCACCTTGAGAGCTGTATGGTAACTCCTTATCGATTAGCTTATGAACCATTAAATAGTTATTATTAGCACCGCGTCTTACTATCCGTTCGAGTTATACGCATCCCATTAAATAGCTCCTCCTATTTGAAGAATATTATTTTCATACTTGAACCTCTTTCAAAGAAAGGGTGTCGCTGTAGATTAAGTGGGGATATTATCCTCAAACGATGCTTTCGTAATTTTAGTACATAGGCTGCACTTGTAGGTTGAAACCCCATTTTTTATTTAAAATAACTCATATCCTTCTTTCCTCATCATATTTAAGTCATTCTAGATGAAACCTTGATATACAAGACCTAGAACAATTAATTCATTTTTGAAGCCAAAAAAATATTTTCTGAAACATTTTTGCACAAATGTCCTCAGAGCTTGTCATATTGAAAAACTAAACTTACCGGGTCTAAGGATGGGCCAACGCACACAGAACCACACTCAGCACAAGGAATGGGGTCAACTTGCGGAACTCAGTAAAACACGACCACCCACGGCAAGTGCCGACTGGATAATAGTAACAAATAGTCTAATAATATAATCTAGACTAGTGAAATGAAGAGTGTGTCTGTCTGTCTGTCATGAGTCTACCGCACACAGAGGGATGACATTTTAAAAAGTAATACTCATTGTGACCCGCCTCGGTGGCGTAGTTGGCTAACGCGCTTGTCGTGTTGAGCTCGACTGTTGAGGACGGGGAGATCGAGGTTCGAATCTCGGTCGGGTGAACTGGGGGTGGTTTTTCCTAAATGGTTTTCCACTCTCCCTCCACGCAAATGCAGGCTCGCTTCCTCTAATTCAACCTTCCCAATTCCTAATCTATTAGCGTAATTAGTACTTAAAGCGTATAACCCGAACGGGTAGTAAGACGCGGTGCTAAATACTCCTTGTGCACAAACATGTGTACCTCAAAACTGGAATTTCAAATTCTTTACTAGATTTTTTGCATTTATTAAACACTGGGTATGAAGAAATATAATATATTTTAATAACATTTAGCACCGCGTCTTACTACCCGCTCGGGTTATACGCTTTAAGTACTAATTACGCTAATGGATTAGGAATTGGGAAGGTTGAATTAGAGGAAGCGAGCCCGCATTTGCGTGGAGGGAGAGTGGAAAACCATTTAGGAAAAACCACCCCCAGTTCACCCAACTGAGATTCGAACCTCGGTCTCCTCATCCTCAGCAGTCGAGCTCAACACGACAAGCGCGTTAGCCAACTACGCCACCGAGGCAGGTATGAACAAATAAAATTAAGACTTTTTTTTTCTGTTTCAAGCAGAGAAAAGCATAACATTAAAAATTATCAAATGTTGGCTGCACAAAAAAGTATGTTTGTATTTTCTAACCGTTTCTTCCTGCCATGATAATACTGTATAAAGTACGGCGGAGACGAAAAAGGCACGAGTTCCGTTTTGTCTGGTTTGCTAGTGAAGGAGATGTTACGGTTCGAATAGTGGTTAGGTTTAGTAAGGATAATTTTCTTTAAATGTTTTCCCATTCCCCTTTCACGTAAATGTGGGTATATTTCTTCTAAAATATAACTTTATCATCCCTACCCTGTCAGTGTAAATACGAGAAAGGTTCGGATGGGTGGTAAGACGTGGTGCACGCAAACATTTACAGTTCAGATTTAATGGGGCCAAACTTCTCAAAATCAAGCATCTTAATTAAGTGCACATGTATATTTAAAGCGCATGCGCTGTAGAAATAGAAGTAAGGAGACAGCTTTGTTGGATTTTGTGAGTAGATTTGAAATAACACGTCTGACACCTTAGTTCAATTGGTATCCTGCCTGTCTGCTGTGCTAAGCGTCTGGGTTTGATTCCTGGCATGGCCGAAAAATGTAGCATTGGTGAAATGTTGGTTTCCCCTTTCACGGTGATGAATTAACGGCCGGGGTTTGGGTGTTGTGTCTTTTTTATCACGTTAAATACCTCAAATAAATTTAAAAAAATTAAACAACCCATTATTGGAACCCATATACACAGGGTAATTTCTAGGGGCTTAGTCCCATCCATAAAACATTCATATAAACATAGGCACAGAAACACTTAGTTTCTAAGTTAGGAGGAATTTTACTGTTCAAATAATAAGCAATCCAACTGATAATGTAATGCAATTAAACAAGACAAAGTTTTATTTTAAAAAAACACAAGAAGACAGAACATTTCGTTACAATATTTGTTCAAAATTGTCTTCCTGCTTCGATACACCCTCAGAGCTTGCGTTCCATGTCTTGTCGTACTCTGTTGAATACATCTGAGATGTTACGTATTTGCTCACATACATTGCTCACATACGTTCTCCTAAAACCTCAACATCAGACACAGGAGGTGAGAAAACAATGGACTTTAAATGACCTTAGAGATAAAAATCCGTCGAGTTCAAATCTGATGACTAAACAGACCGTTCAATGAATCCTCCACGACAAATCCATCTTTGAGAAAAACCTTAATAAACTCTAAAACTAAGCGTTTCTAGACCCATGTTTAGATGTACTTTTACTAATGTTTGATCTATGGGAATAAGTCCCTTGAATATTTTACACCCATTAAAATACACCCTGTATATATCAATACATTCGGACATTCCCTGGGCAACGCTACATTAGTCCTGGTTAATCTTTTCACAAAGTGGGCTGCGAGTGTTTGAAATAATAATAATTAGCACCGCGTCTTACTACCCGTTCGGGTTATACGCTTTTAAGTACTAATTACGCTAATGGATTAGAAATTGGGAAGGTTGAATTAGAGGAAGTGAACCCGCATTTGCGTGGAGGGAGAGTGGAAAACCATTTAGGAAAAACCACCCCCAGTTCACCCGACCGAGATTCGAACCTTGATCTCCCCGTCCTCAGCAGTCGAGATCAACACGACAAGCGCTTTAGCCAACTACGCCACCGAGGCGGGTTGAGAGTGTTTGAAGAACAGACACGTATAACCAATATAATTTTTTTAATTCGAATTTCAACGGTTATCTAAACAAAATTAGAAATACCCAAAATTCTAACTAACAATTTTCATGAGTATATAGACAGCTTGTACACGTACATGTGAAGGTTGATGGATCTTTTCAACAGAAGCAATATCTTCATATTCAGTTTGAAAAGATATAGATGATGGGTGTTTTACAGCAAACCACTACTGGTGGGGTGTTTTCCAACCAAACACTGCTGATGGGGTGTTTTCCAACCAACCACTGCTGGTGGGGTGTTTACCAGCAAATCACTGTTGGAGGGGTGTTTTTCAGCAAATCACTGCTGGTGGGATGTTTTCCAGCAAATCACTGCTGGAGGGGTGTTTTCCAGCAAATCACTGCTGGTGGGTGTTTTCTAGCAAACCACTGCTGGTGGGGTGTTTTCCAGCAAATCACTGCTGGAGGGGTGTTTTCCAACAAACTAGGCCTACTGATCTTCCAATAACTTCCCACTTTATCAGATATTTTTTTGTCTAGATGTCATATATTATTAGCCTCTCATTACCAGTGTTACCACCCCCCTCTTCTGTGGCTGCATAGTCTAAAAAGTAACTCTCGCAATAGACTCGACTGCCAAAGACAGGGAGATCTTGGTTCAAATCCTAGTTGGTTAGACCAAGGGTGGTTTTCCCTGTTTTCCACTCTCCTTCATACAAATACGAATACACTTCTTCTAAACTCAACCTTCCTTATCCCTGACATAAAAACTTAATTAGAAGATCTACTAATCGCTTCGATAGTAACAAGTATTAGGGATTTAAAGTCTAAAATGAACATTTAAATTGTATATCCCCAACCCCGCTCTCTTTTCCCAAGTCTACCACAACTACAGCACAAAATGCTTTGGTTTTAATTCCGGCAGGGCTGAAATTAATTATTATATATGGTGCGAATGATTTTGAAGAAAATTTAACTGAATTTCGACGCACTATAATCCCTACGTGCGTCTTATATATATATAGGCTTACCATACGTCTCGGTTTGAAGGTCTAGTCCCGGGGTCCCAGCCGGTTTGTCATTTTGTCCCGGTCAAAAGAAAAATGTTAAGAATATGAAAAATAAAAAAACAATATTGACTATAAAAAAAGCAAAAACTAGTGCAACTGATATTGTTATTGAACTTAAGAAATTGATAGGCCTAACAAATCTTGAAGAAAGATGAGATAATAGATTTATACCACAAGGAGCAAAAAAATGTTCATGTTCAAGGTACTAAAGGAGCCTTGACGCATCAATGTTGATATAGTTATGAAAGAATTTACAGATTTTTATAATCGAAGTTTTTCCTATATTGATCTATGGGAAAATAGTTTTGGTGGAGCAGAATCTTTTGTCTGGATAGACAACGGTGAGATTCTATGGCCCAAAATTGAAAATTCAGCAGAAAAAATTAATGAAACATTTGGAAACGGTCCAATTAACTTAGATGAATTATTTGATAAAGTGGTACCTAGTTGCCAAGGTATTTTGGTCTTCAAACTGTGACACTTTCAAAACTGCGAACTTAAATTGGGAATAAAAGTGGGTTCAACTATTCAAATCACTTCAAAGACCAGAACATTTCTGTATTAAACCTTGGCCGAGTTGTGGAGTCCATTTTCTGCATACCAGACCGTTGAATGCAATATATAGTCTATCTCTTTACATTGTGTAGCAATTATTGCTCCAAGTCAACAGAATGGGGACAGTCAAGTATAAACATCACTTAACCAATACCACTAATCTTGCCGAGCACCTCGCGCAACAAACATCCGACTACACAAACCACAAGCGAACAACTGCCAAGACTGAGCCAAGTTCCGCATCTCGCCACTAGAGACCGGCACCACCACTACCATGATCAATCCGCCCAACTTCAAGAAACGAGAAGATGGTAACTGCCAGGCTTTGCCAGAATAATATAGAATGTTCTTCTGCCGGCGCGCCTCCTTCCTTTGTGCCTATCCTGTTCGATGAGTGTGCCATATAAAAGACCATCCGTCGAGGAAGACGTCACTCTTGGACTTGGCTGCGACCATGTAGGACTAAGCGTCGGCGTAACGGACATATTACGTTAATGTAAGAATAAAATCCAATTTCGGTTTAAATGTAAATTATGGGAACTAGTCAAAATTCTTTTTAGATCTTTTTATCAAATTTAATTATAAAGTATCTGCGTAAATCTTCGTCTTTGATTTACTTTATATTGAGAGTATTGTAAAGTCAGACATTTTCTGTGTTATTGATATTAGGCATTATGCGCGAACTTTATACTCAACCAATTAACTTTATTTGTTTCTCAGTAGTATTTAGGTTAGATGAGTGTAGTAAATATGAAAGTTTGAGAGTGTTGTTAGATCAGAACTTTTCAATATTATCCATAATGATTGAAAGTCAAACCTTTCAAAATTAACTTTATTTCGTCTCAATTGCAAATGTGGCATTTTGGGTTTGGTAAACATTAAGGTGGGAAAATGTTTGAAATATGGTGCCGAGATTTTCAATATTAGTAGAATGGAGTATTGCACTATATTATTATATATATCAACTTAACTTTATATTTTTTTTTACTAGTTTCTCGATTGTTATTTTTAGGATAGTGTTGTTAATATCTATTTTGTGCCAAAATAGTAACAAAAGACTTAAAGGGGTAATGTTAGGAAATATCCTCGATATTTATAATAGTACTATGATCCTTGTTTAGGACATAGGCGAAGGCTATTTTTGAGTTCTGCTAATAGTTTATTAGCGTTAAAATTAAATGGTATTGACATTAGGTATTTTTGATGGAACTAAAACTTTTAGTAACATGTGGCATTTTCGCAACAAGTTCAAAAATGTGTTAGTTAGGAGAGATCATTAACTGTAAGACGTATGATCATATTAAATTAATGTTATTCATCAATATTTGTATTTACGTAATATGTTTAGGGTACATAATAAATAACGTAATGATTAGAAGGAAAAGAGTAAATATTTATGGAACAATGTTTTTACTGGATAGTATATATTTATGTTGAGAATGCTTGCTCACTCACGACCATTATATATATAACTGAACTATTATTATTATTATTATTATTATTATTATTATTATTATTATTATTATATTATTATTATTATTATTATTATTATTATTATTATTATTATTATTAGCACCGCGTCTTACTACCCGTTCGGGTTATACGCACTTACGCTAATGTGTAATGGTAGGGTGATTGTGAGATGAAATGGAGGACCTACAGTTTAACGTGGAATCCGAACCACGGTGGAGGCCTGGCATTCCCCACATTCACAAGATGTCTTGTCAGAGGTGAAGGTAGGGTTTGGAAATCAGATAAATCTGTGCCGGGACCGAGGATTGAACCCTGGCCGCCAGCACAGAAGTCTGACACCTTATCCCTAGACCACCAGGTCACCAACTGAACTATTAAATGCTCTTCAAATAATATGCTTATTATTTAATAAAGTTTGGCATAAATTAAATCTAAAAGATTCTAAGACTTGAATTTATTCTATTACATAATTACACCATATTATCCCTATGTCTAGAAAAGGTGCGGGGGATTAGCCTTCAACCTTTTTATATATTAATATGTTAGGCAACCTGTGAAGGTGGACCGTAGTTTCCCGCTACTCACAAGAGTGAGTTGCGTGCGCTGGGGACATGTTAAATGTACAGCATTTTATGACTCACAATTTTGGATATTCACTCTACGCGCTCCTCTATATTCTATTTTATTTTTCTTTAACTGTAGTTTTTTTTTATATTTATGTATTGAATCCCTCTAGTTTGGAGCTTAGGGATTAATATTGGTTGAATGCAATGTATTGTCTATTCTCTTTACATTGGTTGAATGCCATGTATAGTCTATTCTCTTTACATTGGTTGAATGCAATGTATAGTCTATTCTCTTTACATTGGTTGAATGCCATGTATAGTCTATTCTCTTTACATTGGTTGAATGCCATGTATAGTCTATTCTCTTTACATTGGTTGAATGCAATGTATAGTCTATTCTCTTTACATTGGTTGAATGCAATGTATAGTCTATTCTCTTTACATTGGTTGAATGCAATGTATAGTCTATTCTCTTTACATTGGTTGAATGCCATGTATAGTCTATTCTCTTTACATTGGTTGAATGCAATGTATAGTCTATTCTCTTTACATTGGTTGAATGGGTGTTCTCACTGATGAACAATGTGTCTCAAGAAAGGAAGATTGGCAGAATCAAAAGTGAAATGCCTAGTGTACTGCAAAATAAATATTGAAATAATGAGTTTTATGAAAAGATAAAGAATAACAAAGCATTTCTAAAAAAGGTTCACGCAAGTAACAAATACGATTCTTTTAGACCAGATAATAATTAGTGTTTTCAGCTGTAGAATTTAAGTTTGTTAAATATCTTGGCTTATGGTAAATTATGCTTTAAAACTCCATATTTTTATTCATACTTTTATCTGTATTACATTCAAGAATAGTTATTATATCAGTGAGTTTGTCTTCAGTTTTCATCTAAATGAATGATCAAAAATAGCTTTTAAATGGGAATTATTTTCAAAAATGTATATCGCCAATGACATAATAAACGTCCTTTGGATTGGTAAGGGAGGGTGGGCGGAGGTTTGCAAACGTGTGTTAATGCTAATTTCTACTTTTACGCCAATGGGGTCATGATTCTCTTCCAGAAAAACTCTAAAATTGTCCCGGTTTGAGAGGAAAATATTATGGTAAGCCTAGAAACCTAAGTAGTACTCTGCATCAAAAAAAAAAATCTATTTCAGGTGCGTGTACTATCACTTTAGCAGTGGTGGATTTACAGGAGGGAACAGGGGGATATAGCCCAAGGCGGTAAAATCATAGGGGCGGCAAATTTTGTAAAAAAAATCTATTGGTATTGAAAAAGTTAACCTTATTCATCTATTTGTTACTCTACACACAACACTTTGTTATAAACACGTGATCTACTTCCTAATGTGGATGTGTACAATCCGTGATATAAACTATTGGTTGTCCGTGTTTCGTAACCTTGCAGCACTATAAGAGAATTTTTAACTGAATAAAAAATTGTTGAAATAAAAGTGAGCAGCTGAAGAGTAGCTGAGCAACAAAAAATTAGGTTAGAGTTTTTTTAGTGATCAAAACAGTCATAGTCAAGAGTACGGATAGGCTACATCAGGGTTATGATATACAGTAGGTGAAGCGGGTAAGTGCATCCATGGGCAAGACTGCGTCACTGGTTATATTATACAGTAGGGTGAAGCGGGGTAAGTGCATCCATGGGGCAAGACTGCGGTCACTGGTTATATTATACAGTAGGGTGAAGCGGTGGAAGTGCATCCATGGGGCAAGACTGCGGTCACTGTTATATTACAGTAGGGTGAAGCGGTAAGTGCATTCATGGGCAGACGTGGTCACTGGTTATATTATACAGTAGGGTGAAGCGGGGTAAGTGCATTCTGGGCAAGACTGCGGTCATGGTTATATTATACAGTAGGGTGAAGTGGGGTAATGCATCCATGGGCAAGACTGCGGTCACTGGTTATATTATACAGTAGGGTGAAGCGGGGTAAGTGCATCATGGGGCAAGACGCGGTCACTGGTTATATTATACAGTAGGTGAATGGTAGGCACCATGGCAAGACTGGGTCATGGTTAATTATACAGTAGGTGAAGTGGGTAAGTGCACCATGGGAAGACTGTGGTCACTGTTATATTATACAGTAGGGTGAAGGGGGTAAGTGCATCCATGGGGCAAGACTGCGGTCACTGGTTATATTATACAGTAGGGTGAAGTGGGGTAAGTGCATCCATGGGGCAAGACTGCGGTCACTGGTTATATTATACAGTAGGGTGGGGTAAGTGCATTCATGGGCAGACGCGGTCACTGGTTATTATACATAGTGAAGCGGGGTAAGTGATCCATGGGGCAAGACTGCGGTCACTGGTTATATTATACAGTAGGGTGAAGTGGGGTAAGTGCACCCATGGGGCAAGATGCGGTCATGGTTATATTTACAGTAGGGAGTGGGTAAGTGACCAGGGCAAACTGTGGTCATGTTAATTATACAGTAGGGTGAAGTGGGGTAAGTGCACCCATGGGAAAGACTGTGGTCACTGGTTATATTATACAGTAGGGTGAAGTGGGGTAAGTGCATTCATGGGGCAAGACTGTGGTCACTGGTTATATTATACAGTAGGGTGAAGCGGGGTAAGTGCATCCATGGGGCAAGACTGCGGTCACTGGTTATATTATACAGTAGGGTGAAGCGGGGTAAGTGCATCCATGGGGCAAGACTGCGGTCACTGGTTATATTATACAGTAGGGTGAAGTGGGGTAAGTGCACCCATGGGGCAAGACTGTGGTCACTGGTTATATTATACAGTAGGGTGAAGTGGGGTAAGTGCACCCATGGGGAAAGACTGTGGTCACTGGTTATATTATACAGTAGGGTGAAGTGGGGTAAGTGCACCCATGGGGCAAGACTGTGGTCACTGGTTATATTATACAGTAGGGTGAAGTGGGGTAAGTGCACCCATGGGGAAAGACTGTGGTCACTGGTTATATTATACAGTAGGGTGAAGTGGGGTAAGTGCACCCATGGGGCAAGACTGCGGTCACTGGTTATATTATACAGTAGGGTGAAGTGGGGTAAGTGCATTCATGGGGCAAGACTGTGGTCACTGGTTATATTATACAGTAGGGTGAAGTGGGGTAAGTGCATCCATGGGGCAAGACTGTGGTCACTGGTTATATTATACAGTAGGGTGAAGTGGGGTAAGTGTATCCATGGGGCAAGACTGCGGTCACTGGTTATATTATACAGTAGGGTGAAGTGGGGTAAGTGCATCCATGGGGCAAGACTGTGGTCACTGGTTATATTATACAGTAGGGTGAAGTGGGGTAAGTGCATTCATGGGGCAAGACTGTGGTCACTGGTTATATCATACAGTAGGGTGAAGTGGGGTAAGTGCATTCATGGGGCAAGACTGTGGTCACTGGTTATATTATACAGTAGGGTGAAGTGGGGTAAGTGCATCCATGGGGCAAGACTGTGGTCACTGGTTATATTATACAGTAGGGTGAAGTGGGGTAAGTGCATTCATGGGGCAAGACTGTGGTCACTGGTTATAAAAGCCTATTTCAACATGAACACTAACATCATATGTTATTTAAGACCCATTTATACATTTTCTATCCCCACCAGCAGTTTAATCAAAGAAATAATTGTTTTTTAATTTGAAAAAACCCTTACATTTCACCGCTGAGTAAGCGTTATAATTGTGCACGTGGGGCAAGTGCAGCCAAAGAGCCTGGGGCCAGTGCAACCACACTCTCTGCACTTAGCCCAGGTTTTTTTTACCCATTTTCTTTTCTTTTTTATCACTTTAGTTTGTATTTAATATTATTTTGCTTGCTCTAATGGGGCGTAGAGGAGAGATGCACTTTTCAGTGTCATTTTCTTCATTAAACATTCAATAATAAACCAAAAACATCCAAAAAGAATAATGTTTTCATAGGTCAAGTCTAGGTTAAGTTATAAAACAAACTTTTTAAGCTATAATAAGAACAAACTTTTTGAACAAACTTTTTTTACCATATAGAAGTGATTTTGTGTTTCCGAAAAGTTCAAAGAGACAAAGTATTATTTCTTCAAACATTGAAAATAAGAATAAACTGATTTTTTATAATACAACAAAACTATGTGTAACATGCCTGGGAGTCCAACAAACATGGAAAAAATAATTAATTAGCCTACCATATAAATAAATCTATTAATATGTTCTTTATAAAGATTTTGAGATCTTACGGTTTTTGTGAACCTTGTGTTTTCCGTCAGGAAAAAGTTCGTAACTCTTGACGGGATAAAGATATTTGAATGATTAAAAAACTGTCAGAATCTGTAAAAATGGGCTAAAATACACTTCCCTCAGTGTTTCTTTAGGACCACTCTAAAACAGAATTCCAGGCCCTGGCTGCACTTACTTGCATCGACCTCCGGGGTAAATTCAGTCACGTGGCATGGTGTCAAAAATAATCCTAAAATAAACACTATGCAATTTTTTTTAATAGTTCGGTGTGCTATTAGGCCTATTAAACAAGGATAACGCACGCCTAGTTTCATGGTTCTACTTGTAACAACAATTATGAAATCGAGTCCAAAATCCAACTATACCAAAACCTGGCTGTACTTACTTCACTTCACCCTGGGTCATTCATGTACGGCTGCTCTGTTGGGTATCTAGTCTATAGTTTACACAGGATGAGGGTGTAAGGGGCAAAGAGGTGACTGAGGGTGTTTTTGGTCTGAGGGGACGGCAAATTTTGTGTAGCTCCTAGGCGGGCAAAAATATAAATCCGCCACTGAGCTTGAGAGTAGAGAGCTGGCAACCTTGTCTCTTGAAAAATAGGTTTTAGCCAAGCATCGTTCATCTCATGCAAATGCACAGTAAATACATGCAGCAGGCATATCCCTTCCTTGAACTATGGGGTACCTTGAACTAACGAGAGACTGGTGTAGTCTTATGTAAGCATACATACGTGCACAAGCTATTGGTAGAGGGGCTTGATTTAACTCTGTAAGAGCACATAAGACTTTGGTATTTCAAGACAGTTTAAAATGAACACTTCTATGTACACCATTTCATGGATAGGCCCCTCATGTCACTCTGACAAGTGACGTAAACAAACTTTATTAATCTGATGGTCGAAAGATATTTTCTAAGCAGGTGAATACGAAACGACGTTTAGAATTATTATATTTAAATGGTAGTTCTGTAAACAGTAGACCTCGCTCCCTCCATGTTCTTATTGTTACTACAGTCGTGACATTTCTCTTTGGATTTCAAGTTGAAATATAATATTTCCTGAAATTGAATTGATATATTTTTTCCTTGGTGATCAAGTTATAGGAAACAAACGACTACTGTATTCAATAGTATGTTATCTTCATAAAGAATAACCATCGTTCTCATTCTAGAAGATTTTATATAGGTTCTTTACAACGACCCCCCCCCCTTACCCCGAAGCTGATCTGACGCTTTTGATTGTTATAATGTTTGATGTGACGTCATAGCACCCTATACTTGTATCATATGGTACATATGAATTGCATGCAGAACAACTAATACTGGCGCACACGAATTGCGGAACCATTCATCCGAGGTTGGTAATACCCTTACACGAACTGCGCGGTAAAAATTAAATTCATAACGACTTTGTTCAAATTAATATAAAATGGAGGTTAATATAGGTTAGGCTAGGTAAGGTTAGGGGTTGAATGGAATTACAGGTTGTTCCGAAATTCAAGTGCACCGGCTGACAGGTGTACTTTATTCCGCAATTCGAATGCGCTCGTATTATGTGGCAGCCTTCACAGAAGAAACGCCTCTTCCCTGTATTGGTGGGCACGCGGACTAATTGTCAGGTTAGTCTCTTTTGATTCGCCAGTTAGGTGAAAGTTGGGTTTGAATCCCGATTGAGTGTAGGCTCCACTAAGCGATTTTATTCCCCTCCCTAGCAAAAGAGGGTACATTTGCTAAAATTCCACGTTATTACGTTAGTCAATAAAAACCTCCACGATATCAGTCCGCAAACACGTGGCCGCCGTCTGTTGGCGATAAAAACGTGAACTTCTGCAGATAGAGGTTATCGTGTAGTCATCACAAAGAGCCCTCCGACCGTTAATCTCAGTTTTCTAAACAACTACTGCTATTTCTTTATCCAAGTAGCTCCTCATTCGTCCTCACGAGGTTGTGTTGACCC
This sequence comes from Timema cristinae, assembly GCA_039000515.1. Lineage (NCBI taxonomy): Eukaryota > Metazoa > Arthropoda > Insecta > Phasmatodea > Timematidae > Timema > Timema cristinae. The sequence goes on from JBCFYV010011135.1 coordinate 8,027,435, forward strand.
AGTCCCAGACCCAATACTTCACAAAAAATCTGGAACAGCCGGGGTTAAAATCGGGAACCTGTTGATCTAAAGCCAGGAGCTCTAATGACTAGACCACTAGGTCACGTTATTATGTTAGTATAATTTTAGAAAGCAGATGTCTTGGTGTGTTATTAGGACTCGGTGGAAGTAAAAAGTTACACCTATTCTATTTGTTAACAGGAATAACAGAGCTACAAATACTTAATTAATTCAGACACCACCAGAGCTCAAACTCTTGTCTATAGGAAATATAGTAACCAATCGGGTATTAGGTGGGCTACCAATCAAATAATAGCTGCAGCAATTAGTCTCGACTCAACATCGGCGATAAAACTGGCAGAGGCGTCAGTCTCACCTAGTCTGAATATCCTAGGGTGGGGAAGCCAGGGCTCTGAGCCCGATTGGGCGTAAAGAATTTTTTTTTTCTTAATTTGTTTCCCACCTCCATCCCGCAAATGTGGATACGTTTTTTATAGATTCTACCTACCCACTCCCTACTCTGCCAGTGTAAATATGAGGAGAGATGAGAGGGTTTATTTGCTTAAAAATTTTCTCAAAATTCTTATTTAAAAAGCTGGTCTTTGAATTTGGTGACGCGAACAGATAGAAACTAAATCGTAATAAAATGTTTGTTATGTAAGTCTAATCGAAGTTTTTTCATCCGTTTAATAACAATGTAGTATATAGTAATGGCCATAATTATTATGAAATATACCAGTAATTTCGTGCGAAATATTATTTAGCACCGCGTCTTACTGCCCGTTCGGTTTATACGCTAATGGAATAGGAATTGTGAAGGTTGAATTAAAGGAAGTGAACCCGCATTTGCGTTGAAGGAAAGTGGAAAACCATTTAGGAAAAACCACCCCCAGTTCACCCGACCGAGATTAGAACCTCGATCTCCCCGTCCTCAGCAGTCGGGCTCAACACGACTAGCGCGTTAGCCAACTACGCCACAGAGGCGGGTCGTGCGAAATATCAAATTTCATTTGTTACCATCAGTGTTTTCTTGGTCTAAGGCTTCACTCTCGTATTTGACTAGACTGCTGATGAAATATTTAATACAATAATCACTCAGAGCTGTTCGTGACCATTTTCCAAATGTTCATCTTGTATAGCGTTGCGGCTCAAGTTGATCGGTAGGTTGTTTTAATACATCTGTTTACTTTTATACAAAGAAAATAAATACGCATTTTAGAAGAATATAGCAGCTCAGATTAAACTAAGTTTTTCAAATTTCCTAACCTAACCTAACTTAACCTAACAAAATATGAGTTTTAGAAAAGCGTAATACTTACATAATATTATTTGCTTTTTAAAAAAAGCTTATTTACTAACTACGCTAATGGTTGTAGGGTTTAGTATATTAAATATTGATGAAGTGTAACCGAATTTTCGTGGAGGGAGAATGAGAAAGCCATTTTTAAGAAAACACCCTCAATAAATTCCACCTAGATTCGAACCTCAACATCCTCGTCATTGACAATCTAGTCTACTGCGAGAGTAGCGCGTTAGATCACGTGTTCACTATAATGGTTTTTTTTTATATAATTTCATTCTGCAGTTCACCTTTCAAAGTTGACCTTATAATATTATTCCGCAGATCGGGTAGAGTATCCCAGAGTGTGGATAAGTTTTCCTGCGATTCACGCGAATCAGACCATGCGACCACCGAAATGTGCACCGCCCCTATATTAGCATAGGGTACAACCCAAGCGGGTGTTAAGATACTGCAAGTAGAGACAGCCAAGCACTTACCGGAACCTCCGTCCATGTGGACAACACTGGGCCCTTCCTTCTTGTCCTCCACTAGTCTCTCTATGTCCACGACGATAGTCTCTCTGACTTCTGGAACAGGACATGACGCACCAGGGAAACGTTCAAAGTTGACGCTTGAGGCGTCGGTCATTTTCGAGCCCGTTGATGAAGTCGTCAGGAGAGCGTATTTAACCTAATACGTCTGCTCTGTATTCAGTAATTAGGACCGGCGGAAAGCAAACACGAAGGAGGTATTTTCGTCAGGCGTTAATGGGATCGCTGACGACGTGCAGGTGTTTTCAAGCAGGTGGACCAGTCTGTATTCAGTCCTGAAGGTGCTCAGGTGTTTTCAAGAAGGTGGCCAGTTCGCACTGGGTCCTGATGGTGCTCAGGTGTTTTCAAGCAGGTGGCCAGGTTACACTGGGTCCTGAAGGTGCTCAGGTGTTTTCAAGCAGCCGGCCAGGTTACACTGGGTCCTGATGGTGCTCAGGTGTTTTCAAGAAGGTGGACCAGTCTGCATTCAGTCCTGAAGGTGCTCAGGTGTTTTCAAGCAGGTGGCCAGGTTACACTGGGTCCTGAAGGTGCTCAGGTGTTTTCAAGAAGGTGGCCAGTTCGCACTGGGTCCTGATGGTGCTCAGGTGTTTTCAAGAAGGTGGCCAGTCCGCACTGGGTCCTGATGGTGCTCAGGTGTTTTCAAGCAGGTGGCCAGGTTACACTGGGTCCTGATGGTGCTCAGGTGTTTTCAAGCAGGTGGCCAGGTTACACTGGGTCCTGATGGTGCTCAGGTGTTTTCAAGCAGCCGGCCAGGTTACACTGGGTCCTGATGGTGCTCAGGTGTTTTCAAGAAGGTGGACCAGTCTGCATTCAGTCCTGAAGGTGCTCAGGTGTTTTCAAGCTGACAGCAGGTCGCACTGAGTCCTGAAGGTGCTCAGGTGTTTTCAAGCAGACAGCAGGTCGCACTGAGTCCTGACGCGCCGAGATGTGGGAACACAATACAAAACGTGATCACGAAGCTCTCCACCAGGAAGTAGAGGAGAAGAACCAGAGAGAGGTGAGAGAGACGGAAGTGTATTGCACCGTCACGGAGCGGCGGTGAGCGATGTTGCCGCCTGGTGAGGCCAGACGACACCTGGAGAGGTGAGATTGACTGTGTACACACAGTATAATGTCCAAGGTTTAGTGAGGCAGCGACATCTTCATCCAGTGGGGCTTAAGATGTCACGTTAATGCACAATATAAATATAATCTTGAAAGAGATTAATTTCCAAACGTCGGGTTATGTATCTTAAAGTAGTCATTACGTCACATAGCATTTCAATGAAAGTGTTTGGATAACAGTTATTCGTAGCAAGCTCCCAGCCAGATCCACTGAGTCTTAACAACCATCCAAATTATCCACATAAATGGAAGAGGAATGAATGGAGCAGGTTGTGTTAAATAAGTTCTATCCAACGAGTATTACTACACGCCCTTGCTATCCCCATATTTACACTAACGAATTATGGATAAGGAAATTGAAACTTATAGAGAATTTAAGGTAATTTGCGTAAGTGGGGAGGGTGAATGAATTTATGAAAAACACACTTGTAACACCAGGTCGGGATTGCAGCCCTGTCTTCCACTTTCTCAAAAGATGTCTAGAATGACGCGTTATGTGGTGGAATTAGCCATATGGAATGATCATACTTATAAGTGGTGCCTTATACATTTATTTTATAAGACCAATAGGGTCAATCATAAACAACGTAACTTTTTTCTTTGAGGTTTTTTATCTCCATTCCTCCATGTAACACCATGTAGACATTAGAGCTCCCTCTATCCTATGTATCACCATGTAGACATTAGAGCTCCCTCTATCCTATGTAACACCATGTAGACATTAGAGCTCCCTCTATCTATCCTTCCTATGTAACACCATGTAGATATTAGAGCTCCCTCTATCCTTCCTATGTAACACCATGTAGACATTAGAGCTCCCTCTATCCTTCCTATGTAACACCATGCAGATATTAGAGCTCCCTCTATCCTATATAACACCATGTAGACATTAGAGCTCCCTCTATCCTATGTAACACCATGTAGACATTAGATCTCCCTCTATCCTATGTAACACCATGTAGACATTAGAGCTCCTTCTATCCTTCCTATGTAACACCATGTAGACGTTAGAGCTCCCTCTATCCTTCCTATGTAACACCATGTAGACATTAGAGCTCCCTCTATCTATCCTTCCTATGTAACACCATGTAGATATTAGAGCTCCCTCTATCCTATGTAACACCATGTAGACATTAGAACTCCCTCTATCCTATGTAACACCATGTAGACATTAGAGCTCCCTCTATCCTATGTAACACCATGTAGACATTAGAGCTCCCTCTATCCTATGTAACACCATGTAGACATTAGAGCTCCCTCTATCCTATGTAACACCATGTAGACATTAGAGCTCCCTCTATCTATCCTTCCTATGTAACACCATGTAGATATTAGAGCTCCCTCTATCCTATGTAAACCATATAAACACTAAAGATCCTCCTTAACCGCTAACCCCACTATCACAATTACGTATTTTATGAAAGAGCCCTTAATACAATTACCTCCTAGATATTTACTTTATGGGGCTTCATCTAACAAAGATTTATTCCACATTGGTGAGCCACTGTCCAACGCGTCATTCTCGGAATAGACTATTCTGCCGCTATTGAGGAGACCGGGGTTGGAATTTCAGTCTGGTGAACTGAGTGTGATTTTTTCCAAAATTCTTTCCTACTCTCCTTCCACGCGAGTTCGGCTATCGTCATCTAATCAAACCTTATTCTTACCGGGATTTAAAGCCACAGACTTCCGGTATGATTGGCCAATTTTTCTATCAGAAACGATCATTCGTTATTAGTTTCCCTTTTAATTCGTGTAGCTTAGAGACTATTCTGATTTGAAAATACCTGGTGTGTTTTTTACACCGCGTTGTACTACTGGTTTAGGTTGTATATGTATGTACTAATTGGGCTTAATTTTTTGCGTATTAAATTACTGAATGAGAGTAACCTGACATCTAGTTTTATCGCATGTGTGTAGTTTTTTAGCCGCTCTGGTGGGAACAGAGAATTGCTCAAGGTAAAATTAGATTAAGTGTACCCACATTTGACTGGTAGGAGAGGGGGAAACCGTTTTGAAAGAGAAAAAAACATTGCACCCGACTAGGGATCTCTCTTACATCAGCAATCTAGTAAAACACAAAAGTGACGTATTATACCATGCAACCACTGAAGCAGGTAAAATGTGTGTTAAATACCCCGATAATGAAACCAACCTACCTGTCATGTCGCCTGTTTTAAAAACACCTAGTTATGAGAGTTGTGTGTTTTCTGTGTTCTCACTGTAAAGCACTAACTAGACACTGTTCTGATAAACTCCTTGAGACCAATTCCGTCCACTTTAGAAAAATAGCTGGAACCTGGTTCACCTTCAAAACATGTATACCTTCAATCTATTATCGTCCAACTCAAGTTGGGTTTTTATCACAGCACTTTTATGCTAGAGCTAGGATTATTATTATAGCCATCAAACAAGGTACGATTGTAATCAATTTTACTTTAAGGCAATTACTGTTTAATTGTTTGTTCTCATTTAATCAAGTCACCAATATGTTACGATGATACGGCAAAGGCCTGCGTGAAGCCAAATATTTATACTCAGAATTTAATATTAATCTTTTAAATAAGGCTTTATCTTCTTGGTTATTATTTTTTATCCCCTCTCATTATTTGATATAAGCTTTAGAGCGGTAGCGATAGTCAATCTTTTCTCATTTCCAAACCTTCTTCATACCTTCCGATTCCGAATAGCGATAGACGATATCCAACGTTTTACGAAAATACTTCGGCTGCTTCCGTAAGACTTCGTGGATAATGCGCGGGTATCGGGTGTTCATCACGCACATCCCTTCCCCTTATCCGAACGTTCTCACGGCGACGGCGGCGCGTTTGTCCCGATAAGGTTCGCTACATTTCATTTGTCCACTGGATTTGGTTATTTTTTTATCTTGAATTATTTGAAGTTATCAAATACAGCGTATCAAGATGGAATGGCAGGATATTGATTACGATCAGGAAGATTTTGATGATATAGCTGACGTTGTGATGGACTTTGAAGTGAATGAAAATAACTTAAAAGTGTACCCAAAATGTACATAAATATATAGCAGGGTTTCCATATGCAATGAAATGATTATTGGCGCCAGGAGAGGAGCATAGATCAAAGTATAGTATGGCCAGGAGTATGCCATTTTGTGTTTCCACATTCATCAATCAGTTTTCTACTGGCTTATTATTCAACATGAAGTCAACTGCCGTAGTTAATGCAAGTATTGATGTCATAGTTTAAATCGTGTCTTTAGAACTCCATTATTTTTTTCCTATGTTAAATCATGATAAATTTAATGTTTTCAAGCATTTAATCACATGCAGACATAGTCAAATTTCTGATTATAACAAAATAAATGGTGTAAACAAATACTATACCATTAAAAAAATTGTTAGAAAAATCACCTAATTGATTTTTGAAGCAGGCCTTTAGAGTCCTATTCTATTAGGCTGTCCTGATGATCCTTGAGTTCCTTCTTAACAAAAGTAGGCCTATTAGAAATTTCTATTTTTAAAAGGCTTAATGTGTATTAATAAATACATTAAATCATTATCAGGCTTTAATATAGGTATAATACCTATTCTCAGCACTTCGGTCATTCATTTAGATCAATTTTCCAGGGATTTTTTTTCCTGGAAGTTGCTAAAGAATAAGAACTTTTGTTTGGATTAATTTTCTTATAGGCTAATTTTCTTTTACAATTTAGAAATTTTTCACGATATTTACTTTTTTATTGTCGGAAATTTGCTCAGCCTATATTATTGTGTGGATAGGCTTCATGTTCCTATAAAGCTGAGAAGACTGGGCCGAGATGGCGGGGGGGGGGGGGGGGCTTATGTTCCAAACAGACCCATCCAGTGGCTGGAATCTGTTAATGATTATATAAGTGCCAAAAAAAACCTTTAAATTTATCATAATTTAACAGGAGAAAATAAAGAATCCCACCTTTGGCTCGTCCTATCCCCGACCTAAACCAATACAGACATACAGTGAAAAAGAGAACCTACAAGAGTTAAATAACTGGACCATTGGAAGTATTAGCACCATAGGCTATATAAATGCATGTGACAAACCATTAACAAGCAGGCATACATTATAAAACACCAAACTAAAAGGACCTAAGACTAGATTTAATAACCACAAATATATTTTGACTTTGTCCATGCAGTTAGAGTTGTAGCTTACTTTTGTAGAAAGTAACTAACTACCAGCATATTCTTAGAAATCATAATACAGTAGGCCTATAGATTATAACATAGTTCAAACACAGAATTATTTAAGGCAGTTAAAAAATAATAATTGTGAGCTCAACTTATTTCGGTGGGAAGGTTTATAATAGGGCCTATTTTGATTAACTTAGGCCTAATTAAAATAGATTTAAAGTTGAGCTAAAAAATGAGAGTAATGTCCTTAAAAATACCATAGGCCTATCTTTTAAATATGATTTGCGAATTACCATTTTAGGTCAACTAAGATTGGTTTGATTATTCGTTGTTTATTGTATTACAGCAAGTATGTGGAGATTTGTATGGTGTCAGCCAAACTACAGCTGGTGTCATCCATACAGTGTCTCGCTTGTTTGTGGATAAACTTCCCGAGTTTGTCGTACTGCCAACAACCAAAGCAGAGTGTCACTCAGACAAGCGATGGTTCCACGATGTTGGAGGTTTCCTTGGTGTTGTGGGTTGTGTTGACGGAACACACATTCCAATCAAGAATCCTGGGGGCCCTAATGCTGAAATTTATCGCAATAGGTATGGCAACTTAAGAATGAAATGGCATTTAATATTGACTTAAATTAACTTTGAATGTGTTTGAAATAGGCCTTAATGGTTTCTAAGCAAATTATTGCCTGCCCTAAGCGATCCTGTCACAAATATAATAAACCTATTAGTCAATTTTAAATAAATACACAACATTTTGACTACTTAGTAATTTAAAATTTGCATATTTCCTTGGCTGGTACCAACTTTTTTTTAGCAGCACATATGACTAACAGTTTGAGTTTTACGCACATGCACTAATTATGCTAATGTGCCGGGGATGAGTAAAGTTGATTTGTTGGATGTGTATGTTAAATTATAACAAACAAGCAATCTATACAGTTTATTTGTAATGAACAAGCAATCTATACTACTCGTACAATAGACAACTTAAGTGTATGTGTGTGGCAACATTCATTTGACTACTAGCTCTCCTCAATCCCCCCCCCCCCCCACACACACACACACAAACAACACTATTATTTTCACTGCGCAGACACACCTGCGCATCACATGTCATTAGTCATTACATATACATTTGCTGAAAAGATAAATTTACCTATATTTTAACATTGTACCTCCATTTGGGTTTAAAGAGAGTGTAAATACACTTAGGAAAACCCCACATAGTACACCTGACCGAGAATCAAACCTCTTATATCTCTTACATTTAAAAAGGTTGGTAAATTTTGAAGGAAATGACATAGGAAAAAAGACCTCCATTGTAACTGGATGAGATTCTAACATCAACCTCCTCGCCCCAACGACTACCAAGTGCAATGCAAATTGAATGCATTAGATCGCTCTGCCACTGCTGTTGGTGTGTGTGTGTGTGTGTGTGTGTGTGTGTATATATATATATATATATAATATGATATATATGATATATATGATATATATAAATATGATATAATATGATATAATATAATATAATATGATAATATGATATATATATAATATATATATATATATATATATATATATATATCATTTATTAACATTAAAGATTTGCTAGAACACATTAAGTAAAGAGACAATAGAGACAAGACTTAAACAAATTCATTGAGATCGATACTAAAAAAAAGTCTCCTAATTTACTTCAACTATACATTAAGATTTTAATTCCATATTCATAGTAAAATATAGAAATATAGTTCAAATTGTTAGAAAATCTGCTGTTTGCTAATGAATAGTTATTTTAATTCGTTTTGAGTTTATTAATACTAATTAAGACTAATGAATAAAATTATATTTATAAACAAAAGGAAGGATAAGAATTAAAAATAAAATAGATTTTCATGGTTACTGACAAATGTGAAAATGGATTTTATAAACCTTTATAAGTATAATTATAAATCTGCACAAAAGGAGTAATATTTCTGTCTTTTTTTCTTATATAATCTTTCATAACATGATTAAAAATTCATTGAATTGGAATATATCAAAATTACTTTTATTCTCTCAGTTTGCTAGGCTGCATATTAGCGTCTTTTTTTTTCCTCAGATAAGATTTTTTTGGGAACTTATTGTCTTTTAGATTAAAAGTTGGTTTGACTCATATTTATAAATATGGTAAGAGACCCCATAAAAAATTTAAAAGTGAATATAATTTTATTTTATTGCTGTGAACTCATATGTACTAATTACTATGGGTTAGGGGTGAGGACGGTTGTACTCATAGAAGTGCAACCGCATTTGCATGGAGGGAGAGTGGAAAACCTTTTAGAAAATAACACCTGACCGGGGTTCAAACCCCGATCTCCCTGTCATTAAAAATCCAGTTTACCGCGAGAGTGACGCTCAGAGAGATTATAATTCTATATAATTTAATTAGTGGATTGCACATTGGTGTTTGACCAATCCTGTTGTCAGTAATCCTTGGATTATATTTGAATGTTTATTATTTTTACCATTAAAATATGTCAATGTAAAATTTTATACATGTTATTTTTTGACTCTCGGTTTGTCACTATCTTATTTTTAGTTCACTTTAAAATATCGAATTAAAATTTAGGAAATTGACACAAAATTAATTAGAAGTCTTGGACATTTTTTACAAAATGAAATACAGATCAATAAATAGATTACACACCAGAATGATGGTTTTGGTTTTTTACTCCTGACCTTGACTCACAAATTTGGGATTCTGCTTTGCACAAATAACTGTCATGTGCAAAGTGGCTGCTTTTGAAAAATCTAACTTTCCATCCTCTCTCCAATTAACTGCTGGAGTTTTTTTCCATTCGTAAAGTCCAACTCCAGCGATGGCATTGAACTCTTTGCTCACTTTTATCCACGTTTCTCTTTTCCTGTAAATAGTCGTTGCATTTGTTTGCTTGTTTCCTATTAGTTTGTTGTATTTTTTCAGAATACCAAATAAAATGTTTTTTACTATGTACTGAACATTGGGTTCTTCTTCAAACTAGCAATGTTGATGATAATTTCCCAATAATATTAAAAATACGCGAGATTTGAAGGTCCACGCTTTGTAACATTCATTTGTTTGGGATGCGTTTCTTGTGTAACTTTAATTCAATTTGATTATTAAATTTAAAAATATATCTATCTAATAAAATTAAACAACCACTTATAGCGGTAGTATCGCCCAGTCTTGCGCAATGTAACAAAACTTTCTACTTCTATTACTATTTCCATTAGACATCGCGTATCTTACTTGGTACACCACAGCTAAGAAATAGGTATGGTCTATTGCTATCACAAATTGGGTAAACGGATGAGAATTCCCACTCGGATAAGAAAAAGGATTGGAGAAGGAGGTTGACTATCACTACGGCTCTTAGTAACTTATGTGGCTCGGATGGCTACCCTCGAGCGTATGGGGCTACTCTGATGGAATGGGTAGGGCGCGGGAGAAGAAGGCTTGTGAATTACAAGGCACTGTGGGTATATCAGATGGAACAAAATGAATGAGGGTGTGTGTGTGTGCGAACCTCAAGACCTGAAGGGGCTGGTTCGACCCTAAACATCGAAGCCGCCAGACAGTGATTTTTCTAGCTCTCCTTAGACTCGTTTATCAATTAATCATTCTCACATTAATCTGGGACTTGCAGATTTTTCTATACAATAATAGAACAGGGTCTTGGCTCAAGACAGGATGTAACATAATGTCAGGAAATGGATGAACATCTTACTAGAAGCAACTTACAAAATAAGACATACAGATGATCGATTTTAATCCATACTATCAGAAAGTTTATGAATTTTTGAGGTGTTGTATGCAAGAATCTTTTTGTGTTTTTGTCAAACTTTCTAATAGTATGGATTAAGATAAAACATATTTATTATAAATAAGACCTGAAGATGGTTTAACATCACTGAAACATGTTGTCATAGAAGACTAAAGCTGATATAGAATAAGGAGACGAGAATGAAAAATAATAACAAAGATATATATAACCTCATAATTTATTACTCCTTACCAAATAAATATGATCATTATTTAAAAAATGAATCTTTTATTACAAACTCTGATATATTTTGAATGGATTAATATGTTTTAGAGCAGGTGTATTAAACTCATTTGGGGAAAAGAGTCACATTGAGAATTGAGAAATACTGAGGGGGTTTTCATTAAAAATAATGTTATATTATCATTATGCTTAAGTAAAAAAAAAACCCTATTTTAAAATTGCGTTATTTTATTTACAAAAAGAAACTTACCATTAATTATAAATAAAATTTTAAGACACATCTTATCTGACACCCCTAAACCCTTCAAAAAACTGTTTACAGCCAGAATGTTAATGTTAGACTTACATCGTGTTCAATTAAATTTAAAAATTACACGTGAACACGGGAATCAAAGCCGGAAGCTTTGGCTGAGTGCACCAATTTTCTACCATTGAGCTACCCAGGGTTCATTGCGTGATCAAGGTAATTCTTCGCCTTCAGTTTATTGAAAACGTAGCGTACGTGAAGAGCTCATAACTAAACACATCAAACTGTGAAAAGTATTGGTGTTAGAGGAATGAATCTTATATCGAAATAAAATTCAGTTCATGATTATCATTTTGGACACTTATACTACCCATCTATCTCAATTAGGAAAAAAACTTTTATGCAGAGTGAAATATGTCTGCACTAAGGCCCTCATTACAGGTATTTCATTAGAAAACAATTTTTTCAAAGCATACCAATTGGAATATGGGAATTTTTTTAATAATATCCCCATGTCTTTTAAAGTTTTTATAACAAATTCTGAAGAAAAAAAACTACTGTGATTGTCCAAATAGTTTACGAGAAACGGTGAGCTATGTTTGGAGATTTTCAAGTATTTGATCGCATTAAACACAATGCCGCTCAGATTTTCCCAGCAATAACCTAAAAATGTGGCCGTGTTGCATGCTCGTGTTGTGAATTCAAATATTGTCAGCATTTTGCACGGTGCCTATAGCGTTGCTTTCTTCTATCTTTTTAAATCTTATGTTAAAGTCACTTTCATAACTGATGACAAATGTGTGTCCGTGGGACGTGCTGTCTCGGGTGTTTGTTCATGTTCATAAGGCAAAACAACCGTTCACACACTCGGTGTGTCGTCAAACAATGCACATATTTGGTGTACATATGTAATATTTTTTGTAATCTATTACTTGTGAGTGAAGAATAAAAATATCATCTTAAGCACATTAGAAATATAGTACTTTGTATTACAATAATTATAAATTGGTCATTATTTGAGGAAATCAGTAATTGGGTACACCAAACTCGCTTACTGATTTCCTCAAATAATGCCCAATTTATAAATATTGTAATACAAAATAGTATATTTCTATTGTACTTAAGATGATTCGGGCCGCATTGCATGCTGGTTATTAGAGGGACCGCCGGCTGCACATTACCCTGTATCGGGCCACATGAGGCACATTAACCTCAAGTTTAATATTCCCGCTTTAAAGAATATTCAATTATTTTATAATGTAAATAATTCGAATCCTAATCGAAAGTTATGCTAGTTTATACTTAATTACTCTATCGCATTAGGAACTCGAAAGCTCATTGTCACACTTACAAAAAACACACTTATCCTTATCTTGAGCTGGTTCTATCCAGTATACCTCATTATACCCTATCCCTATCTTGAGAAGTTCTATCCAGTATACCTCATTATACCCTATCCCTATCTTGAGCTAGTTCTATCCAGTCCACCTCATTACATCCTAACCCTATCTTGAGCTAGTTCTATCCGGTCCACCTCATTATACCCTAACCCTATCTTGAGCTAGCTCTATCCGGTCCACCTCATTACACTCTAACCCTATCTTGAGCTAGTTCTATCCAGTCCACCTCATTACACCCTAACCCTATCTTGAGCTAGTTCTATCCAGTCCACCTCATTACACTCTAACCCTATCTTGAGCTAGTTCTATCTGGTCCACCTCATTACACTCTAACCCTATCTTGAGCTAGTTCTATCCAGTCCACCTCATTACACTCTAACCCTATCTTGAGCTAGTTCTATCCAGTCCACCTCATTACACCCTAACCCTATCTTGAGCTAGTTCTATCCGGTCCACCTCATTACATCCTAACCCTATCTTGAACTAGTTCTATCCAGTCCACCTCATTACATCCTAACCCTATCTTGAACTAGTTCTATCCGGTCCACCTCATTACACCCTAACCCTATCTTCAGCTAGTTCTATCCGGTCCACCTCATTACATTCTAACCCTATCTTGAGCTAGTTCTATCTGGTCCACCTCATTACACTCTAACCCTATCTTGAGCTAGTTCTCTCTGGTCCACCTCATTACACTCTAACCCTATCTTGAGCTAGTTCTATCCAGTCCACCTCATTACACCCTAACCCTATCTTTAGCTAGTTCTATCCGGTCCACCTCATTACACCCTAACCCTATCTTGAGCTAGTTCTATCCGGTCCACCTCATTACATCCTAACCCTATCTTGAACTAGTTCTATCCGGTCCACCTCATTACACCCTAACCCTATCTTCAGCTAGTTCTATCCGGTCCACCTCATTACATTCTAACCCTATCTTGAGCTAGTTCTATCTGGTCCACCTCATTACACTCTAACCCTATCTTGAGCTAGTTCTATCTGGTCCACCTCATTACACTCTAACCCTATCTTGAGCTAGTTCTATCCAGTCCACCTCATTACATCCTAACCCTATCTTGAGCTAGTTCTATCCGGTCCACCTCATTATACCCTAACCCTATCTTAGGCTAGCTCTATCCGGTCCACCTCATTACACTCTAACCCTATCTTGAGCTAGTTCTATCCAGTCCACCTCATTACACCCTAACCCTATCTTGAGCTAGTTCTATCCAGTCCACCTCATTACACTCTAACCCTATCTTGAGCTAGTTCTATCTGGTCCACCTCATTACACTCTAACCCTATCTTGAGCTAGTTCTATCCAGTCCACCTCATTACACTCTAACCCTATCTTGAGCTAGTTCTATCCAGTCCACCTCATTACACCCTAACCCTATCTTGAGCTAGTTCTATCCGGTCCACCTCATTACATCCTAACCCTATCTTGAACTAGTTCTATCCGGTCCACCTCATTACATCCTAACCCTATCTTGAACTAGTTCTATCCGGTCCACCTCATTACACCCTAACCCTATCTTCAGCTAGTTCTATCCGGTCCACCTCATTACATTCTAACCCTATCTTGAGCTAGTTCTATCTGGTCCACCTCATTACACTCTAACCCTATCTTGAGCTAGTTCTCTCTGGTCCACCTCATTACACTCTAACCCTATCTTGAGCTAGTTCTATCCAGTCCACCTCATTACACCCTAACCCTATCTTTAGCTAGTTCTATCCGGTCCACCTCATTACACCCTAACCCTATCTTGAGCTAGTTCTATCCGGTCCACCTCATTACATCCTAACCTATCTTGAACTAGTTCTATCCGGTCCACCTCATTACACCCTAACCCTATCTTCAGCTAGTTCTATCCGGTCCACCTCATTACATTCTAACCCTATCTTGAGCTAGTTCTATCTGGTCCACCTCATTACACTCTAACCCTATCTTGAGCTAGTTCTATCTGGTCCACCTCATTACACTCTAACCCTATCTTGAGCTAGTTCTATCCAGTCCACCTCATTACATCCTAACCCTATCTTGAGCTAGTTCTATCCGGTCCACCTCATTATACCTAACCCTATCTTGAGCTAGCTCTATCCGGTCCACCTCATTACACTCTAACCCTATCTTGAGCTAGTTCTAATCCAGTCCACCTCATTACACCCTAACCCTATCTTGAGCTAGTTCTATCCAGTCCACCTCATTACACTCTAACCCTATCTTGAGCTAGTTCTATCTGGTCCACCTCATTACACTCTAACCTATCTTGAGCTAGTTCTATCCAGTCCACCTCATTACACTCTAACCCTATCTTGAGCTAGTTCTATCAGTCCACCTCATTACACCCTAACCCTATCTTGAGCTAGTTCTATCCGGTCCACCTCATTACATCCTAACCCTATCTTGAGCTAGTTCTATCCGGTCCACCTCATTACATCCTAACCCTATCTTGAACTAGTTCTATCCGGTCCACCTCATTACACCCTAACCCTATCTTCAGCTAGTTCTATCCGGTCCACCTCATTACATTCTAACCCTATCTTGAGCTAGTTCTATCTGGTCCACCTCATTACACTCTAACCCTATCTTGAGCTAGTTCTCTCTGGTCCACCTCATTACACTCTAACCCTATCTTGAGCTAGTTCTATCCAGTCCACCTCATTACACCCTAACCCTATCTTTAGCTAGTTCTATCCGGTCCACCTCATTACACCCTAACCCTATCTTGAGCTAGTTCTATCCGGTCCACCTCATTACATCCTAACCCTATCTTGAACTAGTTCTATCCGGTCCACCTCATTACACCCTAACCCTATCTTCAGCTAGTTCTATCCGGTCCACCTCATTACATTCTAACCCTATCTTGAGCTAGTTCTATCTGGTCCACCTCATTACACTCTAACCCTATCTTGAGCTAGTTCTATCTGGTCCACCTCATTACACTCTAACCCTATCTTGAGCTAGTTCTATCCAGTCCACCTCATTACACCCTATGTATTTCAGATCCATTATAATGTTATCCTCTCATCTTCATCTAAATCTTCCCATTGTGTTTACCAGTCAGTACCCTGAACAGGCTTCTAGAATCTCCCATTAGCGCTGCATGTCCTACCCACCATAATCTGCGATATTTGATTATCCTAACAATGTTTTGTAATGAGTACAGGTTATGCAACTTATCATTATCTAACCTTCCCCACGCCTCAGTATCCTCATCCCTTTCAGGACTAAATATCTTCCTGGGAACCTTGTTTTCGAACACCCTAAATTTTTTTCGTCATGTAAGGATAGCGACCACGTTTCATACCAAAGAGAACAACTGGTAAAATAATTATTGTTTTGTATATTCTGAGTTTTACTGTCCTAGAAGGCAGGCGAGATATTAACAACTTACTGACCAAACAATAGTATGCATTTCCTGACTGTATTCTTTCCCTAATTTCTGAATAGTAAAATTAAAACGGCACCATACCTGGTTCAATATTGTTTAATACATCCAGCCCGTTCCTTGTGTAGTTAAAATGCACTCACCTATAAATTAGACACTGCTAGCCTGTAAAAAGTGCAAGCTGCACTGGGTTAAATGTAATTTAAAGTCCAAATAATCTCCTAATTTGCATTGACTATGAGAGGCAGACATTCAAAATAATGGGTTTTGTCTGAACAAAGTCTGATAAACTTTCCAAGGACTCGGACGTAGGCTGTCTCATATGCTCACGCTACTAATTCCGACTTGTTTTATCAGACAAATTCATCTGGAGCAATGTTTCACTTGACAAGGATGATATAGTACTGAATAGGGACAGTCACCCGAACAGAGACGGTCGAAATCACTAATCATCAATCTTACTCTACCAGGATTGTGAGCATGAATTTGAGACCCTTTGTAATATGGGCATTCGACCATCAACATTGTATTGCACAATTTTAACAAGTGTATAATTGTAAACTATAAATAGTGATTCAATTTGTTTCAAATCAATATAGTTCACAGGTTATTAGGGGTCAAACGTTTTATGATTTTTGCGTTCAATTGTTAAGGTAAAATAATTAATGTATAAGATTGAAATTTAATATAACTAGAACCGTAATATAAGGCATACAGAATTAAATATTATAATATTGATATTGATAGAATGGAATACATTCTACCCCCCTCCTCCCGTACATCCAGCCGGGGTTCTAACCTCAACCTTCCTGTCACCGGAAAACAAAGCTAACCGATCTTGACATTGAGTGCAATAAGTTGATGGTAATAAATAATAATAATAATAATAAAATAATAATAATAATAATAAAGGTTCAAAGGCCTGTTGACTAGTGGTCAGAATTTCTGGATACAGATACAGTGGTCCCGGGATTGATCCCTGGTGCCTCCAAAATAAATCTGGGAAATACTGGATCAGGTACGAGGTCAGACTCAGCCTCGCTGAGGACAAACTCCTGTTAATGTGAGGATCCCTTCCTCCACCCTCCTGTTAATGTGAGGATCCCTTTTTTCACCCTCTTATCACTATGATGATCTCTTCCTCCACCCTCCTATTAATGTGAGGATCTCTTCCTCCACCCTTCTATCAATGTGAGGATCTCTTCCTCCACCCTTCTATCAATGTGAGGATCTCTTCCTCCACCCTTCTATCAATGTGAGGATCTCTTCCTCCACCCTCCTGTTAATGTGAGGATCCCTTCCTCTACCCTCCTGTTAATGTGAGGCTCTCTTCCTCCCCCCTCCTATCAAAGTGGGGATCTCTCACTCCAAGGTTGGGATTAGATACGTCACCACTCCATTATTTCTTGATTCCGATTCCTGGACACTTGTTATTTCAATCTTTTTAAAGTTCACTAACTTATTTTTAATTGGTGACTTGGCGGTCTAGGGGTAAGGTGTCAGACTTCAATGCTGGCGGCCGGGGATCAATCCTCAGTCCCGGCAAAGATTTATCTGATTATCAAACCCTTCCTTCACCTCTGACAAGATATCTTGTGAATGTGGGGAATGCCAGGCCTCGACCGTGGTTCGGATTCCACGTTAAACTGTAGGTCCTTCATTTCATCTCATCTCACAATCACCCTACCATTACAAATTAGCGTAAGTGCGTATAACCCGAATGGGTAGTAAGACGCGGTGCTAATTTTATAATAATAATAATAATAATATTTTTAATTTACATCACACCAAATTAATAACATTGGACATAAATGAATGAGTATTATAAACCCCAATAATCATAAGCAAGGATTTTTTTAGAAACAAAGTTGTAGTATTCGCAGTTGATGGGGAGGTCAGTCAGGTTTAGAATCTCATGTAACTGTACTGAGGCTGGTTACTGGTTTTGAACTGTCTCTTACCCTCCCGCACCTAACCCACCCCAGACACACACAATGGCACATTAGTGTGATTTGTATCACAACCAACCGTCGTGTGTTTGCAGCTAATAACTCATGGGCTTCTGCTCACTGAGGAGTCCCAAGGGGGTGACACCCACCCATGCTGACCCCTGCTAATCAAGTACCAAGGGTTCCTGGAGGACTACCTCCAAGGGGAGCGCCTTCAGGCGCTAGGGTGTGGCGTGGACCTGCAGCGCTTCACATTTGACCCGGAATATCAACGAGATACAATCCTGGGACTGGCAATGTTAGTTGATGTCTGATGTCGCTCTCTGTTATTGATTACTCGAAGCACCAACGAGATACAATCCTGGGACTAGCAATGTAAGTTGATGTCTGATGTCGCTCTCTGTTATTGATTACTCGAAGCACCAACGAGATACAATCCTGGGACTAGCAATGTAAGTTGATATCTGATGTCGCTCTCTGTTATTGATCACTCAAAGCACCAACGAGATACAATCCTGGGACTGGCAATGTAAGTTAACGTCTGATGTCGCTCTCTGTTATTGATTACTCGAAGCACCAACGAGATACAATCCTGGGACTGGCAATGTAAGTTGATGTCTGATGTCGCTCTGTTATTGATTACTTGAAGCACCAACGAGATACAATCCTGGGACTTGCAATGTAAGTTGATGTCTGATGTCGCTCTCTGTTATTGATTACTCGGAATATCAACGAGATACAATCCTGGGACTGGCAATGTAATTTGATGTGTGATGTCGCTCTCTGTTATTGATTACTCGAAGCACCAACGAGATACAATCCTGGGACTGGCAATGTAAGTTGATGTCTGATGTCGCTCTCAGTTATTGATTACTTGAAGCACCAACGAGATACAATCCTGGGACTGGCAATGTAAGTTGATGTCTGATGTCGCTCTCTGTTATTGATTACTCGGAATATCAACGAGATACAATCCTGGGACTGGCAATGTAAGTTGATGTCTGATGTCGCTCTCTGTTATTGATTACTTGAAGCACCAACTAGATAAACTCCTGGGACTGGCAATGTAAGTTGATGTCTGATGTCGCTCTCTGTTATTGATTACTTGAAGCACCAACTAGATAAACTCCTGGGACTGGCAATGTAAGTTGATGTCTGATGTCGCTCTCGGTTATTGATTACTTGAAGCACCAACGAGATACAATCCTGGGACTAGCAATGTAAGTTGATGTATGATGTCGCTCTATGTTATTGAGTACTCAAAGCACCAACGAGATACAATCCTGGGACTGGCAATATAAGTTGATGTCTGATGTCGCTCCCTGTTATTGATTACTTGAAGCACCAACTAGATAAACTCCTGGGACTGACAATGTAAGTTGATGTCTGATGTCGCTCTCGGTTATTGATTAATTGAAGCACCAACGAGATACAATCCTGGGACTAGCAATGTAAGTTGATGTCTGATGTCGCTCTCAGAAATTGATTACTTGAAGCACCAACGAGATACAATCCTGGGACTGGCAATGTAAGTTGATGTCTTATGTCGCTCTCTGTTATTGATTACTTGAAGCACCAACGAAATACAATCCTGGACTGGCAATGTAAGTTGATGTCTGATGTCGCTCTCTGTTATTGATTACTCGGAATATCAACGAGATACAATCCTGGGACTGGCAATGTAATTTGATGTCTGATGTCACTCTCTGTTATTGATTACTCGAAGCACCAACGAGATACAATCCTGTGACTGGCAATGTAAGTTGATGTCTGATGTCGCTCTCAGTTATTGATTACTTGAAGCACCAACGAGATACAATCCCGGGACTGGCAATGTAAGTTGATGTCTGATGTCGCTCTCTGTTATTGATTACTTGAAGCACCAACGAGATACAATCCTGGGACTGGCAATGTAAGTTGATGTCTGATGTCGCTCCCTGTTTTTGATTACTTGAAGCACCAACTAGATAAACTCCTGGGACTGGCAATGTAAGTTGATGTCTGATGTCGCTCTCTGTTATTGATTACTTGAAGCACCAACGAGATACAATCCTGGGACTAGCAATGTAAGTTGATGTCTGATGTCGCTCTCAGTTATTGATTACTTGAAGCACCAACGAGATACAATCCTGGGACTGGCAATGTAAGTTGATGTCTGATGTCGCTCTCTGTTATTGATTACTTGAAGCACCAACTAGATAAACTCCTGGGACTGGCAATGTAAGTTGATGTCTGATGTCGCTCTCGGTTATTGATTACTTGAAGCACCAACGAGATACAATCCTGGGACTAGCAATGTAAGTTGATGTCTGATGTCGCTCTGTTATTGATTACTTGAAGCACCAACTAGATACAATCCTGGGACTGGCAATGTAAGTTGATGTCTGATGTCGCTCTCTGTTATTGATTACTTGAAGAACCAACGAGATACAATCCTGGGACTGGCAATGAAAGTTGATGTCTGATGTCGCTCTCTGTTATTGATTACTTGAAGCACCAACGAGATACAATCCTGGGACTGGCAATGAAAGTTGATGTCTGATGTCGCTCTCGGTTATTGATTACTTGAAGCACCAGAGAGATACAATCCTGGTACTAGCAATGTAAGTTGATGTCTGATGTCGCTCTCTGTTATTGATTACTTGAAGCACCAACGAGATACAATCCTGGGACTGGCAATGAAAGTTGATGTCTGATGTCGCTCACTGTTATTGATTACTTGAAGCACCAACGAGATACAATCCTGGGACTAGCAATGTAAGTTGATGTCTGATGTCGCTCTATGTTATTGAGTACTCAAAGCACCAACGAGATACAATCCTGGGACTGGCAATGTAAGTTGATGTCAGATGTCGCTCCCTGTTTTTGATTACTTGAAGCACCAACTAGATAAACTCCTGGGACTGACAATGTAAGTTGATGTCTGATGTCGCTCTCGGTTATTGATTACTTGAAGCACCAACGAGATACAATCCTGGGACTAGCAATGTAAGTTTATGTCTGATGTCGCTCTCTGTTATTGATTACTTGAAGCACCAACGAGATACAATCCTGGGACTGGCAATGTAAGTTTAAGTTCTGATGTCGCTCTCTGTTATTGATTACTCGGAATATCAACAAGATACAATCCTGGGACTGGCAATGTAATTTGATGTCTGATGTCACTCTCTGTTATTGATTACTCGAAGCACCAACGAGATACAATCCTGTGACTGGCAATGTAAGTTGATGTCTGATGTCGCTCTCAGTTATTGATTACTTGAAGCACCAACGAGATAAAATCCTGGGACTGGCAATGTAAGTTTATGTCTGATGTCGCTCTCTGTTATTGATTACTTGAAGCACCAACGAGATACAATCCTGGGACTGGCAATGTAAGTTTAAGTTCTGATGTCGCTCTCTGTTATTGAGTACTCGAAGCACCAACGAGATACAATCCTGGGACTGGCAATGTAAGTTGATGTCTGATGACGCTCTCTGTTATTGATTACTCGAATCACCAATGAGATACAATCCTGGGACTGGCAATGTAAGTTGATGTCTGATGTCGCTCTCAGTTATTGATTACTTGAAGCACCAACGAGATACAATCCTGGGACTGGCAATGTAAGTTGATGTCTGATGTCGCTCCCTGTTTTTGATTACTTGAAGCACCAACGAGATACAATCCTGGGACTGGCAATGTAAGTTGTGTCTGATGTCGCTCTCTGTTATTGATTACTCGGAATATCAACGAGATACAATCCTGGGACTGGCAATGTAAGTTGATGTCTGATGTCGCTCTCTGTTATTGATTACTTGAAGCACCAACTAGATAAACTCCTGGGACTGGCAATGTAAGTTGATGTCTGATGTCGCTCTCGGTTATTGATTACTTGAAGCACCAACTAGATAAACTCCTGGGACTAGTAATGTAAGTTGACGTCTGATGTCGCTCTCTGTTATTGAGTACTCGAAGCACCAACGAGATACAATCCTGGGACTGGCAATGTAAGTTGATGTCTGATGACGCTCTCTGTTATTGATTACTCGAAGCACCAACGAGATACAATCCTGGGACTGGCAATGTAAGTTGATGTCTGATGACGCTCTCTATTATTGATTACTTGAAGCACCAACTAGATAAACTCCTAGGACTGGCAATGTAAGTTGATGTCTGATGTCGCTCTCGGTTATTGATTACTTGAAGCACCAACGAGATACAATCCTGGGACTAGCAATGTAAGTTGATGTCTGATGTCGTTCTGTTATTGATTACTTGAAGTACCAACGAGATACAATCCTGGGACTGGCAATGAAAGTTGATGTCTGATGTCGCTCTCTGTTATTGATTACTTGAAGCACCAACGAGATACAATCCTGGGACTGGCAATGAAAGTTGATGTCTGATGTCGCTCTCGGTTATTGATTACTTGAAGCACCAGCGAGATACAATCCTGGGACTAGCAATGTAAGTTGATGTCTGATGTCGCTCTCTGTTATTGATTACTTGAAGCACCAACTAGATAAACTCCTGGGACTGACAATGTAAGTTGATGTCTGATGTCGCTCTCGGTTATTGATTACTTGAAGCACCAACGAGATACAATCCTGGGACTAGCAATGTAAGTTTATGTCTGATGTCGCTCTCTGTTATTGATTACTTGAAGCACCAACGAGATACAATCCTGGGACTGGCAATGTAAGTTTAAGTTCTGATGTCGCTCTCTGTTATTGATTACTCGGAATATCAACAAGATACAATCCTGGGACTGGCAATGTAATTTGATGTCTGATGTCACTCTCTGTTATTGATTACTCGAAGCACCAACGAGATACAATCCTGTGACTGGCAATGTAAGTTGATGTCTGATGTCGCTCTCAGTTATTGATTACTTGAAGCACCAACGAGATAAAATCCTGGGACTGGCAATGTAAGTTTATGTCTGATGTCGCTCTCTGTTATTGATTACTTGACGCACCAACGAGATACAATCCTGGGACTGGCAATGTAAGTTGATGTCTGATGTCACTCTCGTTATTGATTACTGAAGCACCAACGAGATACAATCCTGGGACTGCAATGTAAGTTATGTCTGATGTCGCTCTCTGTTATTGATTACTTGAAGCACCACGAGATACAATCCTGGGACTGCAATGTAAGTTATGTCTGATGTCGCTCTCTGTTATTGATACTTGAAGCACCAACGAGATACAATCCTGGGACTGGCAATGTAAGTTGATTCTGATGTCGCTCTCTGTTATTGATACTCGAAGCACCAACGAGATACAATCCTGGGACTGGCAATGTAAGTTGATGTCTGATGTCGCTCTCTGTTATTGATTACTTGAAGCACCAACGAGATAAATCCTGGGACTGGCAATGAAGTTGATGTCTGATGTCGCTCTCTGTTATTGATTACTGAAGCACCAACTGAGATACAATCCTGGGACTGGCAATGTAAGTTGATGTCTGATGTCGCTCTCGTTATTGATTACTTGAAGCACCAACGAGATACATCCTGGGACTGCAATGTAAGTTGATGTCTGATGTCGCTCTCGTTATTGATTACTTGAAGCACCAACGAGATACAATCCTGGACTGCAATGTAAGTTGATGTCTGATGTCGCTCTCTGTTATTGATTACTTGAAGTACCAACGAGATACAATCCTGGGCTAGCAATGTAAGTTGATGTCTGATGTCGCTCTCTGTTATTGATTACTTGAAGCACCAACGAGATACAATCCTGGGACTGGCAATGTAAGTTGATTCTGATGTCGCTCCTGTTATTGATTACTCGAAGCACCAACGAGATACAATCCTGGGACTGCAATGTAAGTTGATGTCTGATGTCGCTCTATGTTATTGATACTCGAAGCACCAACGAGATACAATCCTGGACTGGCAATGTAAGTTGATGTCTGATGTCGCTCTCGTTATTGATTACTTGAAGCACCAACGAGATAAATCCTGGGACTGGCAATGTAAGTTGATGTCTGATGTCGCTCGTTATTGATTACTTGAAGCACCAACGAGATACAATCTGGGACTGGCAATGTAAGTTGATGTCTGATGTCGCTCTCTGTTATTGATTACTTGAAACCAACGAGATACAATCCTGGGACTGGCAATGTAAGTTGATGTCTGATGTCGCTCTCTGTTATTGATTACTGAAGCACCAACGAGATACAATCCTGGGACTGGCAATGTAAGTTGATGTCTGATGTCGCTCTCTGTTATTGATTACTGAATACAACGAGATACAATCCTGGGACTGGCAATGTAATTTGATGTCTGATGTCGCTCTCTGTTTTGATTACTTGAAGCACCAACTAGATAAACTCCTGGACTGGCAATGTAAGTTGATGTCTGATGTCGCTCTCTGTTATTGATACTTGAAGCACCAACGAGATACAATCCTGGACTAGCAATGTAAGTTGATGTCTGATGTCGCTCTCTGTTATTGATTACTTGAAGCACCAACGAGATACAATCCTAGGACTGGCAATGTAAGTTGATGTCTGATGTCGCTCTCGTTATTGATTACTTGAAGCACCAACGAGATACAATCCTGGGACTAGGCAATGTAAGTTGATGTCTGATGTCGCTCTCTGTTTATTGATTACTTGAAGCACCAACGAGATACAATCCTGGGACTGGCAATGTAAGTTGATGTCTGATGTCGCTCTCTGTTATTGATTACTTGAAGTACCAACGAGATACAATCCTGGGACTGGCAATGTAAGTTGATGTCTGATGTCGCTCTCTGTTATTGATTACTTGAAGCACCAACGAGATACAATCCTGGGACTAGCAAGTAAGTTGATGTCTGATGTCGCTCTCTGTTATTGATTACTTGAAGCACCAACTAGATAAACTCCTGGGACTGCAATGTAAGTTGATGTCTGATGTCGCTCTCTGTTATTGATTACTTGAAGCACCAACGAGATACAATCCTGGGACTAGCAATGTAAGTTTGAGTCTTGATGTCGCTCTCTGTTATTGATTACTTGAAGCACCAACGAGATACAATCCTGGGACTGGCAATGTAAGTTTAATGTCTGATGTCGCTCTCTGTTATTGATTACTTGAATCACCAATAGATACAATCCTGGGACTGGCAATGTAAGTTGATGTCTGATGTCGCTCTCTGTTATTGAGTTACTCGAAGCACCAACGAGATACAATCCTGGGACTGGCAATGTAAGTTTATGTCTGATGTCGCTCTCAGTTATTGATTACTTGAAGCACCAACGAGATACAATCCTGGGACTGGCAATGTAAGTTGATGTCTGATGTCGCTCTCTGTTATTGATTACTTGAAGCACCAACGAGATACAATCCTGGGACTGGCAATGTAAGTTGATGTCTGATGTCGCTCTCTGTTATTGATTACTCGAAGCACCAACGAGATACAATCCTGGGACTAGCAATGTAAGTTGACATCTGATGTCGCTCTCAGTTATTGATTACTTGAAGTACCAACGAGATACAATCCTGGGACTGGCAATGTAAGTTGATGTCTGATGTCGCTCTCTGTTATTGATTACTTGAAGCACCAACGAGATACAATCCTGGGACTAGCAATGTAAGTTGACGTCTGATGTCGCTCTCAGTTATTGATTACTTGAAGCACCAACTAGATACAATCCTGGGACTGGCAATGTAAGTTGATGTCTGATGTCGCTCTCTGTTATTGATTACTTGAAGCACCAACGAGATACAATCCTGGGACTAGTAATGTAAGTTGACGTCTGATGTCGCTCTCAGTTATTGATTACTTGAAGCACCAACGAGATACAATCCTGGGACTGGCAATGTAAGTTTATGTCTGATGTTGCTCTCTGTTATTGATTACTTGAAGTACCAATGAGATACAATCCTGGGACTGGCAATGTAAGTTGATGTCTGATGTCGCTCTCTGTTATTGAGTACTCGAAGCACCAACGAGATACAATCCTGGGACTGGCAATGTAAGTTTAAGTTCTGATGTCGCTCTCTGTTATTGAGTACTCGAAGCACCAACGAGATACAATCCTGGGACTGGCAATGTAAGTTGATGTCTGATGACGCTCTCTGTTATTAATTACTCGAAGCACCAATGAGATACAATCCTGGGACTGGCAATGTAAGTTGATGTCTGATGTCGCTCTCAGTTATTGATTACTTGAAGCACCAACGAGATACAATCCTGGGACTGGCAATGTAAGTTGATGTCTGATGTCGCTCTCTGTTATTGATTACTTGAAGCACCAACGAGATACAATCCTGGGACTGGCAATGTAAGTTGATGTCTGATGTCGCTCTCTGTTATTGATTACTCGGAATATCAACGAGATTCAATCCTGGGACTGGCAATGTAAGTTGATGTCTGATATCGCTCTCGGTTATTGATTACTTGAAGCACCAACTAGATAAACTCCTGGGACTAGTAATGTAAGTTGACGTCTAATGTGGCTCTCTGTTATTGAGTACTCGTAGCACCAACGAGATACAATCCTGGGACTGGCAATGTAAGTTGATGTCTGATGACGCTCTCTGTTATTGATTACTCGAAGCACCAACAAGATACAATCCTGGGACTGGCAATGTAAGTTGATGTCTGATGTCGCTCTCGATTATTGATTACTGAAGCACCAACGAGATACAATCCTGGGACTAGCAATGTAAGTTGATGTCTGATGTCGCTCTGTTATTGATTACTTGTAGCACCAACTAGATACAATCCTGGGACTGGCAATGTAAGTTGATGTCTGATGTCGCTCTCTGTTATTGATTACTTGAAGCACCAACGAGATACAATCCTGGGACTAGTAATGTAAGTTGACGTCTGATGTCGCTCTCAGTTATTGATTACTTGAAGCACCAACGAGATACAATCCTGGGACTGGCAATGTAAGTTGATGTCTAATGTCACTCTCTGTTATTGATTACTCGGAATATCAACGAGATACAATCCTGGGACTGGCAATGTAAGTTGATGTCTGATGTCGCTCTCTGTTATTGATTACTTTAAGCACCAACTAGATAAACTCCTGGGACTGGCAATGTAAGTTGATGTCTGATGTTGCTCTCGGTTATTGATTACTTGAAGCACCAACTAGATAAACTCCTGGGACTAGTAATGTAAGTTGACGTCTGATGTCGCTCTGTGTTATTGAGTACTCGAAGCACCAACGAGATACAATCCTGGGACTGGCAATGTAAGTTGATGTCTGATGACGCTCTCTGTTATTGATTACTTGAAGCACCAACGAGATACAATCCTGGGACTGGCAATGTAAGTTGATGTCTGATGACGCTCTCTTTTATTGATTACTTGAAGCACCAACTAGATAAACTCCTGGGACTGGCAATGTAAGTTGATGTCTGATGTCGCTCTCGGTTATTGATTACTTGAAGCACCAACGAGATACAATCCTGGGACTAGCAATGTAAGTTGATGTCTGATGTCGCTCTGTTATTGATTACTTGAAGCACCAACTAGATAAACTCCTGGGACTGTCAATGTAAGTTGATGTCTGATGTCGCTCTCGGTTATTGATTACTTGAAGCACCAACGAGATACAATCCTGGGACTGGCAATGTAAGTTGATGTCTGATGTCGCTCTCTGTTATTGAGTACTCGAAGCACCAACGAGATACAATCCTGGGACTGGCAATGTAAGTTGATGTCTGATGTCGCTCTCGGTTATTGAGTACTCGAAGCACCAACGAGATACAATCCTGGGACTGGCAATGTAAGTTGATGTCTGATGTCGTTCTCTGTTATTGAGTACTTGAAGCACCAACTAAATACAATCCTGGGACTAGCAAGGGGTCATCTAATATAATTGTTAGGTATTCACTTCTCATCTATGGGCCAATATTGCTAACAGAAAATTAAACTGTCTTATTCAAGGTCACATGGTAATAAATATGGAATAATTAAGATAAAAAAGATTTAAATCTCATTGTGATCTCGGCTTGGAATTAAACCACATTCTGCTCAGTGTTCACAAAATAAGTTAACCTTGCAGAGCAGTCAGCATTTGCGTGGGATTTATAGATGATTCTTCCATGAAATCTAAAACTTTAAAAAACAGTTCTGGTATAAATTTGTGAATCTGGAAATCAAGTAATGATTATCATCAACAGTTCCCACCCTGTTGTCATGTCAGTTTAATAAAACACCTCCATCTTCCTCCATTTCTCTACTATTATTCTCCTCACATTTTCTGATACAAGCTCCTCCAATTTATTTTTTCATCTCCCTTGCCAGACTTCATCTTCATCATTCTGCTTGGGATCCTTTCATTTTCCATCATCAATACATAATATTAGGTGGGTCTTTTTATTTACAATTCTTGCTCAAGTTCTTCCTGTTATAAATATGGGGAACATAGCGATAAGCTGATATTGTCTTTTTAAACATTTAGCTACTATCTCACTATTGGGACACAAACACTCACACTCACACTCACCTTGTGGAGTTATTGAATAAAATAACATTAATAGTGTATATTTTAAAGGATATAACAAAAAGCACCCAATAATGTTAAGTATTTTAATTGCTGGTAATAAAGTAAATACTGAATATTTGTTTACACATAACATTGCAGTCGTTCTTATTTTCAGTCATCTTTAAATAGTGTTTCTGAAAGTGATAGTAAAAAAAACTTATCTTCATAAAGTCAAAATATATCCTTTCCTTGAGTATTTAAAAAAAAATCTTTCTATTCAATTCTACTTTTGTAAAACTACATATTGTGTAAAGAACTTGGAAAATATATGTATTTTCCTTTGTTTTTTGTTGTGTTCATGTTTTAAAAAGAAGGCTGTTGAAAATCAAGTTGCCAAGCACATAAAACATAATTCCAAATTAAGTTTGGTAACTATTAAAATTTTAATAATTCTTGAACATCTTATTTTATAATGGTGTGCGAAGCTTCAAAAAGTCGAAGTCAGGGTCAAAGGTCAAATCTCCTTCCTTCGGCTTCGACATCTACAATAACCTTTGCATATTTGAAAAATTTCGAAGGGAGGATAAAACTTTGATAAATTATCAAAGATTTAATTTTATATTACTAAATATTACATATTTCAATATTTGATCATTTTAAAACCGTTACTAAACAGAATTTTAACAATAACTAGTAATTTAACCACCATAACTTAATCATGGATCAAAAGAGGGTAAATCCCCAGACACAGACTTCTTATCCGTAGGTCCATGGTCCGTACTCCATGCTCCTGGTCCATAAGGAATTCTACTCGCGATTACAGTCTCCGTAATCACGTGACCGTTTCAACCAATGAGATAGTAAGAGACCTCATCCAATCAAAAAATTTGAAAGAAAATAGTCTACAGCATGGAGCGTGCGTCAAGCTGTCAGCTGATCAAAGAAAAAGAAACCAAAAACAACTTTGTTGAGAAAACTTCCAGTATTTATATTAAAATATAGGTTAAGAACAATCACAAGAAATATATTTATAGCTTTATTCTAACTACCAAACTTAAAATAATAAGTGTTTGCAATAGCCTGAAAAAGCTAAACAGATGTAGGCCTAATAATATTTTGGATGGGAAATCACTAGTAGGCTATCCATAATTTATCAATTACAAAAAATTAAATGACTCTATTGAATAGAGAATAAACCAAATAGGGTGTTGAACCTACAAAAGCAAAGCCATTATTTCTGAGAACTTGGTATTTCTCAGAAAACACTTTCCTAGAAGCCACTCTTCCCGGGGTGTTTAGATTTTTAGAAAAATGTTTCTGAAATAGGTCCGAGTGTATCCATCTTTTCATTTTGTATATGTTTCCATAGCGACGGATTATATCACGACATTCTTTCTTTATTTCAAGGCGCATGCACATATTTACTCGGCTGTGATTGGTAGTTCGTATAAACGAGTCCGTAGAAAGTTAAAGTTGGGCAACTTCTACGGAGTAAGGACTTACGGATAAGGACTCTGTGGCCAGAGCAATCTGATATTGTAGCATTTATTTCTTTTGGACCACGGACCTACGGATACGGAGTCTGTGTCTGGGCCTTTAGTAAATGTTAATATACTAAGGATGGGTTATGAAATCACAACCTGCTCCTCTGACGTCACATTCACAACCTGTTCCTGACAGACGAAAGAAGCTGTTCCTTTTTGTCACTGGTCCACGGATCAAATATGTGCTGTAACAGGTCCGGAGCAACCTTGCCCCTTTATGCTCCAGAGCTATTTTAGAGCCGTGTATAGTAGAAAGGAAGTGGATACTTTGTGTTCTTGTCACAGCGATGAGATCAGCAAACAAACAATTTGTTCAAAACATGAATTTAATAACTAATTACTACATGGGAAATGTAAGATTGAACTTTATTTTTTTGCTCTACTTTATTTGCTTTACTTTTTTTCAAATTAGCCAAACTTATTTTTTAAACCCATATGGCCCACGATATCAAAAAGGTTGCCAACCTCTGGTCTCTGGCTTCACTCTCACACTAGACTGGACTGCAGATGACAGGGAGATTGAGGTTCGATTCCGGTTGGGTGCACTGAGGGTGGTTTTTCCTAAAATTTTCAAATCTTATTCCAAACAAATGTGGGTGCACTTCCTCTAAAATCAACCCTATTCATTCCTAACACATTGACATAATTATAATAAATGCGTATAACCCGAACGGGCAGTAGACGCAGTGCTAAAAAAAACTAGCCTGGGAGTAGGTACGAATACTCTCTGTGACAAAAAAGATCAGGTAAAAGGAACAGATCCAATGGTGGAGCAGTAACAGATTGCTCCTGCTCCACTAAAGGAGCAGTTTTTCCCATCCTTATAATATATTATATTCACTATTGCCAACATAATTTTGTAAAAAATAAAAATACCTATAAAGAAATGACACTATGGTCATTGGCATGAAGTAGAGAAAGTGCTTTAGTTGTGCTATCATCCCAGCTTGCGTCTAATGTTTAGTGCTTAGTATTCTATCTCTTTGGAACTATCTGTGACAAATTTACGGGTGCATTTTGTCACAGAAGTTTTTCATAGATTCTTCATGTTTTCCTTACTATTAAAAATGGCTGATATGGAAAGTGAGAAACGAAAACCGAATATAAATTATAATTATTATAATATAAATGCATATAAAAAGACTTGTATGTGTAAAATTTGCAAAATAATTTTATCAACTCCATGATCTAAGTAAATATTAAAACTTTATTGATAATTTACTTAGCTTATCAGTTAAGCCTGTGTGCATTAATTATTAATATTGGCCGTGTCTGAATAGTATGTCCCCTACGCACTTGTGCACTTTAGTATAACATGTTTCTGGTGTCCATAAGTACATAGGGTGCATGATAGTTTTCGGAAAGTAAAGTACAGCTAGAGCCATCTTGTGGCTAATTCTGAAATATGCGTTTCCATGGTAACGATATTGAATTTTGATAGTGTTTTATAATTGCGTCAATGGTGACATATTTTTTAAGGCACAAATTCATATTTGTCTTTTATCTTCCTTAATTCTATGAACCTTAGGGTTTGTTCCACTGTCCTTGTAAAGACGCACATTTCATATAAACGAGCACTAGACTGTCTTTGCCACCTTCCTGTACTGACAGATACAATAATCATAATAAAAAAGAGCATTATAATATGCTTTAAAGTAGACAAAAGTAAAATGAGGTTAAACCATATTTTTTATTTATCTAACCCCTTTACGTGTTATTATTAAAAAACATATTTGGAAAAGGTGCGCCAAAAATGGTCAGTACCATCACAGTTTTGTAAACTTTAAAATTATTGAGAAGCTGACATTTAAACTAGGCCTAGCTTACATTAATATCAAGTTGTTTTAGAGCATGTAAAAGTATTGCCAGATAACTACATAGGTCTGTAGGAATTCCAAAATAAATTACTGTTACATGTTCTCTTGTTCTGAAACATTTTGCCAGAATTATTGACTGTTGAATAAACAAAGAAATTACAGCAACGCGCCAAAAAGAGCGCGATGTACGCAGGGATACCAGTGAAACATTTTTGCATATGTAGTGAAATTGAATTAATTTACTTATATTTGTAAAGTATTATTCTCAAACTTTACTGAAGATCTTTTAACTCACAAATAAATTTCCTTTTGAGAGAGATTTTAACATTAGAAAGAGAAATGTAACCATTTTACATCATGTATATAAACAAATAACAAACCATGCTAGTTTTATTTAACAGTATCGGAATGTTTTATTCCAATTTTACAAAATATATAATACTTTCATTCAATATAAAAAACTAATTTAAGGTGGGGTGCTAGTGAGCGCGAGTTTAGTGCATTAATTTTGCAGTTTTTATAGCACAAACATCTTTTGGCCAAAATAAATCAAATATTTCTTCTATAGAAACATAGAGTTTTGTTTTCTGCACATGCTAATCTCAACAGTTGTTGAATATCTGTCATGAGCATGTCAGCATTTGGTGACAAACTTTTCTCTTTATTTAAAAAGTTTGTCACCAAATGCTGACATGCTCATGACAGATATTCAACAACTGTTGAGATTAGCATGTGCAGAAAACAAAACTCTATGTTTCTATAGAAGAAATATTTGATTTATTTTGGCCAAAAGATGTTTGTGCTATAAAAACTGCAAAAATACTGCCCTAAACTCACGCTCACTAGCACTCCACCTTAACTAAAGTGTGCGATAGAGGGCAAGTCATATGTGCCCTTTAGTAAAGTGTGCAATAAGGAGTGCAATTGTACACATTAAGAAAATTCAGACACCTTCATAAATCACTTCTGGCCTTTAACCCGACATAATTTCAACTTTAAAGTGCACATGCTTCCAAGAACCCTTAGACGGACTAGGCAGACACAGCTATAGTACTTCGACTGTTCTTCGCAAGTTTCACGCTTCGCTTTAACCTCGCTTCACATTTAAAAAGTGGCCTTCACATATCCCTATTATTTTACTAAAGTAAAAATTGATTCCAAGAAGTAAATTAAAACCATAATTTATTTCAACTGTTTTAAATATCTTGCTTTATTTGATAAAATTTATATTTGCAGAGAGTTTTTTGTTTTAGTTTACAATAAGAATAATTTTTATCCGAGAGCAAACAAGGCTAATATTTTTAAAAAAAGTTGAAAAAAGAGAAGATAAAGTGTCCACGAAATGTATAAATTGTGACAAAATTTTAAAAACTAATGGTAGTACTTTAGGGTTGTTGACACACCTTTCTCAACACCCAACGCTAGAGCAAAAGTTATTTTATTTTTACCCTGATATTTTTTAGTTTAAATAACTGTGAAAGCAAATAATTTTTTTTAATATTAAAAAGTGACCTGGTGGTCTAGGGGTAAGGTGTCAGACTTCTGTGCTGGCGGTCGGGGTTCAATCCTCGGTCTCGGCACAAATTTATCTGATTTCCAAACCCTTCCTTCACCTCTGACAAGACGTGTATTAATCACAACTTCTGAATGTTTGGAATGCCAGGCCTCCACCGTGGTTCGGATCCCACGTGAAACTGTAGGTCCTCCATTTCATCTCACAATCACCCTACCATTACACATTAGCGTAAGTGCGTGTAACCCTAACGGGTAGTAAGATGCGGTGATAATCATGATGATGATGATGATGATAACGATAACAAAAACAACAAAAAATTAAAATATCATGGGAAATTGTTATTTCCCGTCCAAAAATTTCCCGAATCTAAATTGTTATTCTCACAAAGGCCTAAACAAAATTTAATAAATCATATGTTTTAAAATGAGGTGGCCCAATGGCTAAGTGAGATTATAATAGAAATAGATCAAAATAAAAAAATTGAAAAACTAACCAATAACTAATAAGTGTAAATTTGATGAAGAAAGCCCACCTAGGGGAAGAGGAAAAATATGGGAAGAATCCAATGCACAAAGGTGACATCTTCTTCTGTCTTCTATAGTAGAAATAGTCACATACACATTTTAACACAAATAGAATAATATTTCGGCATTGTTGCTTTTATCAAACAAAAATAAATAATTAGGGAATACGCTTTACACAATCACTGAATTATTTCATTTTTAATTTAAAAAAAATTATTTTCTGGAGTCTGGTTGTTAAGTTCATCTTATAAAATTATAAATTGCTCTTAACAACCAATAAGTACTAATCAGCATTAGAGCTCTAAAACAAATTTCACTAGAAAAATTGATTTAAAAAAAAATAATTTAAGGATTAGTCTCGAGTCTGGAATATTCTTGAATCCTAGCATCTCTAATATTCTCAAGGATTGTAAGGATTGGAGATCCCATCCTTTGTTTTGATAATATCAATCTAAAGTAACTTCTCCAGATTACACGAAATGCTTTCAGATAAGGTTTTATTTCTACCTTAGATTTTTCAGAAGTATGAATGAAAAAATGTCATCCATTGGAATTCAAACCTTTGGTCCTTTTAAATACGATACACGGTCAAAGGTTTGCATTTTTCAGTCACTAGGTGAACGTCTGACCAACGCCGAGTGCTTGTGGCTTATCGAGCGCTGTGCCACACACTTCAGCAAGATAACTGCCGCCGACGTGGTTAGTTTTGTCCAAGGAACCTGCTTCTCGGAGAGAGCAGTTGAGGGGATGAACACAGGATGCAGGAGGGCGCTGCTCATCAGGGCGGTGGAGCTGTGTGAGGATGACGCTCTCAGACTGAGAGG
Organism: Timema cristinae; assembly: GCA_039000515.1. Classification (NCBI taxonomy): domain Eukaryota; kingdom Metazoa; phylum Arthropoda; class Insecta; order Phasmatodea; family Timematidae; genus Timema; species Timema cristinae. The sequence continues at coordinate 8,062,190 of JBCFYV010011135.1, forward strand.
GGATCAGCGAGCGCAGTAAGTCTTGGCACTAATAGACAAGTACTGCGACATATTTAGATAAGTGCTGGGACATATTTAGACAAGTACAAGGGCATCTCGATACAAGTTTCACTTTAAAGATGTATACCTGGGATGTCACGGTAGCTATCTCATGATTATGTAATTATGTTATATGATCACGTCTTCTGTTTCATATATACACAGTTGCACATGTGTGTTGTGCAAACTCTTGTTAGATATTTTATTGAGAAATTTACTTTAATTCAATTTTTAATGCTTATTAAAGTCTATGGTCATAATTTAAAATTAAAAATAATATTTCTAGTAAAATATGTATTGCAATAAATAAAATCAACATTGATTTTAAACAGGTTAACCAACATAATTCTATAACTAAATAATGATTAAACTAATGCTAGTTTTATAGCTAAACGTATTAACTAATACGAGTTTTAAATATCTTAAGTTTGAAAACATTTAATATTATATTATATTCTTGATATTACATTTTTAACATAAATTTTTATTTTCTAAAGGGACCAGATAAAAATAGTAAAAAGAATCATTCAATTATCTAGTAATTTACTTAGCTATTTTTAGTTTCATTGTTTTGTCATGACAATACAAGTAAACAACTTCAATCAAGTATAATTCAAAATGGACGACAATATTAACTAAATTTTCTTTTCGAACGTGGTTTTAAATCTCTATTATGTTATTAATGTGAAAATTAATATTAACTTTTAACAATCTGTTAAGTAACCCATTACCAAGTACATCAAGTGAAAGCTCGAATATGACGAGCCTACAAAATTTTTGATTTTGATGTTGAGCTAAAAGGACGAGCTCGGCTCCAAGCTCGGAATCTGAGTACACGCAGAGCCCTAAATATCATCCCTTCTTTACTTTGCTGTTACTAGACAAGGAATTAAAATGTGTACATTTCCTTATATATTATATATTCGCATCCAATGTCCATTTCCTGTATTAGTCCTACGTGTTACTCTTTCCTTTTAAATGTTCCTATCTAGATGTCCTATCATCATTCTCTACCGATTTCCTTTTTCTCACTTTATTGTATTTTGGTTTTCTCTTTTAGGAAGTTCTTCATCACATTAGACACCCCCTTCTCATGTGTTCAGATATTATAACAATCGGTTTTCTTTAAGAGGCAGCCATTAACTTTTTGCCCAGTGGCAGCAATGTAAAGTGTGAACTGTGTTCTTCTTTTTTACCTTCCCAGTACCTTCTTCCAAATATTACAAAATGCCTCAAAAAAACAAAAAATCAAAAAGATGTGATATCTTGTGTTGACAGAGTATTGAGAGCGACCTCACACCCAGAGTGCTGGCACTTTTACTAAACCACGGTCTACTGGCCAGCGTAGTCGGCACACCTGTCTACCCTCAGCTCATCGAGGCGGCCCTTTCCGGGGACAAGGCCCCCACAATAGATCAACTGGTGGACCAGCCTTTGTCAGCTGGGTGTGAACCGGAGGCCTCAATGCTGCGCTTCCTTCTCCTGGGTGTACCCCCTTCGCTCACCACGTTCTCTGCCACACTGGCTGCGCTCAGAAGCAAATGACGTTACATTAGAGCATCACCGGTTCACGTTCATAAACATTCAGTGGGACAAAAAAACAACTGAATGTCACACATTGATTTAAAACAACGCTGTTGGATTTGTATGGTAGTTTTCCATTTTTGAAATCTAGAATAAAATATTACTATTTCAGGTGTTCATCATTAATTGTTTTTACAAAGTGTTTATTGACTCTTAAAAGGTTATTAAATCAAGATAAGGTTTTGTAAATCTTCGAAAACTTTGACTAGGTTTTAAAAAAAATAAGTTCAAAACTTGAACATTAAAAGTATTGAAAGCTAAAAATCTTACATCTTAGCACAGTCAGTAGCTTGTCTTCCTACAGAGTTAAGAGTCCCATCACTTTCCAGGGTGACTCCTAAAGTCGAGTTTTGATTACCTGTAAGACAACCCAGGTTAAAGCAACTCCTAAGTTGTGTCCTAACCTCCGTAACGTGTGTGTCCAGCATTCATTCCTCTCGCAGATGGAAGCTTGCCAAGGCTTGCAAGTGTTCTCAGTTGTCTGGTGATGAAATAGATTGATGGCAGGCACAAGGTAATCAGTTCCTAAATCGCCCATTGGGCGCATGGCTATGCTCTGGGGACACACCCATGATGGGCTAGAGGAGCCTGAGAAAGATATGGTTGGCACATGATAGGTGAAATATAGTTGTATTATTAATAGAGATAGGTTGAATCCTATATTTCTCGAATCTGAATCTAAAATTTTCTTTCGGATCTTGAATCCAAATTTAAATACTCGAATCTTCAAAAGTACGGTTTTCATTGGCTAAAATTTTAACTTTTCTTTTGACAATTCTGAATTTATTAACAATATTACCATAAATGTTAATTTTAACTCATTGCTAGACCTAATTTATCTTTCTTTGTAATGTTTAATAATTTAATATGTAACCTTTGAATATGTGGTTTTTCATGTGTATTGTATTATCTAATTTTAATGTTTTCTGTGTATTAACTCTATTGTTTTCTGCTCTATTTGACTCTTTAATAGGATTAAAGTTATAAAGTTTTTCATTATTTATAAGCTTAGCAGTATTCTGTTGTTCAATCTATCTTCTCATCCATGATATAATATATATTATATTCAGACTTGTTACTATCAATATTTCATTCAATTTCTTATAAGCTCAATATGTTTTTTGTTAATTAAAAATGTTTGCTGTCTAACTTTTTCCTTATATTTATTATCTCTTATTTATCTTTTCATTTTTAATTAATTCCTTTTGTTATTGACTATTGGGCGTTCCTTGAATATTATTATCATAATTCTCCTTACTAATTCACTATGAATTTAACTAAAATGTATTACGTTTGATTACCAGAACTCAATCTCAACTCTAAAGGAAACTTCATATTACAGTAGTGTTTTCATTTCATATTCACTTAGCATATTATGAAATAATTTTAACAATTTATAATTAATATATATCTTACTTACAAGTGAAATTAATTAGCCAATTATATAAATGTATGTAATTCCTGAAAAATTGCAATTTGAGTTCAATCTAAAGCCTTTATATTTGGATTCCAGATATTTTTGCGAGATTCTCGAATCTCTTGAATACCATAGGATTCAAGGGATTCAAGCGTCCGATATATAATTATTTTTTAAATTTAATATTTATTAATACTTACTCTATGGTCCTAGAAACGCCAATGTTCATTGCCGCCTTTACTAAAGATTGCCAAATATCCCTATCTTGAGTGAGTGGCCATCTCATTACAGCCTATAGCTTTCGAGTTCTTTATTATGCTATCCTCCCGTCTGCGTCTAAGTCTTCTCAATGGTTTCTTCGTGTTGAGTTTGCCAGTCAATATTCTCAACAGGGTTCTAGAGTGCCGGAATCCTTGATACAACACTTACAAGTAGAGGGCAGACTGCTTTATTGCCACACACTATCTCATTCCGTTTTTGTTGAAATACATAAAAATTATAGAATTAATAAAAGGCATTATTTTTAACAGATACTTTATTTCTAAAACATTGAATTAAAAAGTGACCCAGACTACAGGCTGGAAACAGTAATGGATGTAAAAAAAATGTATATGGTGATAATAATAGTAAGACCCACTATGTGCTGGTTTATAAATTGCTATGTGACGTCCGTCCAGCACATCTCCACAGTTGGTATAGTTTCATCTTTTGATAGAAATCTGTTGATACTTCTATCCACTTTGTTTCGTTGCTTGGGAACTCAAACATAAGAAAAAATCCTGCATCATTTTCCATTTATACTTTTATCTATTGATGTAACCCTGCACATAATCTAAAAGTAATATGGTTTTATATTTTTACCATGATTTTCTTAATCCTACTCCAATCATAGAAAACAGCTCTAGGGAGAAAAAGAGTAGCTAAAAGGAGTGGTGCTTCAAAGGGGGCTGCGAAAGAGCTTCTACTTGCCGAAGCTGAAAAGGCTCTTGACAGAGATGAGTTTAACTCATACTTCGAGGGTGTGGCTGCCAAAATGCATAGAGTGAATGAAGAGCAGCGACGTTTTGCGGAGAAAATTATCAATGAGTCTGTTTTCCTTGGAATGTTAACAGACTTACCGAGTTTTCTCACTTAAACACTCCCACCATGACATTTCCTCGTTACAATCAAGGTTTATATAGCATTCAAGGCAACTACAGACAGGTTGTTCCAAATTATCCTTCCAAGTGTGAACGTAGCCCCAAAATTCTTCTGAAAAGTACTAGTAGTATGTATTCAGGACAATAAAATAAAAGTAAACTCAGTGAAAATGTTTTTTGTAAGCGAATGTAGTCCTACTCCAGTTTAACATTTTGTTTTATTAAAATTATGTGTATTTTGTAATGTACCGTGGCCACCTAATCTCCACCACCTAACCTCCACCACCTAATCACCACCTAACCTCCACCACCTACAAAGTACACACACTTACCTTGTTCTACTGTGATACCGGCATCTTGTTTACAACTTCTGCTTACATCAACAAACATGACTGTCCGCCTCTCAAGTTAAACAAGAAGGTAGTCCCGGAGTAAGTTGTGATTCGGCCCAGTTTCACAGAGTGGCGAGTGATGCGCAGGTGCTAGGACTCAGAGAAAAATGCGCTCTGTGTAATCACGTGTTACTCTGCCTCCCCCCTCTCCCTGAACTGTCGCTCTTTCGACCTTGTGTGCAGGCATTGAGAAGAGCCCAACACTATCATTTGTGGATTATGACATCATTTGACTTAAAATACCTCCCTCCCATATTTTCCCCGCTGGGCAACTTTAATATAAACTAGTGCTCAGTATGGAGATAGCACTCTTTGATGCAGATAAGAATTGGTAGATATTTGCATTATCATGTAAGGCATCGTAGTTTTGGACAAATTTTATATATACCTACTGTTGTATGGGAAACTAGGTAGATTTAACCCGCCAATATAATGTGGGGCCTAAATTTTGATATTCTTTGGATGTATTTTTTATTTATTTTAAATTCCATTCGGCTTGTTTTGGAAACCACCATAATGTGGTATTTGACTGTTTGGGATCCGAGCTCGGATGACCAATTCTGATTTTACATTATTTAATCTTATCTTTGATAGTTTTCTCACCTTGTTAATTTTTTCTTTAAATTTATTGTTATTGTGAGTCTAAGTTTAACTTGGGATGTTAGGTATCTTCGGTTACGGGTATATCCAGTAGGTATATTTGAAATGTTAGGAATATACACTTATTGTAGTGGATAGTATATAATGTATTAACTAGTTTTACGACATAGCTACCCCTGCCTCATGGATTAATATTTATAAATAATTTTGTATATAATCAATTACGAATGCTGGAGTTTATTTATTAAAGTATGTTTTAAAATCATGATTTTGTTAGAAGTATACACTTTCAAGACGGACTTATCATTATTCTTGTATAGTTGTCTTTTGAAAGGCTTAGTCCTTAAAAGTAAGTGATGGGCGGTAATCATTCTGACTTATAATATTCCATAATTTTCACTATAACCTGATATGAGAACATTGAGATTGTAAACATTGTTGAATGATGTAAATATGTCCTAATATGGTAATTGTGATTTATTCGCTTTCTACAAACATTGTTTAGAAATATTAAAAACTCGTATTGATATTGCGCATGGTGCTCAACTACGTAAAATTATATTGTAATTTAATATGAGGCTTATCTATTCTTTGATAATAAAGAGGCTTGAAGGCCATTATAGATATCATGTTTCTCTTTTGCATTAAAGTCTAGCAATCCTCTATTTCCCTCCTTGTGTATTCTCAAATTATCTGTTTTCATATTTATCCAGATAGCTAGGTCTGTTTATTTGGGGTGGATATTCGAGAGTTGGCCAATCAAAGGTCACTGATGATCAACCATTATTTTATTTGTCTTGCAACCCCTCTATAGAGGAGGGTTGAGTAAAGGCATGCATTTCTAATTTGTAATATTATTCTGCTACTTGTATTTCTTACCTTCATGTACTCCTCTCTCAGCACTTCAAATATTGCCTCACATGTCTCGGGTATGATAGGGCTTGCGGGGATATAGCCGTCGAAAACTTCGTGTCTTCCAAGGATCTCCCGGTTGCGAGAAACCTGAGCGTTGCTATCAGTCTTTCCTCTAGATGGCATCTCTCATCACTGTGTCCTGTTTGTATATTAAAGGAACAACTAGCGACAGAAGTCTTTGAAAACACTCAAGAGCTCATAAGCAAATAATTTTTATAATCACTCTTAGAGTTTAGTTCAAGTTCACGCAAAAGAGAGATGTCTGAAAATTTATGTCTTTGTTGTAACCAATGTTTTGAGCATAAGTTTCGCCGTTTTTTCTCACATACTTTATCATCTGCCAATAATAAAACTAAAGCCATAGCAGCACTTTTCTTAGACATTTTTACGACCTCACGGGACAAATACATCAGTAAGCTGTGGCGTCTAGCGGTCTCGGCATGACACGTGTGTGGACAATTCCTGGCACACCTTTATAATCTAAGTTAAAAATATGACAAGCACAACACCCAGTCCTCAGCTGTTAATTTATTAATGTGAAAGAGTAAACCCATATTTTCATCAATTATACATTTTTTCGGCCATGCTGGGAATTGAACCTGGGAGCAGGTAGATACGCTACTGACTGAGCTAAGGGGTCTGACTACCCCTTAATGTATGCAAACATGTTGGAAAAATATTATACCAACATAACAATAAAGCTCATAAGTCAAAACTAGGAAAAACTAGCAACTTTAATATTAAAATCAGGATATTTACCTGAATGTTGGAAACTTCTAATGTTAGTATAGTGTGACTTTTTAAAATATTGATAGACCGAACCCTGTAAATCATCTTGTGAATAAACAGTGTCAAGTGAACACTAGGAATAGGTTAGTCGTCACTTAAGAGATAGCTGCACGCATTAAGTATCGACCAAAGTATCGAAGAACAAAACATTCACATAAATGATGCTCAGAGAATTGTTACCTAAAATGTCTGTGTAATGCTTAATACTGTGATTATCTGATGCTAAACCTTGTGGAGTTGATCTCTCGGGCTTTGTAGTATAGTGTTTAATAACGTAGACATTCGCATAGAATGCCTTAGTGATGTCAATTTAAAGAACGTATCAACAAAAATAGGTATCGGTATCAATATTCAATTAGGGAAACCCTATTTTATTAATACAATAGTAAAAAATACAACTTTCTATTATAATGGAATTCCCATATTTATTAAACATATATACCAGCGTTTATTAAAAACATATATTTCTTACATCTAATTTGTAGTCTAACATCCTCTAAATCTTAAAGATGCCTAGCTTGGATACATTTTCGTGAAGCTCTAAACCATTAACACACACACAAACACTAAAAAGTTATTTAAAATTACATATTGCTACCAATTCTCTTCTGTGGAGTCACTGAGAAATAGAAGTATTCAGTATATACATTCTTTTCCCAAAAAACCTTTTTATTTTTTATATGAAATAGCTCCTGCTTTGGAAAATAAGTTCTCAGCAAATAAACAGTTGTTTAATTTATACCTGTGTGTAATTACTCATATCAGTATAAGTATAGAAACAAATGTATCAAATAAAAGAGTACCGTCAACTGGTCATATGGTCTAAGCCTTCACTTTCGCAATAAACTAGACTGTTGTTGATAACTGGGAGATAGGTGTTCGTATCCTGTTCATGTGTACTGAGGAGGGTTATTACTAAATGGTTTTACACTCTTCTTACACAGGCTTAAAAACTTGTTAGTACATATTGTATTACCTAAATAGGTAGTAAATGTGTTGCTATAAAAAAAATTGGGGTGAATTTGAACATGACCAATTTCTTAAAAAATATAGCTGCGTCATAAGATTAGCTATAGTGTTGTTTATTTGAAATTTAGATATAATTTTTTGCCATGTTACATATTGTATACTTTTATTTCAGTAATAACACAATACATATATTTTAGTTTATAATTGAAATAAAAAATAAACAAATCCCTGTTATGACAATTAGGGATTAATTAGATCAGTACAGTAACAATACACACTTGATATTCTTATAACTAAAGTAAGATTAGAGTGGTACTGTAAGTGTCCCCAATTGATAGATTTACAATTAATTATGTATTATAGTGTACATTAAGTGTTCCCAATTGATATATTTACAATTAAAGATGTATTATAGTGTCCATTAAATTAATCTTTAAAATTAAAGGTGTATTAACATGATAAAGTAATTGATACATTTACGGGTGAAGATGGAACAGATGGGTAAACTACATGTTGCAGATGAAGAAAATCATTATTTTAACACATACTGTTCTAAATCATTACAAGAATTACTTGGAAGATTTCAGAAGTTCAAAGGAAATAATATAATAAAATTTATGAAAAATAATGACCTAGATTTTTTTGAATGTGGGTAGAACTACCTCCAATTTTACCACGTGGATTTATCTTATTATCTGCCTCCGATGAAATTGAGTTTGAAAACATTTGCCAAATCTGCTTTACATAACTATATATTGTTAGTCCTCTTACCTAGCAGGGTTTCCATTCTCCTCGATTATATTGCGGTGTTCTACTAGGGGAAGGGGTGTGGGAGGAGGGGCAGTCAAAATCTTGTAATCAAACTTCCTCTGTAATTTTCCTCCCCCTTCCTTCATGCCAGCTTCTGGCCTATTGTTGGTCAAAATCAGTTAGACATGAAGAGTGGCAGAAAGGTAAATTGATCTGTGTCATCAATTAGCACGTCCCCTGATATCCAATGAAGCAACTCTCCAGATCAAAACTATTCCACTAGTCCAGCCTCATCAAAAATTTGCATTCTTGAAATAGGATCGTGGGGTAAAGGCGTCTGGAGGAAGAGCTGGTGGTGTTTCTTCGGGGAACAGACAATTTAGTTTGCTTGAATACCTCTTATCTACAAACCTATATAACGATAGTTACACTTCCATTGGCGTCAAGTAGTTCATTCCATATCGAGGATTATAATATATTGACGAGGGGCTTACACATCGCTTTGAGAATGTTGCCTTATTATTTGGGAAATGTATTTAATGTACTATAAGAATCTTGTTTATCAAAACTGACTATTAGAATCATTTATATTAATTATTAATTGACAGTATATTGTAATTATTAAATGTCGTTGTATGGATAAAGTATAGTCTTTAATCAGAAAGTCGAACCGAAATTTTTATTGGTTTGGTTCCTATTCTCTAAACAAACATTTTAAAGGTTCCAGTTCTATTTAGAGCACAATAAAGGTTCCAGTTCTGTTTAGAGCACAATAAAGGTTCCGGTTCTTTTCGGCTCCTGATAGTGTTCCGGTTCTTTAATTTAATATAACATTTTTTTAGCACAGCGTCTTTTTATCCTTTCGTTTAGCGTTAATATACTCATTTAAATAATGTTTTTAATGAATAAGAAAGGTTATATCTTATATTTAGGAGAAGTGTATCCGGATTTACGTGGAAGCAGAGCGGAAAACCACTTTGAAAATAACAACTGGATCAAAAGTAGGGGAGGGTGGGGCACAGTGTAACAATAAAGTTTAAGTTTAGCGTATCTTCCATGTTTATGTAACAGATGAAATGGTTTTTATTTTAAAACATGTTGTTATTCATTGGTTAATAATATATAGGTCTATTGTTTTCATTAGCCCATTGAATTTCACTATATTTACAGATACTTGTAAAACTGCAGTCTGTCACACTGTACCCCATACGTGGGGCAAAGTGTAACACACTAAGGGGTAAAGTGTAACACATAATTGAAAGTAAAAATAATGCTATTTAATGTTAAGTATGAACATTGATATTTTATTCTAGAACAATACATTTGTTGTACTTAATCAGAAATGTATTTTTAACTGTAGTTTGTACATGTATATTTCTAATTAATGTACGTTAAGGTTTATCCATATTAACGCCAAAATAAAGATATGATTTTAATCTTTTAGTTTGACCTGCAATTAGAGGGTTGTGGTAAAACCATTGTTATATCTGTCTCTGCTACAGATGCTAATATCTGGCTCAACTGGAAACATGAACTTTCTGGGATCCTTTACTGATTTTCTAAGATAGCTGATCTCAAAATCACCATCCTCATCTTTCTGTTTTATAATTTTCCCAACATAAAACACTAATTTTTTCCCTGAAAACTTGACCCATACATAATCACCAACTTTTGGTTCTCGAGTTTCTGCAATAGGTTCATCATCTTCTTCAAGACAGTTAATATCTTCGGAGGATGTTTAAGACTGGAGAATTATCTTCGTCGTCTGTCGTGTCCAATTCTTCTTTATACAATTTTTTTGATGCTTCTTTTCTACCTTGGTTTTTTTCTTAGCACTTCTTTGCTGTGCACGTTGTACCAAGCTTTCCTTTACCGGTGTATCTGTTGGAAATGCAACTTCTTCCCTTTCTCCTTTTGTTGCAAGGTTTTCTACTTTCTGCCTTTGGATATCCACGAAACATTTCAGGGCTGATACTTGTGTAGGAATCTGAGAAATCTGTTTATTTTCTGTTTCCCCATTTAATACCACTTTTTCACTTATGTTTTATTTTTACCTTCCCCTGACGTACAAGACAATGAGTTATCAATTGCAAGCATTCTTTTGATCTTCTGGGCGGTCCTGTCACAGCACTGCTAAGATAATCATCATCATTAAACACATCTGAATTCATAGGGAAATATACCATGTCTTTCTAAAACCAGATATGATATTTGATGGTGTCATGGATTTTTCAAAAGCTTTCCCAACACATTCTGCAATTTGGTAAATATTGAGTGGAATACCAGGATGGTGCAACAGCCATGATTCTATGGCACGGTCATAGTGAGACTGAAATGAATGAATACACTTACATCTAGAGGCTGCATTTTATTGCTGCAATGAGGTGGAATCGTCAGTAGAGTCACTCCATTCTCCTTGGCGATTTCTAAGGCTGCTAAAGCAAGATGGCTTTCATGGTTGTCCAAAAATTAGAAGTGATGGATTTTCTTTTGAAAATGAGAATGCTTTAAAAAAATGTTGCATTACCTCCGGGAAAAGACTACTGTTCATCCATCCAGATGGCGTAGCAAGTCCTAGGGTTCCTGGGGGTGCACCTTTGATCATGTGTTCCTTAAAGTGAACCCTGGAAATACCATTACAGGAGGAAGTGCAACACCAGACGCGCTGACAATGCAGCAAGTAGTGACGAGTGTGCCCTTCTCACCACTTGTAGCCTTATTCAATTGTTTGATACCCTTTCGGAGCGATAATCCGTTTTGGTGTTGTACTGTCGAGGTACCTGTTTCATCTAAATTATATATCCTGTACCATCACTGAAGTTAGTGGTGCGAGATAGGACATCTTTCAAGTTATCAAAAAAATTCCAACATTGTGTTTTATTGAAGGAAGTTGCCCTTGATAAACTACAGGCTCAGGTCGTCGAAGACTGAGACATGGATGTCGATCTCTGAAACTGTGCAACCGTCTATACCTGCCATTTTCTTCTCCAACCACTCGGAGGAATTTCAAGACTATTGTGTTGAGCCATTTCAAATGCCAAACGCCGAGTTTCCACAGTATCCAACCCATAACACATTTTTGCACACTGAACTAAATATGACACCAAGGCAACTTCTTGTTCATTTGTAAAAATACGACGTGAATTGTACTTTGGACACATGCGTATCTCAGATCCTTCATTTGTTTTTGCTTTTTTTACATATCTGAAATTTAAAAATAAGTGTTAAAATAAGAGGCCTAAAATATTAAGATACATTTAATTTATAATGTGTTTGAAATTGTTATTGTGTGGACCCTTGCTATTTCATAGTACCTAAAACAATGTTCCGTAGTTCACATTCTTTGCTGCTGCTGCTTGACGTAAGCTCATTCCCTTGGATACGAGATCAACTGCTGCCCTCATATCATTTTCGGAAATAACCCCATATTTGTTTTCCGTTTCTATGACGAACCATTACTGCAACGGTTTTCTATAAAAACACAAATCAGACATAATTTTTAGACATATTGGTTATTATTATTATTTATTATTATTATTATTATTATTATTATTATTATTACTATATGCAGTGATCTAATTTAAGTTGAAATGATTATTGTATCAAATTAAATTTTTATATTTTTATATTTTCTACCCGACCTTGATGTTATATATTTTAACTCTAGGGATTTTCACATTATTTTAATCTTTATTTTTGTAGACTCCATTAGTATAATTTAATTTTCATTATATCTCTGTTCGAATCTTAAGTTTAAATTTAAAGGGGCACAGTTGTAAACTAGGGCAGATTATAACATTGTTACACTCTGCCCCATGCCAATGTTAAACTGTGCCCATAGGGCCTAGTAACGGTTAGATCAAAATTCTAGGTTTTTTGTAACCTACTTAATGAATGTTAATAATACCGAAGTGTAGATAATAAAACACTTTCATTAATATAAATATATAACAACAATATATTATAAACTTAAGGAATAGTCAACAACACAAGATATCTAATAGAAAATACTTGACTTCCCTGAAAACAAAGAAATAGTTTTAAAACCAAATGCACTGCACACGTACCATTCAGCTTCACAATGGCTACTGGCGGAAGTGTCAACATAGCTAACGCTAGGGTTTTCGTTCCTGATTTCGTCATAATTCGCGCGAAATTCAAAATGTTACACTGTACCCCATGTTACACTCTGCCCCAACCTCCCCTATTGCTAGTTTAAGAAAAATAATTATAGCGTACCTTAATAACAATAATGCATCCTTCTATTGCATACTGCCCATCTTTGCCTCTTTTGATACTACTTCATTATTTGCAATAGTCAACATACATCCAACTAATCTCCAAGATGCATTCAGTCGTTTGTCGATTTTACCATCTATCCTTGCATTTTTACAGAAAAATTATGCCCATATACACAAAATTATTCATTTATTCTAACGTTTTCCATTTATACTAAACGTACAATCATTTCCTAATCAGTCCTTAATAAAAACTATCACTTTAGTGTTAGAGACTTTCATATGATGATCCATTATGCTTGTTACCGCATTCAAACGATATAATGCTTTATGTAGGCCTAATTCACTTTTAATCTCGGCCATTTAATATGGCATCGTATGCATACAACAGCAAACATTCATAGTGTCCATTTGTACACGAACCGCAACCTCACAAGCATCCCTCACCCACTTATCCATGGAGACATAAAAACAGTGTTGTCTAATACCCTGTTGTTTCAATGTCTTAACAATTTTCTCAAGGCTCCATACACCCTAACGCAAGCTTTACTTCCATTAAAACACCGTCATAATGGCATTTACTAAACATGCATCCACACTATACTCTCTCAGAACATTCCATAACATATTCCTACTCTCCCGTTCGTACACTTTCTCCGGATTAATTAACACAGTAAACATTTTCCTTACTGCTCCACAATCATTTGTTGCAATGAAAATATCTGGTCCATGCGATATCACCTGACATGAAACCACATTGCACACCCCAAATCTTGTCCGAAGCCTTTTTTTCACATGCCCCATAAAAAACTCTCCCAAAAAATTTGTCTGGAATATTAAACAAACTAAATGTCCTATAATTCTTATATCCTGTCAATTCTAAAACCCAGCACACACATTGAACAACCACACAATCTGCCCCTTTTTTATAAGATTTCACGTGTTTTGTAGCGTTGCCAGTTTTTTAACACCTCAGCCTTGTTAATTATTTCACTCATAATAACATTGTCCTTGTTTTCTGCTACTTTCTCTATGTCTCGTCATAAAATGGTTCAACATCACTCTCTTTTATTGTTTCCATCCAAGATCATCTTACCACATTAATTATGAATACCACAGGTCTTTCCTTGCATTACTTGTTTTCGTTCTCTTTACCCACTTCTATAACAGCTTCATTCCCTTCAAAACTATTCTGCAATAATAGTTTTCACTTTGTATATCTCCCACAACCTCTTACGTTCTGCTTCACTCTTCACAGCAATCATTCATTTGTATGATTCTTTATTTTCTCTCACAGCTTCTTTCCCCTCTCTATCCCATCGTGCATCTCTTTTAAAGTTTTCCCAACACCGACTGATTCACACACATACTTTTGCATATTCAACTCCACCCTCTTTTATTATGTTCCAAGCACTTTCTATTTCATTATCATTTATTTTGTCATTCCATTCATGCTGTTAATTTTTCGGCCTATCAATTTTTCATAATGTGCTTTCACACTTTATATTTCAATGCAGCCTCCTTCTTTAAACTAATACAGAAAGCACACAAGACATCAACAAAACAAAGGTAATTTCGAGTGAGTCAGTCTAAAACAGTGGTTCCCAATCTGGGGGCTATCGCCCCCAAGTGGGCGATTTGGGTTATCAGGGGGGCAATAAATAAGTGGGGGGCGATTTGGGGGCGATGAGTATTCAAAGGGGAGGAAATTAAAAATAGTACTGTACAGTAGAAGTTGCCGGGTAGCACGAGTCACTGGCTATTCTCAGCCGGCGAGTTCACTGCACTCACCCCTCTTCACAGTCCCCCCACCTGTTGTTGTTCAGCGCGGCTGATGGTGACTCAACCCCCTCCCCTCCTGCCAACACAACACACTTGCCATTGGCCTACATTCGTCTTCAGTCTTCACTAGCCTTTGTGTGCCTCACCAATATTTTTTTGTGCGTTGTTTTGAATGTGAAAGTTCATGCACAATGGATTCAAAAAAGAAGAAGTGTCGTCAATACTCAGCTTGAGTATTTAAAATTCGGTTTACACGTCACCGCAAAAATGTGCAGTTTCCACATTGTCTTTTGTGCGATAAAAAACATTTACTAGAAATGAAGCATGAAGCCTTCGCGAATGAAAGATCATTTATCAAGAGTACACACTGATAAAAGTGAGTAAAGAATTAGTTATTTTCAACACCTCAAAGCAAAGCGGTTAAACGGCCTAATGTGAGTAATTAAATTTAAAAAAACGACAACCGATCTTGACAAAGGTCTTCTTGCTTTTCGAGGTGTCTTTATTGATGCTAAATGTGGTAAACCTCACAAAAATTTGGCGAAACTCTTGTTTTTACCGGTCCAAATAAATTGTTTGAATTATTCTAGGGAGGGCCTTAGTAATAAAAAAGTCAACTGGTTCCTTTGAGCAACAAAAACTGTTTCCAGGCGAATTGACGAAATTTGGGCCCCGACGTTGAATCCAAACTCGCCAAATTTGTTTAAAAAGAGAAATTTGCATTGCAGATTGATTAATCAACTGTGATTGAAAACAAAGCAATTTTATTAGCTTATGTGAGGTTTATCAATGAACAAAAGGAAATTACGGAGGAAATGTGTTTGCTAGAACTTTGATCATGATCCCAAGGGATCGTCGATTTTTTTAAAATGGTAAAAGATTATTTTGAGGAAAAGAGATTCCCCAACAAAACGTTTAGCGCTTGGCAAAGACGGTGCTCCTGCCATGTCAGTTCGTCAGCTGGGTTTCTAGCCCACCTTTAAGAAAGAAGTGCCAGAGGTCATCACTATTCACTGTGTCATTCAACGTCAACACTTAGCTGCGAAAAAATTGAGTGGTGTCCCTGCATAAACCCTAAAAACTGGTCATTACTGTGTCAAAAAGATTAAAGCTAATTCCCTCAATGACCGTATGTTTCCGAAAAACTTTTCGAATGAAAATGTGAGGAATTCGAACGCTTGCTTTACATACGGCCGTGAGGTGGCTTTCCCAAAGGAAACTGTTTGCGCCGTTTCTTTGAATTATTTGACACGGTACTGAGTTTATCGAAAACGCTGATCCTGTTTTAAAGTGAGAATTTGAGAACAACCAAGTTGGAACTTCCCGAAACCTTACAGAATTTTTTTTTGAAAAAATAAAACGAAGTAATATAAGGCTTCAGGGAAAAAGGGGGAATGAACCTTATCAAGGCCAAAGGAATTATTATCATTCATCGCCAAGTTTGATATTCACAAGGTAAATATTGGCCGTAAAGAGCTGATTCAGTTTCCGACCCTTAAAAAGTGTTCCAGTGTCAGCTAACGGGACTCCTGAACTCCCAGAAGACAAAACCTAATTTTTACAGATAAACTTGACCAGTTAAAAAACTGCATGGAATTAAGTTTTGAAGATTGACCAAGTTACAAAATTCCTGATTGGATTCTAGATCCTTCTAGTTTGAACCGTGGATAAGCTTAAAACTCTTTGCAGACAGAGTTTCTAGATCTGAAGTATACTGTGAGGCGAAAACCCATTTTCAAGCAAGCTTACGAGTTGGGCTGGGTGAAGATTAGGAAAACTTATCCACAACTGTGGGGGAAAATGAACCACTTCTCATCTCGTTCCCGTAAACAAAATTTAGTTGAAAAAGGATTTATTTCTTTTGTCCACTCCTCATAAAAAAAAGAAATAAGTTGGACATTTGCCTCAAAGGGGACTTGCGCCTGAATTGACGAAAATAAAGCCAGATATTCAAGTTTTAAAACTGAAATCCACCAAGCACAAGAAAGCCCAATTGAAAAGGAAAAATAAAAACAATAACAAATTTTCAAACTTTCATTTATTTTTTCAAATTTTTATGTCAAAATTTCTTAATTTTCCGATTCCAATTTAAAAAAATAAAAAACATTTACCCCTTTTTTTTTTTAAATGTACATAATGTCTTAGTTAATTATTTCACTCTTTGTTATTTAAAAAAAATATGAAAAAAATGAACTTTTTTTTTCTTTTTTCAAGAGTGCCCGGAAAAAAATGCTTTTGGTTTTTTTTATATAGGTGGAAAAATTGTTTTTAATAAAAAACTCCCTTTATTATTTACAACCTTATTCAAATTAAAATTGCATACCCAATGAAAAATGAAAAGGGGGCGATAAGGTGTTAGTCAACCTCCAGAAAGGGGAGATGGGCCAAAAAAGTTGGGAAACCACGGGGTTCTAAAAGGACAACAGTCTGAGGACAAACTTTAGCACTCGAAGACATCCAACCACACAATTGCAGTAAAAACCAACAGAATTTAAGCACGTACCACCTTACAATGAACCTGATTATTATTTTAAACGATGGACGGGATTGACAAATTTTATTTTAGCTTCTATTAGAAAAGAACAAGACCAATTTAAAGAAGCCAAGAAGAGAAAAATTAAAAAAGTCTTTAATTGAGAAAAAAGTAATATTGTAAGCACAAGTATTTTGAAATAAAAAAATATACAGTGAAAAGTCCGTTAATCTTTCAGAAATACATTGGTATTCCCATACTTGGGCAAGTTTGAATCCAGTTTAAGAAAAATATATTTTTTCCTAAATAATTTTTTTAAAAAACCCCTGCCTTAAATTTCCCAAAAAAAATAATAGAGGGTAACAAGAAATGTTTTTGTTTGTTTAAGGTTTTTTTGGCCCGAACACTTTTTAAAAAAAATTAAAAACATTAAAAATAAAAATGAAACTTAAAGGCCCCGACATTAAAACCCCCCCCGAAGGTCTCAAAAAGAAAGACATAGACAAAAAACAAAAAACCCCAAAGTGAAAGAAAAGGGCCCCCGGGGGCAAAATTTTTTTTAAAATTTGGGGGGGGGGGAAAATTATAAAAAAACCCCCCCCCATAGCCTGGGGTTTTCCCCCGGGGAAAAATTTTAAAACATGAGAACGGAAGAGAGGGAGCGAACAAACAAAGGAGGGAGAAAAAGAAACACAGGAATAGGGGGATGATACGGAGGAGGTTGGCCCCTCGGGGGAGCCCCCGGGGGCGGTCGGGGGAAAAAAATTGTACTCCCCCCGGGGCGCAGATATTCTACTACCCCCGGGGGGAAATAAAAAAAATTTTTCCCTTGGGCGATTTTGCCGCACGGGTTTGAAAAACAAAAAAGGGGGACAAAAAAAAATTAAAAGGGGGGGTTTTTGGGGTGAGGTTCCCCCCGCGAGACGGGAAAAGGCAAAAGGAAGAGAATGGTTTTTGAGGAGTGAGAACGGGGCGAGAGGGAGGGGGAAACTCATTGAGGAGGGGGGGGGAGAGGGTTTTTATTTGGAAAAAACCAAAAAGGGAAAGGATTTTTGGACCGACCAACCCCTTCGACAAAGGGCAGGACCTTATTTTACCATCGAGTCCCGGGCGGTTGGGGGACGATTAGTATCCGCCGGTTACGTATAAATTCTAGAACCGGGAGGGAAAATTGAAATTTTTTTCCCGGGGGCATTTGCCCGTACTGGTGGGATTGGGTTTGGGGGGGGGGAAAATAAAATTTTTTGGACCAGTTCGGGTAAGGTTCCCCCCCGGAAAAGGGGGAGGCGAAGGAATTGTGAAAAGGGCCTAGGGAATGGAAAGGGGGGCGGGGGAAGGGGGGAAAAAAAGATTGAAAGGGCAGGAGCAGTTTAGAAAAAGGAAAAACCAAAAAAAGAGGGAAGGACGGAACCGACCTTTTCCCGGGGGGTTTGAGGGGGGGGAAAAAGGGGGGCACGCTCATGCCCCGGCCGATTCCCCGGGGGTGGGTTTTGGGGGGGACATATACCCCCCCAGGATTACGTTAAATTTTCATACGAACTGACAAAAATTTAATTTGGATTTTCCCCCGGGGGGCATTTCCCCCCTACGGAAAAGTAGGATTAGGGGAAGGGGGGAAAAAAAATTTTTTGGGGAGAGGAAAAGAAATGTATTAAAAATTAAAAAAACCCATAGTTTAAAAAAAAAAAACCCAAGAATGTTAAAAAGGAGAGAGTTGGGGGGGGGGGACCATCCCCAAGTTAAGGAAAAGACTAGAACCATTGAATCAAATTGAAATTTAACAAGAGATATTAAATTAAATCGCTTCAAGGGGGGGAAAAATTAGGGTGCAAAAGAGTTTTTATTTGAATTCCCCTATAAAGGTCACAAAAAAAAAAAAACAAAGAAAGTTACTAGATTAGTCTTACAACAAACCGATGTGGTGCGCCTTGGGGCCAAAGAAAAAAAAAACTTTTTTGGGGTCGGCCCCTTGAGGAGGGGAATTTTATTTTTTTTCCCTTCAAATAATCGAACAATGGGCCAAAAGACAAAAAAAATTTACAATAAGGAAAGGGGAAAAAACCCCGGGGAAAAAAAATTTTAAATAGTGCTTTACAAAATCAAACGCCTCTAGTACATCGCCCAATCAACTTTAACCCCCTTAAGACCTAAAGGGTATTAAAGGGCGAGAAACCACGAATAAGTTTAAAATTATATAAATCCATTTGAGGGATTTTTTAAGTTTTTTTTATTATTATTTTTTAGTCATTTTTATTTTGTATTTATCGTTTTTCTGGGGGGTAATTTTTATTTTCCCCTCTATGGGTTTTATTATGTTTTTTTAATAATTTAAGGCCCCCAAATGCCCCAATGTGCCGGGGGGTTTAAACCCAAAAAATAAAATTAAATTTTAAACACCCCTTTAGTGGTATTAAAAAAAAAATTTAGGTTCCAAAAGAATAGTTTGAAAATTATTTAAATCAAAAAGGGGTATTAAAATTACCCCCTATTTAAAAATAAAAAAAAGGTACGTTTTCAATGGAGCTAACTCGAGAAAGTCAATCACCCCGACATAATTTTTTTCAGCCCCGTACAGCAAATCCCGTTTTGGTTTCGCCCACGACAAAATTTTTGGCG
Source organism: Timema cristinae (assembly GCA_039000515.1). Taxonomy (NCBI): domain Eukaryota; kingdom Metazoa; phylum Arthropoda; class Insecta; order Phasmatodea; family Timematidae; genus Timema; species Timema cristinae. The sequence goes on from JBCFYV010011135.1 coordinate 8,081,893, forward strand.
CGTTCGCCCAGGGATCCCCCAAAACCCTTTAACGGAAAATGCCCCCGCTCACTGAAAATCGTTTTATGGTAACACGGAAAATTTTAAACGCGAAATCTTTATTTTTCCGGGGGCTTTTTCAGCAACTTTTAAAATCCCCCCTGGGTTGTACTTCTTGTGATTTCATTAACTTTGGGGCCATTGAAATGTTTTTTGCCAATTCAAAAGGACTGTGTTTTCATAGCTCACTGTGAAAGCAAAAACGGGGCACGTAGCAATGGCCCCAACATAGACAGCTTTTCCCCCACTATACGAAAAAATAATTGGGTCAGATCATTTTCCTTTTTTTGCATAAACACGTAACCCCTTTGGGTTAAACAGGTTTGCAGCATGCAGTTAAAAATTTTTTAAATACCCCACATAGTTTTTTTTTTTTGAAATTTTAAAAATTAACCATAATTTTTTTGTTCGATCAGACTTTAAAACCCCCCCAATTGGTCAAACCCTTTTCTTGAAAATTGCCTTAACTTGAACATAAAAACCTCAGTTTTTACTCTTGTAAAAAAAAAAAAAGCCCTCCCCCAACATCAAAAACCCCCTTTAAAAATTTTCCTTAAAAATGGATAAGTAAAAATGGGTCCCTAATTTACAGGTTTTTTTAAATTTTTAAAAACATCTTTGATTGTTTTTTCCCCAATTTGATATTTTTCAGTCCATATTGGGGTTTTTAAAGTTTTTCAAAAAAAGATTTGTTCCATAATTTTAAAACCCTTGGTTTTCTTCTTTTAAATTTTTCTTCAATTAAATCGTTCAGAAAAGATGTCTTTCATTTAAAAATTTGCAAGTTTGGATGCTCATTGGGGCCCAAAACTTAACACCCCGGGTTGTACCAAAAAAGGGAAAGGACTGAAAGTTTGGTTAATCGATCCCTTCCCCTTTTTCAAAAATCGGCCAAATAGGCGGCCTTTTTACCGAAACCCCCTTTTCCATTAGCCCCCTTTCCCCTTCAATTTTTACACCCCGATTTTTAAAGGACTTAACCCGCCTGGGGTTTTTAATAAAGTCCCCGCCGAATTTTCCCCCAAACGATTTTTTTTTTTTTATCCCCCCTTGTTTTTCCGTAAAAGATTAGCATTTTTTTTAACCTCACAAAAAAACCTTGGTTCGTCTGCTTCAAATAAGGGCCCCCAAATCATTTAAATTTTCGCTCGGCTCGCAATGACAGCCCCGGGGAATTCAGTTAAGGTAAAGTTAAAATTTTTTTAAAAGGATCATTACCCCAGTTTTAGGTTTCTTTGTCCACTTAAAAACCCTTCATAACCTTCATCGGCTAAAAATGACGTTTCTTTCGGGGTTCACGATTTTTGAAATTTATTTTTGATCGGGAAACCCACATAGGCAAAACCCCTTAATTCCATGAATAACCTTTCTTCTCCCCTTTTTTGGAAAAATGCACAAAAACATACTACCAAAGGCATGAAGAACAAGATTTGCATTTTTTTATTCGAGACCCCCGGGGGTCTAGGGCTAAGGGGGTTTGGACCTCCAGCACATAAGTTGACACCTTACCACTTTTTCGTAAAAATCCCTTTATCCCCAAACCCCGTCACAAAATTCATTGCAGATACCATGAAACAATGTCGCAAAAACAAAAAAATTTTGATATTTGAAGGGCCCCTTTTGGGGGTCCCCCCGACAGCACCGTAAAAAACATACTTCACCTGTAAACCCGGGTTTTAGCCACTTTTTTACAAAAATCTCAACTATCGTCCTTCACCGTTTTGAACCGGTCTGTAGCCCCCTGTGACAGTCCCCTCAAATACAAAAAATTGCACCGTTGAACCGGCGTAGCTCACTGTACAAAAACGTCAACTACATCACTTGCCCCTGTGAACCCCGGCGACTAAAATGGACAAACCCCCTCAATATCAGTCCTTGCCCCGTTGCCGGTCTTACACACTGTGAAGCCCAAAAAAAATATATCCTTACCTTTTGGAAACCCCGGCTTAGCCCCCGTGACAGAGGGGAAAAATTTTCAGAACCCCGAGTGAACCTTTTAGCTCAGGGGACAAACGAAATATCAGTCACTTGCACCGTGTGAACCGGTTTTAGCTCACTGTAAAACGTCAACAAAACAGTACTTCACCGTGTAAACCCGGTTGTAGCCCCTGTGACTTTAAAGTCAATATCGTCCTTCCCCCGGGGAAACCCGGTTTTACTCACTGTGAAAAACGCCCAACTACAGCACTTGCACCGTGTGAACCCTGTGCCCACTGTGAAGAAACCGCAACTACAGTCACTTCCCCGTGTGAACCGGTTTTAGTCCTGGACAAACGCAAATCAGCCCTTTCACCCTGTGACCGGCTGTACCCACGTGAAAGCCCCCCTCAAAATCGTCACTTACCGTTAAACCCCGGTTTTACCCACTGTGCAGCACCGTCAACTATCATCACTTCCCCCGTTTTCCTTCGTAGCCCCTGTGACCGACCGCAAAAACATCACTTCCCCACCTTTTGGGGGCCGGTTTTAGCCCTGTACAGTCCGCAACTACGTCACTTGCCCCCTTTTTAAAAAGGCTTTTACCCCTGGAAAAAGGGGGGGGTGGGGGGGCTGTAAATATACCGGGGGTTTTTTTATTGGGTCAAAATCTGGATTAATTTACGAAAAAAAATTTTTTAAAAACTTCAGCCACCCCTTTGAGGTAAAAAAAAAACAAGCTTAATGGGTTTTTAATGGTTTTCAAGGGATCATATTTTTAAGTTATTTTCCCCGGGAACTTGAAAAAGCCAGTCCACCCCAAGCCCCTTTTTGAATGAGCTAGTTCACCGCCCACACCGATCACGCCCTTTTTTATGAGCTTTCTATTCCCCTCCACCCCCGATCCGCCCCCTTTTTTTGAGCAGTTCATCCAGTCCCCCCCCCGCTACACCCATTTGATGAGCTATTTACCCTCCCCCCCTGATCACGCCCTAAAATTTTATAGCTAGTTTTTTCCAGCCCCCCACACGCCCTATTTGAAGTAGTTCACCATCCCCCCCTGACTACACCCCCTTTGTAGATGTTTTATCCAGCCCCCCACTACACCCCCATTTTTTATGAGCTGTTTATCCATCCACCCCCGACTACACCCCTTTTTTTATGATATTTTACCAGCCACCCCCGTTACCCCCATTTGATACGTTTTACCGTCCCCCCCGACTCCCTATTTATTAGGGTTCTATCCCCTCCCCCCCCTGATCGGCCCCCTTTTATGGCTAACTCTACCCTCCACCCCGATCACGCCCCATTTTAAGCCCCTCCTATCCAAAACCACCCCTGCCGCCCCCCTTTTTATGGATTCTATCCAGTCCCCCCCCGCCCCCCCCCTATTTATTAACATTTATCCATCCACCCCCTATCGGCCCTTTTGTTAGCTAGTTATATCCATTCCACCCCCCCAGCGCCCTATTTGTATGAGTAGTATACCAGTCCCCCCTGGGGCCAGCCCATTTATAGGGGCCCCTTCCACCAGTCCCCCCTGATCACGCCCTTTTTTTAAAGAGCCAGTCCTATCCCTCCCCCCCTGATCACGCCCCCCTTTAATGAGCCAGTCCTATCCTCCCCCCTGATCACGCCATATTGTATAGCTATTCTATCCCCCTCCACCCCCCATCCGCCCTATTTTAAAAAGCCCTCCATCCCCTCCCCCCAACACGCCCCATTTAATGAACCAGTCCTATCCATTCCCCCCTGATCCCCCTATTTGTAAGCTAGTTTATCCAGTCCACCCGTCACGCCCCCTTTTTTTTGACCATCCCCTCCAGTCCCCCCCTACACGCCCTTTGTATGACTTTCTATCCAGGGCCCCCCTGAGCCCTATTTTTATAGCTAACCAACCCCTCCACCCCTGATCACGCCCTATTTTATGAGCCATCCTATCCCCCCCACCCCATCGGCCCCCTTTTTTATGAGCTAAAAAAACCGCCACCCCGTCACGCCCTTTTTAATGACCATCCTAAACGTCCACCCCTGATCACGCCCTATTTTTTTGAGCGTTTATCCCCTCCACCCCCGACGCGCCCTTTTTTTTATGACCCTCCTATCCCCCCCCGATCACGCCCCATTTATTAGCCAAGGTCCAAGTCCCCCCTGATCACGCCCTTTTTGTATACTTTCTATCCTCCCCCCCGATCCCCCTATTTATATGACCCAGTCCTATCCAGTCCACCCCCATCCGCCCATTTGTTAGCTAAAAAAAATTTCCCGTCCCCCCTGATCACCCCTTTTTAATGACCAGTCCTATCCCGCCAAAAACCCCCATCACGCCCCTTTGTTTAGGGGAGTTTTTTCCATCCCCCCCTGATCACCCCAATTTATAGGGCCAGTCCTATCCAGTCCCCCCCTGATCACCCCCCTTTGAAAAAGGGAGTTCATCCATCCCCCCCTGATCACGCCCCCTTTTTGGATGAGCATCCAAAACCCTTCCCCCCGACTACACCCCCTTTTATTAGCTATTTATCCCCTTCCCCCCTGACACCCCTGATTGATGAAAATTTTTTTTTTCCAGTCCCCCGTCGCGCCCCCTTTTTAAAAGCTTTTAATCTAATCCGTCCCCCTTTTTTTACGCCCATTTGTATGAGCTATTTACCAGGCCCCCCTGATCGCCCCTTTTTGTATGAGTAAATTCTTCCGCCCCCCCGTCACGCCCTATTTTTTTTGGCCACCACCAGTCCCCCCCTGATTTACCCCATTTGTAAAAGCCGTCCTAACCATCCCCCTGATCAGCCCTATTTTAAAGCTTTTATCCCCTCCAAACCCCCACTCACCCCATTTGTTGAGTAGTTCAAAACCGTCCCCCCTGATCGCGCCATTTGTATTGGGCCCAAAACTACCCCTCCCCCCTGATCCGCCCATTTGAAAAAATTCTATCCTTCCCCCCCCGACCCCCTATTTTTATGGCTTGTTCTCCAGTCCACCCGATCCGCCCCTTTTTTTTTGACCAGTCCTATCCCTCCACCCCATCCGCCCCATTTTATGGCCTCCTATCCATTCCCCCCCCGATCAGCCCTATTTGTATAGCTAATTCATCCTCCCCCCTGATCCCCCCTTTTTGTTTTTTTAAATTCTATCCCGTCCCCCCCCGATCGGCCCTATTTTTATAGCTAAAACTACCATCCAAACCCCTTTTTCACGCCCCCTTTTTAAGAGCCGTCCTTCCAGTCCCCCGATCAGCCCTATTTTTATGACCATCCATCCCAGTCCCAACCCCTTTATCCCCCCCCCATTTATAGAGCCAGTCCCCTCCAGGGGCCCCCCCTGATCAAGCCCCATTTGTTTTAGCTTTTTTCTTCCTCCCCCCGATCGCGCCCATTTTATAGCCCCCCTTTTCCCTCCACCCCTGATCAAGGGGCCCCATTTTTTTAGCCGCCCCCCGTCCACCCCCCATCAAAACCCCATTTGTTAAAAGCTAGTTTATCCATTTCCCCCCCTGATGCGCCCCATTTTTTATAAACTATTTAAAACCAGTCCCCCCCGAACCCCAAAAAATTTTTTATGAGCTAGTTATACCCCGCCCAAAACCCCCGGGTCAGCCCTATTTGATGACTAGTTATACCCCTTTCCCCCCCCTGATCAAGCCTTATTTGTAGAGCTATTTTTATCCAGCCCCCCCGGGGTCAGGGGCCCTTTTTTGTATGAGCTAGTTAAAACCAGTCCCCCCGGGGGTTTAACCCCCATTTTTTTGAGCTTTTAAAAACCTTTTTAAACCCTTTTTAGCTCAAATTTTTTAAAAAAACCAGTCCAAAACCAGCCCCCCCTGATCAAGCCCTATGGTATGAGCTTTTTTTTATCCAGTCCCCCCCTGATCCACGCCTTATTTGTTTTGGTAGTTTTCCCCCGTCCCACCCCTGATCACGCCCTATTTTTATGAGTTTTTTTTTAAAACCCCCCAAAACCTCTTTAAAAAACCAATTCTTTCAGGTCCATTTAATGTTTTCCCCCCCTTTTCCCATTAGTTTTTTCCCCCAAAAGGTTTCCCCTTTAAACCCCCCTTTAAAAAGGGTTTTAAAAATTTTTTCCCCTTTTAAACCCCCCGCATGTCCCCCCAGGGGACCTGGAGATTTGATTACCCAAAACATGTCCGGGGGGGGTTAGTACAGGGGTTTTAAAAAAAAAAAACCCCCTTTTTTGTAACCTATAAAAAACCCAATTTCCCCTCTTCAAAACATTTTTTAACCAAATATTTTCCTGGGACTTTGTTTTCAAAAACAGTACTTTTATTCGTCAGAAAGGTAAGAAAACCCACTTTTCATTCCTTAAAAACGATAATGTAAACAATTTAAAAGACGAGAAAAAACCAAAAGAATTTCATGATAATTTTTTCCCTTTTAAAATTTTCCTCAAAATCGGTTTTTTTTTCCCCCCTTTGGTGGCTTTTGTTGGCTAACGCGCTGGGGCGGTTTTTTTTGACTGCTGAAAACGGGGGGATCGATTTTTAAATATGGGGCGGGTAAAAAAGGGGGTTTTGGGTTTTTCCCTTTAAAAAGGTTTTCCCCCCCCCCCCTTCCCCCCGAAAATGGGGGTTTTAAAATTCCCCTTAAAATTTTGAATTTCCCCCAAATTTCCCAAAACCATTAGCGTAATTAGTATTTAAAAACCCCAAAAAACCCGAACGTGTAGTAAGCACGGAAAATATTTTTATTATTATTGCTATTTTTAAATTGTACCCCTAAAATTTTTAATTAAATTAAAAACCCCAAAAAAAATTTTTGGGAAAAAATTGGGGAAATGAAAAACCGGTAAGGGGGAAACAAAAACCCCAGACCCTTGGTAAGTACGACAATTTTCTAACCCCCTTTAGCTATCCGGGGTTCACCCCCGGGCCCCGGGGGCATTTTTTTATCAATTTTCATTTTTTAAAGGGCAAAAACCCATGATGGGGGGGTTTGGAAAAAAGTCCGTACAAATGCGTTTTTTTTTTAAAATTAAAAAATCACGGGGCTATCATTTTAAAGCAGCCACTTCGCACTCTAGTGGTCTTTGCTGCCCCCCTTTTAAAATTATTTTTTAAAAAAAAAGGGGTTTCAATTAATAAAAAAAAAAAGCCAAAGATAATTTTATTAATTTTAGTGAGGATTTAATCCCATAAGCTCAGGGGTTATAGCATTGGCTACTAAGCCAAAATTTTCCCCGGGGTTTTTAAATTCCCCCCTCCCGGGGGGTTTTTTTTTTTTAAATTTTCCCAAAAAATGATAGCTAGATGGAGTAAAACCCCCCCTAAAAAAAAAAAAATAGCTTTGGCCCCCTTTTATTCTTTTTAAAATTTTAAAAAAACTATTGTTCGTAGTCTCTTCAATTTGTCCCCCCCCCCCTTCAGTGACCCCGTGGTCTAACGCGCAAAAAATCGCATTAGACTTTTAAAGACATAACGGGGAGATCAGGTTTCCCCCTCTCGGGCGGGGAAAAATGAGGGTGGTTTAACAAATTTTGGGTTTTTTTAAATCTACCCCCGCAAATATGAATACAAAAAAAAAAAAAATTTTTAGCCTTAGTAATCCCTTCCCCCCCTTGTGTAAAAATTTTACATAGTCCCTTTTGGGGGTTTACGACGTTGGGGGGTAGAAAAAATTCCTCAATCCATTTTTATTATTATTACTTTTATAATTAAACAAGTTTGAAACCATTTAAATCGTCCATTTTTGAGCACAAAATTTAATTAAAATTTAAAAGCTGTCGGTTACCTAACAAAAAATTTTTGGGGGAAAAGGGAAAAATTTTAAAAAAAAATACATCCCCAAAAAAAGGGCGTTGAAAAGTGGTTGTTGAAAAATTTTAAAAAGGTTTTAAAAACGTCGTGGGAAAAATTGGGCGGGGGTTTTAAAAAAAAATAAACATTAGATCATATTAACAGTGTAAATTAGGAGTAAGGAACATTCCCCAATTTTAAAAAAAACCTTCATTTGCCCCCGGGGGCCAAAAAAAAGGGGAACCATTTCTCAAAAAAGATAGCAAAGTGAATTTATTTTGTTCCCCCATGTTATTAAATTTTAAAGCTCCCCCCTTTAAAAACTTTTTTTAAAACCCCGGGGGGGAAAAAAAAGGGAAAATGCCGAATGATACGCCCCGGGGGGGATGAAAAACCCTTTTTTTTGACTGGGTATCCAGGTTTTTGGGAGCTGTGGTTCGAATTCGGGGTTTTTGTACCAAGGGCAGTGGTGAACTGGGGGAAAAAATTTTAAATTTTTTGGAAAACCCCCCCCCCTCCTTTTTTTGAAAAAACTGGGAAAAATTGGGGGGGGGGTTTTTTTTTTGCCCCCATAGGGGAAAAAAAAAAGGGGCTTTTACAAAACCCAAATTTTTAAAAATTTAAAATTTTTTCAAGGGAAAATTTTTTAAATATATGGAATGTTTTTTGGAAGATTATTAAAACCCCCATCACATTAAGTAAAACATTGGTCCAACTTCATATAAAGACCTTTTTAAAAAAAAAAAAACCCCAAAAATTTTTCTGTTGGCATTATTAAAAATAAAATAAAAATTTTACATTGAAATCAAAAGGTTTGACGTATGAATATTTTTAGAGTTAAAAAAAGATACGTCCTTCTAAATCCTCACTCTGTTTTCATAAATAAAAAATTCCCCTTAAAAGGGATAAACTTGACTTTTTAAAAATGTAATATATACCTATAAAAATATATACATGCTTTTTTTTGTTTGGTGACAAAGTTGGCAAATTATTTTAAACATAATAAAAATATATGAACTTTTAAATTTCCCCTTAAAAAAAAAGGGGTTTGGCGCACCGCAAAAAACTTTTCCCATTTTTAAACAAAAAAAGACTTTTTAAAAACAAAAACAAAACAAAAAAAATTTGGGGAAAAAATTTTAAGATTCATTGTTTTAAAAAAAAAACACACCAAAGTCATGGGGTAAAAAAATCACTGTTTACTTCCCCTATGGCTTAGGAAATGGGAAACCCAAAATTTTTACAGAAAAATAGAAAAGAGAAACATCTTTGAAAAACCCAAAAAAGCAAAAAAATAAAAGAAATTTTAAAAATTTTTAATAAAAAAAAAAAGATATAGCTTATAGCTCAGAAAACTTTTGGTTTTTAAAAATTTTATTCTAAAAAAAAAAAAGGGGTTAAAATTTAATAAAAATTTAAATTTTTTCAATGAAAGCTATTCTGTATCTCAAATTTTTTTGGGGGGAAAAAATTTTTGAAAAGGGGAAAAAAAACCCCCCAAAGTAAAGTACCTTAAAAGTCTTTTTCCCCTGGGGGAAAAAGCCCCCTTTTCCAAAACTTTTTTTTATGATAAAAATGGTATCTAATTAAAAATGAAAAACCCCAAAATCTTTTTAAAGGGGAATTTTTAAAAAAAATCTTTTTTTCCCCCTCCTTTCCCTTTTTGGGGAAAATACCCTTAAATTTGGGGTTTTTAAAAATCAAAAATTTCCAAAAAAAACCCCCCTTTTGGGGGATTTAAAATTTTAAACCCCCGATACCAAGTCTTCCCCCAAACTTTTTGAATAGTTTTGGCTCTGGGGCCCCGGGGGAAAAACAGACAAAACCCCGACAGAAAAAAAAACAAAAAAACCCTTTTTTTCTGTTTCAAGGGACATAAAAATTTTTAAAAAATTTTTTCAAAATAACGAGTTGTTTTTTTTACAAAACGCAAAACTTTTTTTTTGGGGGGGCGAGAGAAAGTAAAAGAAAAAAATAGGTGAAAAAATTTTTATTAAAAAAATTTCCCTTAAAATTCGTGAGAAACAATGTGGAAGGGGGAGGGGGGGGGGGGGGGGGGTTTTAAAACCCCAAACCCCCCCCAAATTTAAAATAGGGCCCCCCCCCCCCTGAAATCTGGAGCCCCGATCCCCAAATCATTGTAACGCAGCCATGAGTGTTTTGGGCCCGATGTGTTTTCAAATACCCCGGGGTCTGACACCCCTTTGGACAGTTGGTAGCGTTTTAAAACCCGCGATTTTTAAAACCCCCCCGGGGAAAGCCCAAAAAGTGTATCATTTTTTAAATGTAGATTTGCCCTTTTTCCCCCGTGAAAAATTTTAAAGGCCCCGGGGGGTGGGTTTTGTGTCTGCACTAGTTTTAAAAATAGTTTATAAGAAATTTTTTTGGGTTTAAAAAAGGGGAGTTAAAAAGTTTTTCACGTTTTTTTTTTTTTTTTTTGGGCACCGCGTCTTACTAACTTTTTTTGGGCTGTCGCTTATGTACTAATTAACTAATATAGGGTTGGGGGAAAGGGTTATTTAGAGGAAGTTTTACCCACATTTTTCGTGGGTGGAGAGCCCCCAAAAAAATTTTTTTTAAAAAAAACCCCCCTTTTTAAATTTTTTTCTGACTGAGAAACGAAAACCCTTTTTTTTCCCCAAAAACGTTTAAAAAGCGGTCACCGAAACTGTTTGCACGGGGAAAAACCCAAATAGATATTTCTGTAATATACTTTTTTCTCAGGGCCTTTTTTTTAAATCAGGGTATTTTCCCCGGGGGAAAACGAACACTTTTAGGGCCGGTTTTTTTGACTAAAACCCCCTAGATATTGCTTAGGGAGGTTAAAGTTTGCTACCAATAAAGGTTATCAGACCCAATATTTTTTGCCCATTATGAACTTAAAAATTTTTTTGCCCCGGGGGGTTAAAAGTAGGTTAAAAAAAAATTTTTTTTTTTAAAAAAGCAAAAGGGTTTTTGGAACCCCCGGGGGGCTCGTGTAAAAAGGGGGTGTGGAAAAAAGGGAGCACCCCCCCCTTTTCCCCTTTTTTTTTTATCGATAACTTTTTTATAATGAGTCCTTTTTTTTTTTAAATTTTTTTTTTTATTTTTGTTTGTTTCAAAAAATATTTCCTTTTAAAAATTAAAAACAGTACTTTCAGTAGGGGCCCCCCCCCCCGTTTAAAAAAAAAAATACAAAAAATGCTTGTTTCGGAAAAATACGCTTTACAGTCCAGTGACGTGATGTTTTGGGGGAAATTTTTCGCATGCGCACATAGGGGGGGGTGGGGAGAAAGCGGGACTGTTAGGTAGAGAAGCACTTTTGTTCCGCAGTGGGGGGGGTTTTTGGGGTTTATGGTGGGGGAAGGAAAAAATTTTTTTTTTACCCCAGGTGTGTTTTTTATTAAAAAACATCTACCATATTCTTGAAAAATTGATAAAAAATTTTTAAAAGGGAAATTTAAAAATTTTTATTCTGCTTAAAAAAAAACTATTTGATTAATTTTTTTTTTGTTTTTTTTATTTAAAAGGGGAAAAAAAAAAAACCCTTGCATTTTCTTTCAATGGGGAAAAAAATTTCCCCCAAATTTTCATGCAAAGACAAAAACAATTTTTTAACTTTTTTTGGCGCAAATTAAAACAAAAAAAATGGATTTCATTTTTTTTTAAAAAAAAAAGATCAAGCTTTTTAAATGTAAAAAATTTTTGTTTAAAAATTAAAATTTAAAAAAATTTTTTTTTTTAAGATTTTAAAAAAAATTCCCCCAAAAAAATTTTTTTTTTTTACGGTTTTTTTTTTCCTTTTTTTCCAAAATTTTTTAAAAAAAAGGCCTTTTAAAAAAATTTGGAGCAGAAAAACCCCCCCAAAAATTTTTTTAAAAAAAAGAGCGGGGCCCCTGATTTGTCTGTTTTTTCGGGGGCCCCCGCAGCGTAAAACCCCAACTATTTTGCAAAAAAAGCTCAACATAATGGCGGCCCCCAAACCGAGTGCAAAATAAACAGAGGGGTTTTCCCCCCCCAAAAAACCCGCAAAAGAACCCCATGACTTTTTTTGGGGGCCCCGGGTGACGGGGGGGCTTCTCATTTTTAACTTTTTGGTAAAATAACGTCAGAAGTGACAGCTGCAAAACACATGTTTTTGCAGATCATTTTTTGGTTTTTGGGAAAAGGGTACAAAAATTTTGGGTTTGGTAATTTTTTCAAAGTTTTTTTGCTGCCAGCTGTGAAAAAACAGTCAAAAAACCAAAAAAACCCCTTGGGGGGTTTACTGTGGTTGTCTTGCAAGTTTTTAATTTCGGTTTTCTGCCAAAATTGGGCAAAAGTTGGGTACAAAAATTAAAAAAATTTTATGTTTTTTTTCCCCCCTTTTTTAAAAATTTGTTTTTTTATAAAATTTTTAAAAAATCACAAAAAGCCTGCAGTTTTTAAAAAAGTGTAAAATTTAATTTTTTAACTTTTTAATTTTTTAAAACCCCCAAAAAGGGGTAGTAAGACGCGGGGCTAATTTTGAACTATTCTAATTTTATATAAAAAAAAAAGGGCCAAAACCGGGCCCCACTAAACACGTGAACCAAGTTTTTAAACCCCAAAAACAGATTTTGAAAGGCTAAACTTCATGAAAAACAACATTTTCCCCCATGGAAAGCACATTGCTTTCATTTTAAAAATTTCGGTATTAAACCCCCCGAAAAATTTTTATGGATAAAAAAAATTTTTTTCTGGCAGATAAATGCTATCGGGGGAGTCAAAGACGCTTTTTTAAAAATTTTTCGGGCTAGGGTAAAAATTTTTTTTTAAAAAGGGGTAAAAAGACCGGGGCCCCCGGGGGAAAATAAAAAAATTTTTTTAAAGCTATTATTTCATGATAAACAATTTTTAAAAAATCAGGGCCCCAAAAATTTGGGTTTTTTTAAAAAATCTTTTTAAAAAAAACAAACCTGAGGGGGGACTGATGACTGGGTTTATCATCGCCGAGCGCAAAAATCAAAAGGGGGCAACCAAAAAATTCGGGGCTTTTTATATTCTTTTGTTATGTAGGGGGGCCCCCTAAAAAAAAAGGTTTTTTTAAAAAATTTAAAAACCCAAAGGGGGGGGAAAAAAAAGGGGGGGTAATATTTTAAAAAAAAGGGGGGTCATTTTTAAAGGGGTTTTTTAAACAAAAAAATTTTTTATTTGGTTATTTTGGGGGGGGGGGGGGGGGGGGGGGGGGGGGGGGGGGGGGGGGGGGGGGGGGGGGGGGGGGGGGGGAAAAAAAAAAAATGTGTTTCCAAAAGGAAAATTTTTGGGAAAATTTTAAAATTAAAAGGGTGAAAAAGGGGGGAAAGTTTGTTCGGCCCCTTTTTAAATTTTTTTTTTTTCTGAGGGCAAGTTTTTTGGTCAACAAAAAAACGTTAATTTTAAATTAAAAAATTTAAATTTCATATGTTAATTTTTTTTTTTTTGTATATTAAACAACTTCCCCCGGGAAAAAAACCGGGCAACAGCTATTAAATATTAATTTTAAAAAAAGAGAGAGATTTTTTAAAATTTTATAAATATATATTTATATATAAATATATTTTGTATATTAAAAAAAAAATTAAAAAATTGGGGATTTAGAAAAGCAAGTCCCCAAGGGAAAAAAACTCCTGGGACGAGCCCTAAACTTGGGCCCGGGTTTTTTTTAAAAACTATCATGAAATATTAAAATTATTATTAAAATTTTTTTTAATTTTTTAAAAATTTTTATTATTAAAATTTTTTTTTTTTTATTATTTTTAGCCACCGCGTCTTACACCCCATCGGGTTTTTAGCACTTTTTTCCCCAAGGGGGGAAATGGAGGGGGGATTGGAAAAAGAAAAAAAAAGGGCCAAAAATTTTTAAAAAGGGGGAAAAAGAACCCCCCGGGGGGGCCTGGGATTCCCCCACAATTCAATGAAAAAATAGAACATTAAAAAAATTTTTTTATATAAAAAAATTTTTACATATATAACATATTCTATACATTTTTCATATTCTAGAGTGTAAAAAATATATGGTAATTTTTAAAAGTATAAATCTAGAATATTTAACTTGCATTAGGGATCAACAACTTTGGGAGCACAAAAGCCCTTAAAAAAAACTGCATCAAAAGAGGGGCCGGTTCCTTTGAGGCGACACGAATTTTGGGGGGCCAGAGTGCGAGTTTTTGGGCCTCAAAAATTTCGTCTAAAGGGGGCCCAAAGTCCCCCAAAAAATGTTTTTAGTACAGCTGTAAATTTTTTTTTTTTGGGTTTTAAAATTTTTTAGTTTCGAAAATGGCCCCAAAAAATTTTTTCCCCCGAAGAGGACTAAAATTTTTAATTTTTAAAAGGGGGAAAAAATCAACTTTTGAAAAAATAAATTTTTCCCTTGTAAAACCCGGGAAAAAAAAGGGGGCCCAAAAAAACCAAAAAATTTTTTTTGGGGGGGGGGGGGGGGGGGGGGGGGGTGGGGAGGGTCCCCCAAAAGGAAGAAGCTGGGGGAAAAAAAAAAGGGGGGGTAAACAGTTGTAGAAGTTATTTTTTTGGATTTCTTTATGGGAACAAACTCCCAAAAAATTGTTTGGGCTAAAAGAAATTCTAAAAAAGAAAAACCCTAAAATATTTTAAAAGTTGGGGTTTTTAAAAAGGGGGGGCCCCCCCCTAAAAATTTTGTACTTGTAGCTTTTAAAATTTTTATATTTTTTGAACTATAAAAAAGACAAAAATAATTTTTTGGGCCCCCAAAAAATTTCCCGGGGGGGGAAAGGGGGGCCCCTTTTTGGGGGGAAAAATTTGAAAAGGGGGAGGGACGAAGATTTTTTTTCCTTTCCCAACCCCTGCAATAAAAAAAGGGGGTCCCCTTTGGGGGGGCCCCCAAAAACGAACGCCGGGGGCAAGGAAAAAAATTTCCGAACTAATATATAACCTCTATAAAATATCTCGAAGGGGTTTTTTTGTCTAAACCCCCCATCAGTTCATGAAAAAGTTGGGGTTAAAATTTTTTATTGTGTGATTTTTTTCCCTGCCGACTGAAGTCGGGTAGGTGAGGGGAAAAGGGGGAACAAAATAACACAACAGTGATTGATTACAACGCGTCAATGTAGTGTAAAGTTGCCAAGAGTGTATTTTTTGTGTTTTTTTTGTTTATTCGAATATACTACGTGGCCGACTGAGGTCGGTAGTGATAGTGTGTTAACGACAAAGCCAACACAACAGTGATAGAAAACAAATTATAAGTGCAGTGCTAAAGTCGTCAACTAGTTAATTTTGTACTATATTATTAGCGTTTTTGTTTATTTAGTGACCTATTACATGCCGACTGAAGTTGGGTAGGGTGGTATACGCAAGGTACAAGCCAAGAGGGGGAAATGGCCTCAGACTCGGATGTAGAAATCAACGTTGAAGGAACGAACGATGATGATGACATGGAAAACAAGGCCAGCAAGGGGCCCCAGCCAACACGGAAATAGAAAAAACTTTGAGCCAGTTTCTGGACTCAAGCGAAAACTCAGGACCAAACCAGGACAGGAAGTTCTACAATCGAAGGCCATAAAAGTCAATAACAAGTTTGCAAGCTTGTCTAGCCTACGGGATGGACCATCGATTAGTCAAACGGGGCAAACCGAGTGGAGGTACGAAAGAAAGTTCCACCCCACGGTGCATAAAGACCCCTCCAGTGATTGTAACAAATGCAACACAATACAACAAAGTCATAAAACTCCTAAACAGCGGACTGCAAGATGACTACAAAGTGTATTGTATTGCACAGGGTATTAGGTGGTCACGACCTCCTTCAGAGATTACTCGCTTTGTTAAAGCTGCTAAAACAGAACACCTTGGAACACTTCACTTATGTCCTTCCCAAGGACAAGCCCTTCAAGGCAGTAATCAAGGGCCTGCATGCAAGTATGCCCTGCGCAGAAAAAGGAGGAACTGGAGAACAGGGGATTCACGCCAACCGATGTGAGGCAACTAATTCGAAATCTGCTCCACAGGCAGCGACACCGAGACCCCTACCAATATTTGTCTGCACCCTTGCGAGGACAGAAGGATTTGTGGGCGAGATATACAAGGTAAAAGTCATCAACCACACGGTAGTGAAGATCGAGGAATACCGTGCTTCACAGAGCACAAATTCTACAGTGCCCTCGTTGCAACGTTTCGGCCACTCCAAGAATACTGTGCCCAAAAACCACGCTGCGTCAAGTGTATAGGAGAGCACCTGACAGTAGAGTGCAGAAAAAGGACAAAACAACACCAGCACAATGCGTAAACTGCAAGGGACCGCCGCAGCTAACTATCGCAATTGCCCTAAATTTATTACGTGAGCTGGAAAAGAAAAACCAAGGGTCAGGAAAGACAAAGGAAGGGAAAGCAAAGTGGCTAACCCTTCTCCATGCGTGGTGGGGTATCTTAAACCATCAACAGGCCAGCAAATTTCGGTTAGCCAACCAACACCACCAACAAACATGGGATTGAGCAAACCATTCTTATAGTGGAGTGGTCAAGAGGATGACCAAAAAGGACAAAAAGAGGACCGTGACACGGATGAATCCTTGTACTTTAAGGACCTCCCACAAATCATCAAAGATTTAACGTCGCAGGCTTACTCCAACTCCTGAGGAAGTATGTAGTAAGGTGAAGAACGCGCCAGACCAAAACAACCAAAGTAATGATACTTCTTGAAGCCGCAACTGAATTTTTTCTGTGATGGATACTGAGCAGGGAAGAGGCACAGAAGACTCATTGAACATTCTGTTCTGGAATGCTAATGGACTGGTACTACAAGAACACGAGTTCCGAAAACTTCTGGAGACGTATGGAGTCGACATTGTCTGATCTGTGAGACCCACCCATCAGAACAAAAGAAGATGAGGTTCTTCGGATACGAGATGTACCGCAACGATAGACCAGTTGGCAGGGGAGGGGGCACAGCCGTGTTGGTTTCGTAGCAACCTCGCTCACTACCAAACGAATTTACCGGCTATGGATTATATCGAATCCATTCGATAGCCATTCCCACAGGGCGGACGCAGATAGTATTTACAGCTGTTTACAGAAGCCCTGCTGGGCCCCCTCACCATCGAGGACCTAGACAGATCACGTCGAGAAAGGGGCTTCCTCATAGCGGGAGATCTCAACTGTAAACACACGAGCTGGAAACAGTCGCGTGTCAAATCAGGCAGGCCGGAGTCTGGCTGGGCTGGCATCAACCAAAAATTTTTCAGTCCTGGCGACCAACGAGCCGACGTACTATCCTTCAAATACAGGAATCCCCCAACGTACTGGATGTAGTACTGACGGATCTCGGCACGCTACCGGAAGATCTCGAAGCCCTGAATGAACTCGACTCCGACCATCTCCGGTCTTCGGAAGAATATCACTTAAGACAAATCCAAGACTGGCTTACCACAGAAGGAAGATATCCAGAAGTGACTGGGAAGAGTATCGACGGGTACTGACAGAGGCTATTCCATTGAACATGGAGGTAAAATTCCCCTGAAGATGGACAGCTCCATTACCTTCTGACGGCTACAATACTCGAAGCGTACCGTGGAACAACTGTTTTCGAGACGCCACCGGTGACGTTGAAGAGGGACGACCCTGAGCTGAGCTTCATGATAGCCCTTAAGAGGGAAGCGCGTAGGGAAGGGCCCAGCAGCACCGAGATCCGAGGCATCGGGCTGAGTACAACAGGTGAGAGCCTGGTGCGCAGGAAGGCCAAAGCTCTAAAGATCTCCAACTGGAACGAATTCGTAACGAACACTTAGCTGTGGACGGCAACGGTGGGAAGGCGTCGAGACAGCTCAAAGGCACGAAAGGAAAGACGGGGACCACGGTCATTCACGGAAGAAGAGGGTTGGTATACCGGGGAGAGGCCAAGACAGAGGCCATAGCTGAATCACTGGAAGATCAGATTCAAGGCAACTCGAGCCCCAAGATGAAGAGTTTCCCAGGACTGTAAGAAGAACGGTTGGGGTATATTTAGCAGAGCGGTTATAGAACTACACCCCCCATCACCGGAATGAAGTCTCTCCCAGGTGGAAAAATTGAAGCCACGAAAAGCGGCAGGCCAAGACAGGATCTCAAACGAGATGCTGCGTCACGCACCGGAAGGGGTAATCCAACTATTAACAAAAATGTTTTCAAAGGCATTGTTGGCAGGCTACTTCCGGAGGCATGGAAAGTTGCCGACGTTGTCTCATTGCCTAAACCAGGCAAGGACACAAGTTCCCGCAGAAAGGCGGCCATCAGTTTCTTAGCAATATAGGGAAACTATTTGAAAAAATAATTTTGCAGGGCTGAAAGCCTTCGGCAGGGAGCAAGGATTATTCCCGATGCCCAGTTCGGATTTCGGACCCGGCACTCAACGATACACCGGTCCTGAGCCTAGTGGAGGATGTGACAGAAGTTTCAATATCGGGGAAGTCACGCTAGCAGTACTTATGGATGTAGAGAAGCATTTGATAAGGTCTGGACGTTGGCCTTATCTACAAATTAATTCAAGCCAATTTCCCAAAAGTATATGTGCAGATAATCAACAGTTTTTAAAACTGGGCGACAATTCCAGGTCAAGATGGAAGGAAAAGGTCGTCTTCTTCATAGGGTCGGAGCGGGGGTGCCACAGGGGTCGGCACTCTCCCCATTCTTTAAACTATTACGTCGCAGACATCCCCCGACCCGATGATAAAGACCAGGCTTTCGCAGACGATACAATGTTCTACACCGCCAACAGGAACGTGAAATACGCCCATCGCCGTTCTGCAACGATACCTGGACGAGTTCAGCAGTGTTGGAAAAATGGAGAATTAGAGTAAATGCAGAAAAATTCGTCAGCCATGTTGATTACTAGGAGGAGGACCCCAAACACCGGACCAGTTTGTAGTATTGGAGGAGGATATCCCCTACAAGAACGCTATGAAATACCTTGGGGTGATGATCGACTCTTTGACTCGCATGGAAGGAACGTGTAAACTATACGAGAAAAAAGGCAATGGGGGCTTCATCGCAAACTACGGCCTGCTCAAGACCCCATGCTTGGGATCAACAAAAGATGCTACTATACAAGAGTTTAGTACAACCAATAATGCTGTACGGATGTGAGGCGTGGGGGTATGCCCCAGAGTCGTGTTAGGTACACTAAAAAAACAGTACAGAACAAGGTGATTAGGAGTATCCTAGGTGTCCTAACACCGATCCAGCAACGAGTTCATTCACGCTACCATGGCTGTGCGACATTACAGGAAATCTTCCGGCAGCGAGGCGAAAGTTCTATAAACGAGCCCGCGGGGGTAGAGGATAACGCCATAAATTAGAAGACTCGGCCAATAACGACCCCCATGAGACAAGGAGATACAAGAAGCCCCGACTCGAATGAGAAATACATTTTGCACACCTTCCCCAATCAGCCCCTTCTATTAACCACTCCTCTTCTAAGCCTAGCCAATCCCTGGGTCCCATTCTCTCACGACCCCACAACTATGAACTAAAATCATTCTATTCACACTTTCACTTTCATACACGCCATCTTCGCTTAGTGACTAATATTATTCCATGTATTTTCTTTCAGCTCGTCTAGAACTTACTTACACACACACCACTCACATCGGGCCTAACTGCGCATGTGTTTTCCATCACAGTGTATGAGGGCTCGATCTAGTTACTACACACAAACACTGCTGCTCCCAACATACAAACCTTCACCCACCAACTCCATTTTCCCTTCACAATCAACTTAAACACTCACACATAAAGGTTATGATCT